>BSBM01000073.1:48992500-49547500 GCA_027924585.1 Larix kaempferi
GATAAATGTTGTGTTGAAGCATTGGCTAAGATAATTGCATGACTGTATGACATATTTCTTTATGTGTAAGAATTTGTTCTGAAAACTATGAGATGTTTTCTAATCATGCAATTTAACTTATTGTGTAGGAAAGATCATATACCATAACCTACAAAAGAAGGACTACAACATTTGTTCAGCAACAAAGTTATCTATTGAAAATATTGAAGATATTGAAGTTCCCAAGATCTGGGAAGAATGCCATGATCGAGGAGTACCAGTCGATCATGAAGATGTTTGGGATGCAGTCCCAAGACCTGAAGGGGAGTCTGTAGTGACTTCCAAGAGGATATCCAAGATCAAGCATGCTACAGGTGGTAGCATAAAGACTTTTGCTCCTATAGCCAGATACACTTCCATTAGATCCATACTTGCTCTGGCTGCAATGATGAAATGGAAGATACACCAGATGGATTTCAAGACAGCTTTCTTGAATGGTGTAGTTGAAGAAGAAGTGTATGTGGAGTAGCCACTTGGTTCTAAGACACATGACAGGGAGTCATATATGTGTAGAACATGGTATGGTAAGATAGACAGCTTCCTATCTAGTTTGGTCTTTACCAAGAGTAAAGCGGATTCCAACCTTTACTACAAGGTTGAGGAAGGCAATCCAGTGATACTACTTTTGTATATGGATGACCTGTTTATTACAGGTGAAGATAGATTGATTGCCGACACGCAGTTGAATCTTGCTGCCTAATTCGAGATGAAGAACTTGTGGATGATGCACTATTTTCTAGGTATGGAGGTGTGGTAGAGTGCAGATGGAATCTTCCTTAGACAAGGGAAGTATGCAGTAGAGATCTTGAAGAGGTTCGGGATGATGGACTACAAGGCCATGGCCACACCTATGGCATCGAACCTGAAGCTTCTGTGTGATGCTTCATCTGATCCGGTTGATGTCACTGTGTATCGTCAGATGATTGGGTCCTTGATGTACCTGACGAACACGAGGCCAGATATTTGCTTTGCGGTGAACACATTGAGCCTATTCCTAACGGATCCCAAAGATGTTCACCTGGTTGTTGTAAAGCATATTATGAGGTACCTGAAGGGTACAGTTGATTATGGACTCAAGTATGATGCAAATCAAAAGTTTAACCTGCAAGGTTATGTTGATTTAGATTGGGCAGGCAGTGCTGCAGATAAGAAGAGCACTCCTGGGTGTTGCTTCAGTATGGGATCAACCGTGATCTCTTGGTTTAGCAGGAAGCAGTCCTGCGTAGCACTGAGTATAGCCGAAGCTCCTATATGTTGCGATGGATGAGCAGGTTGCAGATGTATTGACCAAGACGTTGGCCAGAGTGCATTTTGAGTACTTCAGAGAGAGGCTTGGTGCACTTCAGATCAAGGTTCCTTCCAAAGGGAAGTGATGAGTCCGGAAGATGCAGATGCACATGAGATTTTTAGACATGGTTGATGTGTTCTCCCATGGTGATGATGTAATTGCTGAGCCATTCTCACATGGTGGTAGATGTGTTCTCCCATGGTGTAGATGTAAGGGCTGAAGCCATTTTTCACATGGTGGTAGATGTGTTCTCCCATGGTGAAACATTAAGGGCTGGAGCCTTCCCCGAATGGTGGTAGATGTGTTCTCTCATGTCGGTGGTGTAAGTGTTGGATGATGTGCATCTGGGCTATGTTTCGTGGACGATGAGATGATCTGAAGAGGACGATGCTATGATGATCAGGAGGATCATGGATGATGAGCATCAGGACGATGCTCCAGTTACTGCTCCGTATATGTATGCACCATGTTGGATGCTGGATATGATCAGTTGGATCATTTATGTATGTATGCATCATGTTGGATGCTAGATATGATCAGTTGGATCATTTATGTATGTATGCATCATGTTGGATGCTGGATATGATCAGTTGGATCATTTATGTATGTATGCATCATGTTGGATGCTAGATATGATCAGTTGGATCATTTGTATGTATTTGTATATGCATCATGTTGGATGCTTGGACCATGTATCTGTATATGTATCAGGTGGATACTATGTATGATCAGGTAGATCATATATGTTGATATATATCAGGTGGATACATTGTGTGGATCATGTATCTATGTATGTATCAGGTGGATACATTGTATGATCAAGTGGATCATGTATGGTGATATGTATTAGGTAAATACTTGGTATGCATTAGGTAGATGCATTGTATGATCAGGTTGATCATGGATGACGAACTTCAGGAAGTTGTTCTAGATGACTTGCATCAGGACGATGCAGTGATGATGATCAGGATGATCATGTGCACATCTGGATGATGTATGGTGAGTATCAAGTTGATACTCTGTGGCCGTGGACAGGTTTTGCAAAGGAAATCATGGACAGGTTTTGCAAAGGAAATCATGGACAGGTTTTGCAAAGGAAATCCTAGATTTGTTCTAGGTCACATCCAGTATGAAAAAGGACTGGCACCGTGTCTCACATGTAAGACCTGGGAGATCCGATAGGTTGGGCTGTGTGCCTGTAATAAGTCCTGGGATGCTCTTTCGAGGGTTTGTGATAGTGGGCCACATGTAAGACCTGGCAGATCTGATAGGTTGGGCTGTGTGCCCGTAATAAGTCCTGGGATGCTCTTTCGAGGGTTTGTGGTGGGCTGCTACATGTAAGACCTGGGAGATCCGATAGGTTGGGATGTGTGCCCGTAATAAGTCCTGGGATGCTCTTTCGAGGGTTTGTAGTAGAGGTCACATGTAATCAGTTCTGGAGATCTTATCGGTCATGCTTAGGCACATAAATGTTCCTGGGATGCTCTTTAGAGTTCTTGTCGGTCGTGCTATGCCCATAAACGTTCCTGGGACACTCTTTTAAGGATTTGTGACAGTCATATGTAATAAGTCCTGGAGATCTGGACAGGATGAAAAAGGCCTCGGATGCTCTTTAGGGTTCTTGCTAGTCAAGAGACTCTTTCAAGGTTTTGTGACGCACGTAATAAGTCCTGAGGATTCCATAGTATGACCAGTGATGATGAAGACCTGCAGGTGGTGGGCCTACATCCAATATGAAAAAGGATTGGCTCTGTAGAACTTCCTATGACGAGTAGATTCAGAGATTGATTGAGATAGCAGCAGCAGTGCCAATGACGATGACTCGATGACGATTATCCAATGACGATGATCTAGAGAAGAAGAATTGTGCTAGGAGACCCATGTCGAGAAATACCTTCCTAGTTAAGAGGGAGTGTTGATGTATATGTAACTTCGGAATGTATTTCATATATGTATATTGTACTCCTATAGAGATGGTATTATTCCTCTATACATAAGTGTTTGTATTCCTATAGAGATGTTATTATTCCTCTATACGGAAGTGTCGTCATTTATATTGTAAATGTCATAGCTTATACTTAATGGGTTATTAGACCACCTTGTTGGGGTCGGCCCTGTATAAGTCATGTGGGTCGAAGGGTTATTAGACCACCCTATTGGGGGTCGGCCATGTGGGTCAAAGGGTTATTAGACCACCCTATTGGGTGTCGGCCCAGTCAGCATTGTGTTATGTGGTTAAGTTGAGGCCAACCTAGTAAAGGTTATTAGGCAAGTCAAGTCAAGTATAAATAGAGTGCGGGAGGCACTCTATTTCATCATTCTATTCTCTCTCACACTCTTGGGAGAGTGGCGCACTTATGGAGGAGGAGAAGCTGCTGCTAGGAGATTTCTATCTCTCATGCTTGGGCTGTATCATTTCTCTATCTATCTCTGAGGAAGTTATTGGGGTTTTTCACCTTTATGGTTTTCCCCAAGTAAACTCTGTGTCTCTTGTGTGCTTGCATTATTGTGTCCATGATTGATATGTTGTAGATATGTTGTACATGTTGTTCTCTCAGTTAAGATCCTAGATCAGATTGAAGTAAATTCTGAAAAATTAACACTTGAAGGGGTCGGCCCAGTATGAGTTAAGTAGAGGGTTTATTAGACTCCCCTAAGGGGTCGGCTAGTTAGGGTAAAAGGTAGGTCAAGGTAAAGTATAAATAGAGTGGTTTCACCACTCTATTTGCTCATTCACTCATTCATCCAACTCGCATAGTTGAGAGAGAGGAGTGCGCACAAGTGGAGGAGGTGTATCTGCTAGAAGACATCTATCTTTTGGGTTTCATCTTTGTGATCTTTGTATTGGTGCTTACTCTATCTCTGAGGAAGTTGAGGGGTTTTTCACCTTTATGGTTTTTCCCGAGGAAACTCTGTGTGTCTTGTGTCTATGATTATTATGTTGTGCATGTTATTCTCTTAGTAGGATCCTAGATAATATTTGAATGAAATTATCGAAATTATAACATGGTATCAGAGCTGACCTGAGAAGAAGACATTGTGCAACTATAGAAGCTAGGGATTCTTAATGTTTGGGTTTCTCTCCACATATATTCAACAAAAGGAGGCTAGGATAAAGAAGGGCTTTTCATAGCAAAACCTAGTCATCATGGCACTTTCTCTATAAATCCATTTCTGCGAAGGTTCAGGATCTGAAATTTTGATCGGCCGGAGATAACATGTCCCTGTACCCTCTGTTCATATTTCAGCATCTGATTCGTTGTACTCTGTGATTTATGATCCGTACAATTTAGGGTTTCTGTTGCTTCCATAATGCAATCCTAAAAAGGTGACCTTGGGAAAAAGGTCACATCTCGGGCTAGGAAGCTCCAAATAAAATTCTGTAAAAAGTGTCAGTGAGGGAACGAACTATAGTTACAATGGTTTGCGTTTCAGAGGACGAAGTTGAAACAGTAACACGTGGCACTCCGTACAAGTTCACTATGTTGTTTCATCCCATAAACAGGTCATGTTGCGACACTTGGCATTGCTCTCTCTTGGAGAATCCATTGAAGCTTAGATATGTGGGGTTATAAAGATGACAGGTTAGGCTACCATAGGCCAAAGTTTCACACCCTGAGGATCCAAAATTTCAAAGATGCACCAAAAACAATATGGAATATCTTTCTATCAAAACAAAATTGGATTCTGAGCACCTTCATTTTTGGCTTGTCACTGCTACGAGAAATTAGGGCTTTTGGTAGAAGTGAAATTTTTGAGTGATCTCAACACAAGATTGTTCTCCTCTTCAAAATCAAAATTTAGAGACCAAGATCAAATTTTTTGGTTGGATGAATCTCCGAGAAAGTCAAACCCGAATTTGACTTTTAGACCAGAAAAACCAAAAAACCAGATTTTGAAAGACCAGAATGGAAAGACCATCCAATCCTACTTTATTAAGGTCTCTCAAATCAAATAAAAACTTGAAGCTATGGATGAAGTGGTTGAGAAAGGAGAAATTGTGATGACCACTTTGAATGGCCTTCCTAGGTCATGGGACTCCTTCATCCAAGGAATTTGTGCAAGAAAGAAATTGATTTCTTTCAGTAGACTGTGGGAGGAATGCTCACAAGAAGAAGCTCTACTTGTGTCCCGAGAAGAAAAGATGGATAATGAAGACTAGGCTCTCAAAACACACACCAGGAAGAATAACAACAAGAGGGATCATCCTCATCACAAGAAGGGTAAACACCACCACCAGAATCAGAGGGATAACCTTGGAGGATCCAAGCGAGATCTTTCTCACATTCGATGTTATACTTGTGAGGAGAAGGGACACTATTCTGGAGATTGTCCTAGGAACAAAAGAAACTCCCACAAGAAGAAGAACAACAAGAGAAGACATCATGCTCACACTGTAGAGGATGATGAACCTCTAAGGAAGAGAACCAGAGAAGGCAATGAAGGTTCTTCAAGTGATGAAGAATATGTATTGTAATGAAGAAGAAGCTACTGCAGAGTTGGACTCCGGAAGACAAATAATCTATGGAAGAACCTCTTATCCATTTCCAACATTGGTTAAGGTGCACACTACCAGAGACTCCAGTAGTTCCTGCAAGGAAGCAAAGATTGAGAGGGAGTCCACCCAACAATCAAACAAAGATAAGTATTTGAATTGTTATTTCCTGTATATATGATTACTTAAATGATGTTGTTTAGTCATGTACATACTTATGTTCCTAAATTTAGGATGTATATTATGCATTTTAGAAAAGTTGCATTAATGAACAAAATACTACTAATATGCAAGTAATGGGTAAGTGGCCTATGCTACTGCACAACATCCCATTGCTACTTATCTAGAATGAAACCTCTTTGCTGACATGTTGGGAGTAGTGCACACTCTTAACAATGTTCTGGTAGAGATGGAAGGCATCTAGAAAGTTACCGTATGAATACGGGATATGGATGAATGTTTTATTGAAGCATTGGCTAAGATAATTGCATGACTGTATGACATATGTATTTATGCATAAGATTTTGTTCTAAAAACTATGAGAAATTTCTAATCATGCAATTGAATTTGACTTGTAGGAAAGATCGTGTACAATCACCTACAAAAGAAGGACAACGACATTTGTTCCAGTGACGAAGTTTAAGAAAAAATACCTATTGAAGATATTGAAGAATCTGAAGTTCCCAGGATTAGGGATGTAGTAATAGAAGGATGCCATAATCGAGGAGTACCAGTCGATCATGAAGAATGATGTCTGGGATGTGGTTCTGAGACCAAAAAGGAAGTCTGTTGTGACTTCCAAGTGGATCTATAAGATGAAGCATGCTGCAGATGGTAGAATAGATAAATACAAGGCAAGGTTTATGGCTCGTGGCTTCTCCGAGAAAGAAGGGATAGATTATGAAGAAACTTTTGCACCTGTATCTAGATACACTTTCATCAAAACAATATTTGCTCTGGCTGTAGTAATGAAGTGGAAGATACACCAGATGGATGTCAAGACAGCTTTCTTGAATGGTGTACTCGAAGAGGAAGTGTATGTGGAGAAGCCACTTGGTTTTGAGACACATGACAGGGAGTCATATGTGTGTAGATTGAAGAAATCCTTGTACGGTTTGAAACAAGCACCCTGGACTTGGCATGGCGGGATCGACAGATTCCTGTCTGGTTTGGGCTTTACCAAGAGTAAAGCGGATTCCAACCTTTACTACAAGGTTGAGGAAGGCAATCCAGTGATACTCCTACTATATGTAGATGACCTGTTTGTGACAGGTGAGGTTGGGTTGATTGCAGATACGAAATGGAAGCTTTCTTCCGAGTTCGAGATGAAGGACTTGGGTATTATGCACTACTTTCTAGGTATAGATATGTGGCAGAGTGCAGATGGAATCTTCCTTGGACAAGGGAAGTATGCAGTAGAGATCCTGAAGTGGTTTGGGATGATGGACTGCAAGGCCATGGCCACATCTATGGCATCAAACCTGAATCTATTGAGTGATGCTTCATCAAAGTCAGTTGATGCCACGATGTATCATCAGATGATTGGGTCCTTGATGTACTTGACGAACATGAGACCAGATATTTGCTTTGCGGTGAACACTTTGAGTCAGTTCCTAAAGGATCCTAGACATGTTCACTTGATTGTTGTAAAGCATATTCTAAGGTACCTGAAGGGTACGGTTGATTATGGCTCAAGTATGATGCGAATCAAAAGATTAACCTGGAGGGTTATGTTGATTCAGATTGGGCAGGAAATGCTGTAGATAGGAAGAGCACTTCAGGGTGCTGCTTCAGTAAGGGATCAGAGGTGATCTCTTGGTTTAGCAAGAAGCAGTCCTGCATAGCACTGAGTACAGTCGAAGCAGAGTATGTCATAGCATGTTCAGCTAGTTGTGAGGCAATATGGCTAAGGAAGCTACTGTCTGATTTGTTTGATCTCTAGTTGGATTCTACTTGTATCTTTTGTGACAACCAGAGTTGTGTGAATTGTTTTGAGAACCCAGTGTTCCATGACAAGTCGAAGCATATCGAGATCAAGTATCACTATATCAAGGATATGGTATAGAGAGGAGTAGTGAATCTCTTGTATGTTGCGAAGGATGAACATATTGCAAATGTGTTGACTAAGCCATTATCCAAGGTGAAGTTCGAGTACTTTAGAGAGAGGATGGGTGTTCTTTGGATCGAAGATACTAAGAGGAAGTAATGGGACACAAATGCAGGATCCTTTCCAAGCATGGTGACAGGTGGGTCCTCCCATGGTTATGGATGTAAGTGTTGTGTGATGAGGATCTGCATGATGCTCCATATGATGATGATTCGTATGATCATGTGCATCCGAGTGATGCACTGTGCATGATGATGAGTATTCAGGTGATGCTCCGTATGATGATGATTCGTATGATCATGTGCATCCGGGTGATGCACCGTGTATGATGATGAGCATTCAAGTGATGCTCCAAGGTCATGGTCGTGGATATCTTGTCCAATTGTGCGATAGCATATAATAGCGCCTTGGGAGATTTTCAAATACTCTTTCGAGGTTTTTCCTATGGCATATAATAGCTCCTTGGGAGATCTGGCAGATGCTCTTTCAAGGTTTTGCTTGGAGGGACATATAATAGCACCATGGGATATCTTGCAGGTTGTGCTAAGCACGTAATCAGTCCTGGGATGCTCTTTTGAGGTTTTGTCCGTGGCATATAATAACGCCCTGGGAGATCTTTCAGGTTGTGCTTAGCACGTAATCAGTCCTAGGATGCTCTTTCGAGGTTTTTCCAACTTGCATATAATAGCACCCTGGCAGATCTTGCAGGTTGTGCTTTGCACATAATCAGTCCTGGGATTCTCTTTCAAGGTTTTTCAAGATGCACATAATCAGATCTGAGATTCCACCAAATGGCCAACTCGTAGAGATGATGAAGATCTACATGGAGGCTAGGCCTATATCCAGCATGAAAAAGGGTTGGCTATGTAGAACTTCCTATGAAGAGAAGAATTGAGAGATAGCACCAGTGATCGAGATGACGAGTACAATAGCAGTGACGATGATGCTTTGTGATCCAATGACGATTATCCAACTCCAGTATTGGAGACTTGTGGCTATATGTATTGATGACCTGTGTCAAGAGAATACCTTCCTAGTTAAGAGGGAGTGTTGATGTATTTCTAACTTCGGAATATATTCACTTGTATATTGTATGCATTACATTTGTACTTTATTGTATCCGACGGAAATGTCTTATCCCTCTGTTTGGAAGTGTCGTCATTTGTATTTTCAAGTGTCACAAGTATTATTGTAAGTGTCACAACTCATATTTGATGGGTTATTAGACGTCCTTGAAGGGGCCGGCTCAGTATGAGTTAAGTAGAGGGGTTATTAGACTCCCCTAAGGGGTCGGCCCAGTTAGGGTAAAAGGCAGGTCAAGGTAAAGTATAAATAGAGTGGTTGCACCACTCTATTTGCTCATTCACTTATTCATCCAACTCACATAGTTGAGAAAGAGGAGTGTGCACAAGTGGAGGAGGAGTAGCTACTAGAAGACATCTATCTTTTGGGTTTCATCTTTGTGATCTTTGTATTGGTGCTTATTCTAACTCTGAGGAAGTTGCGGGGGTTTTCACCTTTATGGTTTTCCCCGAGGAAACTCTGTGTCTCTTGTGTCTATGATTGTTATGTTGTGCATGTTATTCTCTTAGTAGGATCCTAGATAATATTTGAATGAAATTATTGAAATTCTAACACTCTATGTGCGATCTTCTCCCTCTCACAGCCTCTACTGAATGCAAGCGCTTGTTGAGCTATGGATAAACGATCTGTATTCCCTAAATGGAAACACTATCTCTCCCTATGCTTGCGCACTTGTCTTCTACTCTCCTCTTCTGCTGCTCTTCCCAAGGTCACTCTGCTCCCCAAGACACTCTTCCTCTGTCCTTCGAATCCTCCAGATCCTGCAGACCTGTAGTTGTCAGTGTCCTCTGGCTGTGCTGCACAACCTTTTCCTGTGGTGACATCTGTCTTGATCCCTACCACCTTCATACCTACTCATAGCTTCCTTAGCAACCCCGAACAGCTACCAAGTACTTTCTCCTTGACTTCTAAACTTCTCTGACTCTGCTATAGTTGTCGGTTCAGTCACCTGTCTCGACCATACTGCACTTCGTCATTCCTCAACCTTACTTGTCGGATTTTCTTAACATCTATGGCTGGGAGTCTGCCCCATCCTCAACGCTTGGATTTCGCCACAACTCGTCGGTGTCGCGGTTCAACAACATGTCGACCTTCAACCCCTTTGTTTTTTCTCCTATCGTTTGTCGACCTTCAACATGTCGACTATCGACCTCTTACTCTTGTCAACCGCATATCGACAGCTTCTGCTCGACTACTTGGCTTCGACAACCAATCTACTTTTCACACCAGTGGTTGTCTGCAATTCCCCTGGTCGACTTCACCTGTCGATAAACTTCGAGTGTTTCTCCTAGGCCCCAAGGCGCCTGCATCAGAATCCCAAGGTGAAAAAGAACTCTACTACTCCGTTAGTCTCCTGCATTCTTCTTCAGAAATCCATGTCGCTTCCTGCAACTCATCACCTTTCCATCGAACAAAATATTTGTTTTTTCTCGAGCTTCACATTCGCTCAACTTCATGTTCCTCTAACACTTCGGCGATTTCCTCCTTGTGTCGATCTGGAATATGCACTGTCCAGTCGATGTTCGACACTTCCACGCTACTGCTAGTTGAACCTTTTTCAAACTTGTACAGAGCTGAGACATTAAACGTTGGTGAAATTCTCAAGTTCTTCGGCAGCTCCAACACATAAGCATTATCTGAAATCTTCTTCAGAATATTACATGGTCCAATCTTCTTCAGCTTCAGCTTGTTATATGTTCCTGTCGAAAATATCTTCTTCAGTAAATGTGCATAGACTAAGTCTTATTCACTGAACGACTGTAACGTCTTCTTCTTGTCGGCTTGTTGAAGCCTCGGATGTGCAGGTTACTGCAAGGTGCTGGAAAGGGTTCCAAGGCACACAGCAGGGGATGAAAACCCAACCAAAGGCTTCGAAAGACCCTACGCAAGGGCAATTCTATCCTCGGGCTATTTGGTATGGTAATCACCCACAGATACAAAGGCCTCCGTTGGCACGTGTGGTTTTGATCCAAAAATGGATCTGTCCTACAGAGATGTAAGACAAAGGTATCCAAACTCTAAAGGTTGATCTAAGTCTTAGGTTAATCCTATCTAGAATGAAGTCTAAACTAAGTCAGATCTAATCTAACAGAGTGGAAGTTTTGTGTGCAGGGTAACTTGGTTTGTAAATTAATAAGTTAATTTAACTAGCTTAACAGAAATGCAGAACCATATTGCTAACTTATTACTTCAAAGCATTATCCGATAATGAAAATTATTGACAACAATTTAAAGATTCAGTGCATCCAATGTTATCCTATTGTTCCTTTTGTTAATTGAAAAATTAACTTGAACTGTGATATGAACTGCATATCATTTGTAAAGAAATAAATAAACATGTTGCATAAAGAAATTCATTCAACACATTCATATATTCAGATCATCAATATTCAGATCATCAATAGTGATAAACCAAAATCTCAGATCTAAGAATGTTAATGGTTTACAAATTAATAGACAATTACTGATAATAGACTGCAATCATCAAACTTATCAAAGAAACTTGAAGAGTGAACAAGAAAGTCATACGGAAAAACTTTACTGTATTAACACAACTGTAAGAAAATTACAGTGTCTGCAAAAACAGGGTGTGTCCAGCAGCTCCTTGCTGATTCAAGCTCTAAAGTCCATATCCCTGGCAGCGTGTCCTCAGTCTGCTTCTTTGAGCTCTGAAAGAAAAATCTATCCAGCAAAAGAGAATTGCAGAGAAAGAAAAATCATTCTCTGGTCTGAAAACGCCCCCCAGCAAAGAAACGGTACAGAGTTTACAGAAACTAAAGTTTCCTCAGCTCCATCCAATCCGCCCCTTAGCAATCGAAATACTGCTCCTTATATAGACGGACAGGTTTCAATCCACTCATTCTGGCATCCAAATCCTTCCATGATTCCCGCGATCAGGTGCGCCTTCTCCATCGATCTCTGCAATCCGTTGTAACCTGGAGATATATGTTGGCCCTTTCCCGTAGCGTTCTCAATCCATTTTTTTGATGTGGGAGTTCTCGTAATGGATGTTTTTCTTGGCATAAAACTCGCGGAATAGACATTCATCTCCTTATCTTTATACCTGCAAAAACATGAAATTGCATATTAATAAATCTTTCAATCAGCAAGGAAGAACAATAAAAATAACCACATCAGAAAAATATGATAAGTAAAGGGTCTTCCCTTTTGACTCTGTGCATTCATCATACGAAGATTTTACTATGTATCTCGCCGGGTAAAAAGCTGGTGCCTTTGATTCAACAATCTCACTTTTGTAACACAACTCAGGGTATTCACGGTAATTTCTATCTTACTCTCAGCGAACTCGTTCAACCATGTTTCAATCCGAAAGTTGCGAATTGGTGGAATGATAAAAGACGATCTGATGTCGCAGCCGTCTTTCACTACGGATCCAAGTAGGACCGTGTTTTTCTTCATCGTGATAAGCTAGGATTCTTCCCATATTTGGGATCCAATGAACTAACCAAAATTTTAACAAAGAGTAATTCCTTAGCGTGGCATCTTCCTTAACAAGTGGAACGATCCTCTTCATACCGGCTCCATATAACTCGGTTTTGTAATCCATATTATTGAGGTAACCAGAACAGAAGCAATTAATATTCGTTCACCATTTTTGGCAGTCTTCTTTTAATAGAATCATGACATTTCAGATCTTTGTAGAGTCGTGGCACCCTCCCATCATCTGGCAGTTGGCTAACAAAACCCTGAATCTCAGACAACAAACAGCTCAGAACAAAGTGCGCCACGATAGAATAGAGATCCAATAATGTAACAATTTACTTTGATTTGGCGTCCTCTATTTGCCTTAACTTGTGGCTGGAAGTATGCTCTTCAACGTGAGTTCAGGCATGAATAATATATGTGAAGATACCGATTCTTTTCCGTAACAATATTATCCCATTTTGCATGGCGAGTAATGTGATGGCTGGTGCAACTGACAAGTGACGCGGTGAGGTTTCTAGATCTGGCATTGATTTCGGCGAGCTTGGCGTTCATCCAATTCCTTCTCAAATATAAGACCATCAACGAAGAGCACGTGTTGTGACCTGTTGATTTTGTTACAGCTCCGCAATTCTCTTCAACTAATCCCTGCATCAAATTATAATGACAAATATCAAGCTTAATCATCCACGTAGAAGGATTAAAAGAGTCGTGACCTTCTTCATTATGAAAGGCTTTGATATATATTAAAGTTTTAATGATAAAATACAATTATTAAGAATCATCCCTTTTTTATATATATTTTAGTCCTTTCATAACTTAGTCATGGTACCTATTTTAATGTGAATGAATAAAGCCCAAAAGGAAAGACTCCTATGCACGTGGAATTCACTAAAAATTAACTTTATTTTGAAAACTAAAATAAATTAATAAAATAAAAATAAAAATGATTTATTTGGTTTCAAAATAAAAGACCATAGTGAATATATCATAGACCAAGTGATCAAAATTATAGCAATGTGAATAAAGCTTTATTGATAGGTAAATTTGGACTCGATTATAATTTTCTCAAAACATGAAATTAATCTTCTTAAAGAATGAAAAATGATAATAATGAAGATTTTTTAAACAAAAGTTTAAAGCTTAAAGAATGTTATCAAATCATCTAAATTTAAAGTTAAAGGCTTAGTTTCATTCTTTAATAGGTAATCTTTCGAGGCATAGGTCATTCATCATAAAATGGGGCATTTACATAGTTTACCTTGATTTACAAAAAAGCTCCTTTAAATTGTTTATGGATTAAGACTCAAGATTGAAGAGATTATCGAAAGATAAGATCATTCAATCTAGACCAACCAAAAGCATGTGATTGACTTAAACAAAATTAGATAGGAGTGCAGGAGAATGATTGAGAAATTAAGACGCCAAGAAAATTGAACGACCAAAAATTACCATAACATCATGAGACGAGAACCAATCCCAAAAAGGTAGTGCAAAAGAGTCAAGGATCCGAAGGAGATCATTCAACGACTGACTGAATCCAGCAAGCAAACCAAAGACTAAGTATTTAGAAAATTTACATGGGGGTTTATTTGCAGTCTTTATTTATGATTCCTGAAAGCCGCAACCCAACATTTGTGGGTTGCGAGTTTCGGGAACACACAACACAAATCCAAAGGCTTATCCCGAAAGCCGCAACCTGACTCTTGCGGGTTGCGGGTTTCGGAACACGCACAAAATTAGATCAAAAATCAATTCCTGAAAGCCGAAAGCCGCAGATGTGGTTTTCGGGAAGAAGATTTCCCAAACTTATTAGCAACAAAACACGCAACCCGCAATTGTCAGGTTGTGGGTTTCGGGTTTACAAAAACCAAAAAATGAAAAGAGCAATCCTGCAACCCGCACCTATCGGGTTGTGGGTTTCGGGTTTCCAAAATGTCGGGTTTCAGGTTGACGAAAGTGGATGACAAAATACTCAAAAATTAAAGGCTTTCTGCAAACCAAAACACTTAGGCAAATTCAGAACGAATGGCAGACATGCAAACCAAAAGTATGGGTGAGAGAAAACCAAAAACTCATATTTACAAGTGAACTCACCCAAATACCTTTGCGTTTATTAAATGGGGATCCCATGCTTCATCTAAGCATGGGATCTGTTGTGGCCACAACATGGCTCTCAACTTATATGCCGCATTGCTATTCTCAATGCGGTTTCCCACATCTTCATGCACTTCTTTCATGTGCTCTACGAATGATTCTGCATTCGCGTTTTTCCTGATTTTTGTCGGTATCTCGTCCAAATCTACCACTCCATGTGGGATTTGTCCCTGAACAATATGGAATGGTCTCATACATGTCGACCAATTCACATAATTGTTGTACACGAACTCTGATTGTGCCAACACATTCTCGCACTGCTTATGTCCTTCGGCCGCCAAACATCTCAGAAGAGTTCCCAAACTTTTGTTCACCACCTCAGTCTGTCCATCTATCTGTGGATTATATGTCGAGCTAAACTGCAACCTTGTGTCCAGTTTCTTTCATAGGGTTCTCCATAAATGTCCCATAAACTTGGTATCTATGTCCGACATTCTTCGGCAACCCATGCAATATGACTATCTCCTTGAAGAATAGTACAACAATGCTTGTGGCCTCACTTGTCTTTCGACACGGAATAAAGTGTGCCATCTTTGAAAATCTGTCGAATACAACAAAGATTGAGTCGTTACCTTACTGCGTCATCGACAATCCTTGCACAAAATCCATGATTATCTGCTCCCATGGGGTATTCGGCACTGGTAATGGCGTATACAAACTTGTATTCTGAATTCTTCCTTTTTCCAACTGGAAAAATCGACACTATTGTACCCACTTTCTGACATCTATTGTCATTCCTGGCCAATAATACTTTTCTTCAATGAACGCCTCGATCTTGTCGATGCCAAAATGACCTACTAATCTACCATTGTGCAGTTCTTTGATTAGGTTCTCTCTTATGGATCCTCTGGGAATAGACAATTCTTGTCCCCTGAATAGGTATCCCTCTTGGATAAAATAATCCAAGTATTGTGTTCTGTCGACACTCCATGGTTCGCTACTCTCCTTCCATGCTTTCGCAAAATATTCGTCGCTCACATACTCTCTCTTCACTGACTCTATTCCTATTGCCTGAATTGTTGCCGTGTTCAACAATGCAACTCTTCGACTCAGTGTGTCAGAAACCTTGTTCGACTTGCCCTACTTATGTCGCAACATGAAGGTATATCCCTGTAGGAATTTGACCCACTTCATGTGCCGCTGATTCAACTTCGACTGAGTGTTCAAATACCTCAGTGCTTGGTGATATGTGTACAACACAAATTCCTTGGGAAACAAATAATGCCTCCACTTTTTCATCGCTTGGACAATAGCATAGAACTCCTGGTCGTAGACAGAATATTTTTGCTTTGCATAATCCAACTTCTCGCTGAAGAATGCAATTGGTTGAACCTCTTAGCTCAACACTACTCCAATTTCTATTACACTCATGTCGCAATCAACTTGGAAAAATTTGTCGAAATATGGGAGCGCTAACACTGGGCTCTCAATCACCTTTCCCTTCAACTTGTTGAAATCTTTCTCAACAACTTCTATCCACTTAAACTCCCCTTTTTCATCCAATCTGTCAATGGTGCACATATCCGGTTGAATCCTCTGATGAACTTCCTGTACAAACTAGCAAGTCCATGGAAACTTCACACTCTAGTCATTCTTGTCGGTTATGGCCATTCCAATATAGCCTTCACCTTCTCTGGGTCCATCACTAACCCTTTACCCGAGATTACAAATACCAAGTACACCATATATTCCTTCATGAAGAAGCATTTCTGCAGGTTCACCACCAACTCTTCTTCCTGCAGCTTCCACAATACTTGTCGAATGTGCTCCAAGTGTCCTGTCTTGGTTCGACTAAATATCAGAATTTCGTCTAGGTACACCATGAAATTTTTTTCCAAGAATGGCTTCAGTACCTCATTCATCAACCGCAATAACGTACTGGGTGCATTAGTCAATCTGAATGGCATGACTAACCACTCATACAGTCCTTCCTTCGTCTTAAAGGTTGTTTTCCTTTCATCTCCTTCTCTTACCCTGATATAGTGATAGCTACTTTTCAGGTCAATATTGGTGAAGTATCTCTCTCTACTCAAGCAATCCATCAAGTCATCCATTATTGGAAATAGAAACCAATACTTGATCATGATCTTGTTGATAGCTTTAGAGTCTGTACACATCCTCCATTCTCCACCCTTCTTCAGTGCTAGTACTGTCAGTACCGCACACAGGCTCAGACTTTCTCTGATCAATTCTCCGTCCAAAAACTCTTGGACTTTTCGATTGAGTTCCTGACCCTCTTTCGGAGTCATTCCATGAGGTTTCTTGCTTGGAAAAATCGATCCTGGAATCAATTCGATCTCATGGGATATGCTTCTCGTCAGTGTCAATCCCGTCGGCGTATCGTCGACTACTATGCTCTTGAACTCGTCAAGCATCCTTTCAACTTCAACTGGAATTCTCTCCATTGTCGTCCTCTCGACACATGGTCCCTTCAAAGTGATGGAGAAACATCCCGACTATTTCTCCTTCTCTGTGAGGAATTCCTTGGCTGAGCACATCAGCACTCGCTTCTCCCAACAGTTGCTCTCGCTTTGCTTGCAGTCAGCTCTATCCTCTGGCTCGGCTTTAGAGTCCTTTGCATGCCATTTTTCCACACTGTGACTATGTTGGATCGAACCTCATAGACCATATTCCGATCATATTTCCATGGTATCCCTAATAACAGATGACATGCGTCCATTGGGATTACGTTGCATAATACACTATCCTCAAGCTTCCCGACCTTGAAGTTAATCAATAACTATCTGGTTACCTTCACATGGTGACCCTTCTGCAACAATGCGATCTTGTATGGGTGTGGGTGTTCCCAACATCTCAGACCCAACTTGTCGATGACCTATGTCGACACAAGATTCTCCGTACTACCACCATCAACTATGGTCTTGCAATACCACTCACCAATAAACACTCTAGTTTGAAAGATAGCCTTTTGTTGTGCCGACTCTTTCTCGTCGCATCGGTCATCCTGAAACAATGTCCTCTTGGCCATCATGGTTCGAAATTTTCTTCTAGCATTCTCACTATGGTCGGATGTTGACTCTTCCCTCTCCTCGACTTGCTCATCTCTTCGATGTTTGGGTTTCGACTCCTCTGCAGTGTGTAGGTTCTCCGAGAACTCATATTCCTTGTGTCCGACTCCTCAACACTTATAACAGACTACCACTGGTCTTTCAGCTCCTTTTCTGTCGGTTGGACCATTTCGACCAAACGCACCCCAACCGTGGGTCTCTTGACCGTCCCGTCGGTTTCCTTGTGCTTTCTCCTTAGTCGATGTCCCTCTTGCATGGCGTTTTTCTTTGACAGATTCCTTTCTGGTTCTGCTACTTTGTCCTTTCACGGAAATGGTCTTTGCACCTAGACCAACCATCTTGCCTCTAGTAGATGCGTTATCCTTGACAATTTATCTTCTGCCTTCAGAGCTAGTTGGTAGGCTTCATCGATCGCTCGGAACCTCGACAGGATCAGCTCATCTTGTATGGCATACTTCAAGCCGTTCACATATCTCGTGACAGCTTCTTCTCCTTCATTGGTTTGTCCTGACAGAATCGACAGTCTATAGAACTCTTTTATGTACTCCTTCACGGTCATATCTTTCTGTCGAAAGTTTTGCAACTTTTGGAACAAGGAAATCACATAGTCCCCTTGCAAGAACTTCCCCTTCAACTTGGAGACCCTCCTGTCCCAAGACTTGGTAT
Organism: Larix kaempferi; assembly: GCA_027924585.1. Taxonomy (NCBI): domain Eukaryota; kingdom Viridiplantae; phylum Streptophyta; class Pinopsida; order Pinales; family Pinaceae; genus Larix; species Larix kaempferi. Next base: position 49,010,809 of record BSBM01000073.1, read on the forward strand.
TTTCCTTTCCTTTCTTGACTCTTTCATCCTATACATTGTCCCACCACAATGAGGCATGGCCCTTCAACCCCAGACATGCAGTTTTAACCTATCTAGGATCCTCAATCTCCTCTATGTCGAAGTATTTCTCCATTTCTGTGAACGAGTCTATCAAGTCTTCCGGATCCAGAACTCCTGAGTAGGTACGTACATCCATCTTTGTTCGACCTCTCATCTCTATCAGAAGCTTAATGAGTTTCTCCTCTGGTTCTTTGACTGCCTCTTCCCGTGCTTCCACTTCTTCAACTTCCTCGTCTCTATGGTCTAACGCATTGGGAATGCATCCATGTCTATGGATTTCTTTGATCACTGTGACTTCACTATTCAGACTTCGCATTGTTTGCATGCACTTGTCGAACATTTCATGATCAGATGTGACTGTTGCGCCACGTGCTCTTCGTCTTACACCTCGGACATTAATGCCTCTGTGAACCATTTTCAACTGCAGCTAAAACTCCCACTCATCCAATTGCAACCGTAATTAGAAATGTGCACAACTCTATCCAACCGCAGCTGGAGCTATCTACGGACTCAACCAACTAGCGCACTCTTTCTCACAAGATGTTTTTTCTCAATACTAGATTCTTTTTCAGCTCTAATACCAACTGGCACAAGTCAGGTTGGTATCGCTATCCTTGCTTCCTGCACATAGGATAATTCTGCTCTGATACCAACTGGAGCAAGGGTTGTCGTGACTAGGATTTCTTTCTTAACAATAACACACGACACACAATGTTCACATGGACTGGATGTAAACAAGATGCTAGAACTGGATTCTATTACTTCAATCAAATTACAATGTCTAAATACAAAGCAAATGAACTAAATTAGTCGGTCTTAGTCTAATACAATATACAAAAGTAAATGGTGTGTTCTCTATGTGTCTGATCTTCTCCCTCTCTTTAACTCTATTGAATGCAAGCGTTCGCTGAGCTATGGATGAACGATCTATCTTCCCCAAAGGGAAAAAATGTCTCTCCCTGTGCATTCCCACTTGTCTTCTACTATGCTCTGTTGCTTCTCTTCACGAGGTCACTTCATTCCCTAAGACACTCTTCCTCTGTCCACCGAATCCTCTAGATCCTGCACACCTACAGTTTTCAGCGCCCTCTATGTTGGTTGTGGAGCCATATCTTCCAGTCTCATAGTTGATGTTGTTTCAGCCATGTTTGTACCCCAGTTTTATATGATATGTAGGTGGACTGTACACTCACCCTAGCGGGGGAGTGTGGGGGGGCATTGCCCCTACATGGGGTTCCAAGGGGGACCATCCCCCCTAGCTGGGGGGTCCAGGGGCCAGCAGTCCCCTAGCGGGGGTTTGGGGGTGTAGCCCCCGAGGAAAATTTTTGGGGCTGTTTTCGTCAGCTGTTTTGCAGGCCCATGGTTTTGGGTATCCCATGGTATTTTACCATTGCATTTCCCCTATAAAAGAAAGACATTGTAATATGGCTAGGGAAAGATGTATTAGGTTTTATGCATTGTAAAGATCTCTAAGATCAAGAGAGAGACTATGAGACAGTGAAGAGGAAGTGTAGCGGCTGTGTTGTAGGTTGTATCCCTTCACTTTGCTGGATGGAATAATAATAAGGACTGACAACTTTAGTGTGGACGTAGCCCAAGTTAGGGTGAACCACGATATATCTGTGTCTCTATTGTAATGTGTGTGTGATTATATTTGCATTTATGTTTATTGTTATTGCTTTGCGATCCCGTTTTTCTAACAATTGGTATTAGAGCCGAAGGTCTATTTGGCAGATAAACCCGCAGGAAGCTAGGGTTTTTGGTTCGAGTGGGAGCAATGGCAGAAGAAGGAAAGTTTAAGGTTGAGACGTTTAATGGCCAAAACTTCCAGTTATGGAAGATGCAAATGGAGGACTATCTGTACCAGAAGGATCTATTCCTACAATTGGGAGGAAGAGCAAAGCAGTCGGCGACCATGAAGGACGAAGAATGGGAGGTTCTTGACATAAAGGCTCTGGGAACAATACGGCTGAGCCTGGCTTCGTCAGTGGCTTTCAATATCTCAAAAGAAATTACAATGGAGGGTTTGATGAGCACACTAGGTAAGTTGTATGAAAAACCCTCGGCCTCCAACAAGGTATTTCTAATGAAGCATTTATTTAATATGAAGATGTCTGAAGGTGGATCTGTTACTGATCATTTAAATGAGTTTAATATGGTTACAAATCAGCTAAGTTTTGTAAGTGTGAACTTTGATGATGAGGTTAGGGCTCTTATAATATGGTGTTCATTGTCGAAAAGATAGAATAACTTGGTCATGGCTGTAAGTAACTCTGTCTCTGGTTCAAACACCTTGAAATTTGATGATGTTATTGGTGTTATTCTTAGAGAGGAAATGCGAATAAAAAGCACAGATGAGACATCAAGTAATGCGTTGACCATGGAGAGCAGGGGAAGACAAAAGGAGAGAGGAAAGAGACAAGGAATCATGGAAAGTATAAAACGGGTAGATCCAAGTCCAGACTGGGAAAAATAGAGTGCTGAAACTGTGAAAAGAAAGGATATATGAAGAAAGACTGCAGATCTCTAAAGAAGAACGAAGATGCACAGGAGTAAACTACCCAGGAAGCAAATGTAGCAGGTGATGTGTTACAAGATGCTTTGATTCTTGCATTAGAAAATACTAGTGATTATTGGGTAGTAGATTTAGGAGCTTCATGTCATGCTACACCCCATAGGAAATACTTTCATGAGTATGTTCCTGGCGATTTTGGACATGTTTTAATGGGTGATGATGACCCATGTAAAATTGTTGGAATGGGTAAGGTATGGATAAAAGTCAAGAATGGAATGGACTGGCTGTTGAAAGATGTTAGGCGTATTCCTGCTATGAAAACAAATCTTATCTCAATAGGGCAGTTGGGAGATGGCAATTGTCTATCTACATTTGGAGAAAAATGGTGGAAGATCACTAAAGGATCAATGGTGATGGCAAAAGGAGACAGGATAGGTATGTTGTATTTATGTCCTCATAATACTGACCATTCTATCTCTTTAGCTTCCACAGGAATAGATACAGCATTGTGACATCATAGGCTTGGCCACATGAGTGAGAAGGGGATGCAGATTCTCCACTCAAGGAAGTTGCTGCCAGATTTGAAGCAGGTAAGTTTGGAATTCTGTGAAAACTGTGTTTATGGAAAACAGAAGAGAGTCGGATTTCTTAGGGTTGGGAAACAGAAGAAGAATGAAAAGTTAGAGCTAGTGCATACAGATGTATGGGGACCAGCTCAGGTACAATCTCTTGGTGGCTCTCATTATTATGTTACATTTATTAATAATGCAACTAGGAAAACTTGGGTTTATTGCATTAGACAAAAATCTGATGTGTTTGCTACTTTTAAGAAGTGGAAAGCTTCGGTTGAGAATGAGCCAGAAAAAAAGGTTAAAGTGTCTCAGATTTGATAATGGAGGTGAGTACTGTGGCAAGGAGTTTGATAGTTACTATTTATACCATGGAATTCGTAGAGAGAAGATAGTCCCAGGAACACCACAAAAAAATGGTGTGTCAGAAAGGATGAACAAAACAATCATGGAGCGTGCAAGGTGTATGAGACTGCATGCAGGGTTGCCCTTACAGTTTTGGGTGGATGTTGTAAATACTCCTGCTTATTTAATAAACAGAGGACCTTCAAGTGCTTTGGATGGTGGTATTCCAAAGGAGGCATGGATAGATAAAAAGGTAAACTACTCATTTCTGAGAACATTTGGTTGTGAATCATTTGTCCATATTGATAAAGAAAATAGAACAAAGCTTAAAGCTAAATCCAAGAAATGTACCTTTATTGGATATGGGGTTGATGATTTTGGTTATCGTTTATGGGATTATGAAAATCACAAAATCATTAGAAGTAGAGATGTCATATTCAATGAAAAGGTCATGTATAAAGATCAGTGCAGGGAAAGAAACAGGAAAATGAAAACACAGAGTACATAGTGCTTGATGAAATTACAGAAAATGAAGTTCCAAAGGTGACAGAAAATCAAGAACAACAGCAAGTTCTTGAAACTCCTGCAACTGTAAGAAGATCTACTAGGTTAAGTAGAATCCCTGAATGATACTCTCCTTCAATGTATTATTTGTTGATGACTGATGCTGGTGAACCCAAATGTTATGAAGAAGCAATGTAGGTGGAAACTAGAAAGAAGTGGGAGCAAGGCATGAATGAGGAGATGGACTTATTGGTAGGAAACTAGACTTGGGATTTGGTTCAGCTGCCTGCTGGTAAAAGAGCATTGCAGAACAAATGGATTTACAGGTTGAAGGAAGAAGAAGGAGGCAAAAAGTGGTACAAGGCCAGATTTGTTGTAAAGGGGTTTGCATAGAAGAAAGGTATAGATTTTGATGAAATATTTTCTCCTGTTGTTAACATGACTTCAATTAGGACTATCTTAAGTCTAGTGGCGGTAGAAGATTTTCATCTTGAATAGTTAGATATAAAAACAACCTTTCTCCATGGGGATTTGGAGGAAGAGGTATATATGCAGCAGCCACAAGGGTATGAGGTCAAAGGTAAGGAGAACTTGGTATGCAGGTTGAAAAAGAGTTTGTATGGCTTGAAGCAAGCTCCAAGGCAGTGGTATTTAAAATTTGACAAGTTTATGACAAAACAAGGTTATAGTAGATGTCATTCTGACCACTGTGTTTATTTCAAGAAGCTAGACAATGAAAGATATATTATCTTGTTATTGTATGTGGATGAAATGCTTGTTGCACGGTCTAACATGAAGGATATAAATGTACTCAAAAGGAAGCTAGCTAATTTATTTGCGATGAAGGATTTGGGTACTGCAAAGAAAATCCTTGGTATGAGAATAACGAGAGACAGAAAAAATCGCAAATTGACATTGTCTCAGAGTGAGTACATACAAAAGGTGTTGGAGAGGTTCAGAATGCAGAATGCAAAACCATTAAGTACACTTTTGGCTAGCCATTTCAGTCTAAGTAAGGAAATGTGTCCCAAGACACAGGAAGAGATAGATTGCATGTCCAAGATTCCCTATCAATCAACAATTGGCAGCTTGATGTATGCCATGGTGTGCACAAGACCAGATATTGCACAAGCAGTGGGAGTTGTGAGCAAATATATGAACAATCCAGGTAAAGAACATTGGAAGGCAATACAGTGGATTCTCAGATATTTGAGAGGTACCACCACTTAGGCATTATGTTTTGGAGGTTCAGACACTATTCTATAGGGATATGTTGATGCAGATATGGAAGGTTATAAGGATATCAGGAGGAGCACCATAGGGTATGTGTTTACTATAGGTGGAACAGCAGTAAGTTGGATTTCGAAACTACAGAAGGTTGTTGCACTTTCAACAATGGAAGCAGTGTATGTTGCTGTTATAGAGGCTAGTAAAGAGATGATTTGGTTGCAGAGGTTTATGGAGGAATTGGGTAAGAAGCAGAAGGATAGAAGGTTGTATAGTGATAGCTAAAGTTCCATTCATCTTGCAAAGAACTCAGCATTCCATTCTAGGACTAAACATATCCAACTCAAGTACCATTTCATACGATCTGTTCTGGAAGATGAATTGTTGAAGCTGGAAAAGATACATACTAGCCATAATCTTGCAGACATGTTTACAAAGGTAGTGACCAGAGAGAAATTGAGTTCCTTCTTAGTTTCAGTTGGCTTTCTAGCATGAAGGTGAAGAGGAGAAAGTTTCCAAGTCTAAGGTCCAGCAAGTACATCAGCGGTGGAGTTGTTGTGATCAGTCTCTAAGTGGGAGATTGTTGATTGTGGAGCTAGATCTTCCAGTCTCATAGATGATATTGTTTTAGCTATGTTTGTACCCCAGTTTTAGATGATATGTAGGTGGACTGTACACTCACCCCAGCGGGGGGGGTGTGGGGGGGCATCGCCCCCCCACAAGGTTCACCAGTTGTTTTGGGTATCCCGTGGTATTTTCCCATTCTATTTACCCTATAAAAGAAAGACATTGTAATACGGCTAGGGAAAGATGTATTAGGTTTTATGCATTGTAAATATCTCTAAGATTAGGAGAGAGACTATGAGACAGTGAAGAGGAAGTGCAGCGGCTGTGCTGCAGGTTGTATCCCTTCACTTTGCTGGACGAAATAATAATAAGGACTGACAACGTCAGTGTGGACATAGCCCAAGTTAGGGTGAACCACGATATATCTGTGTCTCTCTTGTAATGTGTGTGTGATTATATTTTCATTTCTGTTTATTGTTATTGCTCTGCGATCCTATTTTTCTAACACTCTAGACATGTTGCACAACCTTTTTCTGTGGTTACATTTGTCATGATCCCAACCACCTTCATAATTGCTCATAACTTCCTTAGCAACCCCGAATGACTACCAAGTACTTTCTCCTAGACTTCTGAACTTCTCTAACCATTAGAGAAATTTTGAGGTAAAAAATGAGCCTCAAAACAAAGAAAATTTACTATAAAAATCAACCAATCACATTGTAGTAGATGACATCGTCCCCCATGGTTGAGGTGGCAATGCTTATTTGTCAAATTTTCTATGGTGGATGAAAACCCATAGTTCACTAAGGTAGTGCTATAAGTAGTTTTAATTCATAAAGTAAAATACTCATAATGAAATTCCTTTAACATTTTTTCATAAAATAATATTTATTGTCATTTTCAAGTAAAGTACTCATAATGAATGTATTTTCACACTTTTTTTCTTTTCACACTTTCTCATAAAATAATATTATTGTCATTTTCAAGTAAAATACTCATAATTCATAAAGAAGGTCATTTCACATTTTTTTATAAAATAATATATTGTCATTTTCATGTTTTTAATTTTAAATTATATATTCACTCCATTCTATTTAATATCATAATGCCAAACTAATATATATATATATATATATATATATATATATATATATATATATTCCTTTCACATTTTTTCATAAAATAATATTTTTATCATTTTCATATTTTTAATTTTTAATTATATATTCACTCTATTTTATTTAATATTATAATGCCATATATATATATATATATATATCCTTGTAGTTTTAAAATAACTTAAATTCATGAATGATATTAATATGAAAAATGTATGTTAGTTATGCATATAAATTAAATTCATGAATGATAGTAATATGAAAGAAGTATGTTAGTTATGCATGAGTTATAGTGTCATTGCTACACACACACTTTTATAATAAGTTAAATTTATGAATGATATGAATATGAAAGTGGTATGTTAGTTATGTATGAGGTATAGTGTCATATATATAAAAGTTGAATCATACATATTCATTTATATTTAATTTGAATGTATAAAACAACATGTTAATGTGATAAATGTTTATATTGAATTTTTACATGTATATTTTGTATTTATAACTTTTTTAGTTTAGTTGTAAGGAGTAAAAGTAATTTCTGAGATAAATATTTATATTATAAAAATATTTTCAAAATGTATAAATATTGTTTTTATTAATATTTTTTTTTTCTTGTATAAAAAATGATTAGTTAGTAAAATAATTTATGCTTCAACTAATAAATTAAAAGAATTTATGCACCACCATTGACTTGTTAAGTTAATACTACTCAATTTTTAAGAATAAATTAAGTCTTTTATTATTTTTTATGAGAAACTTAACTATAACATTCATTTACAATAAAATAAATATCCCAAAAGAGTATGTTTTGATATTAATTTACCAATATAAATTTAATGAATAAAGAATAATAATAATAATGCAATGTGGATTATAATAATATTATTAACATTTTACATGTAAATAAATTTTCAATTAAATCATATTATATTAAATTGATGAGAAAAGTACTAAATATAAAAAGTCAACATAAATTAAAAAAATAGCTCTTAAAAAATGTTTATTATTATTTAATTTCATTTGCAAATTCAAGACAAATAAATGCTAAAGGACAATAAAGTTTTGGGAATTTACAATGAATCTTAGTCACATCAATGTAGAGTTATTTTATTAATTTTATTTCTAGTGAATTTTGAAAAGTAACTCAACCATGGTTATTTATATTGTGCATGGAAAATAGTGTAGGAGGTGACTTGTCATATATACCTACCCCATAAAACTCCTAACTCATAATATTTTAATATATCTCATACTTTTTTGGTACATCTCTTAGGAGGCCATTTTTTACTTCAAAATATCTCTAATGTCTGCTACAGTTGTCGATTGCATCACCTGTCTCGACCATACTACACTTCGACAGTCCTTGACCTTACTTGTAGGATTTGCTTAACGTTTACGGCTCCCAATCTGCCCCATCCTCCACGCTTGGCTTTGTCCGCAACTCGTTGGTTTCGCAGTTCAACAACATGTTGACCTTCAACCCCTTTGTTTTCGCTCCTTTCGTTTGTCGACCTTCAACATGTCGACTCTCGACCTCTTACACTTGTCGACCGCATATCTACAACTTCTGCTCTACTATTTGGCTTCGACAACCAATCTACCTTTCGCACCAGTGGTCGTCGGCAATCCTCATGGTTGACTTCACCTGTCGATCAACTTCGACTGTTTCGCCTAGGCACCGATGCCCCTGCATAACCATGTCAAAAAAGACCACCGAAAAAGGGGAAAATCATTGTGGTTTTAGATCTGGACATACCATATTACTATTGTTGTAAAAGACTACTATTTTGATCACCTTCATCGTCAATAAAAAACAATTTGAAAAGTAAATAATTATGATTCGACTAAAATGGTTGCTACCCATCTATCAATAAAATGGAAATTTGAAAAATAAATAATCATGATTTGACAAAAAATGATATGATGAATATTTTCACTAATTACCATACATATAAAATATTAATTAAAAACGTTTGCATCGTAAACAAAACAAATTCAATAATGACCATAAAAATAAAAAATTATTTATAAGAGTTTGCACCATATTGAAAACAAGCTCACAAATAATAATCCTGTAAATAATTCAATTAGATTATTTATGTTTTATATTATTTAAACAAATAGGATTTCATTAAGGCTTTGTACCATAAACATATAATAAATTTACAAACAAATTCCCCCTATTCAATTATTTATTTTGATGTTAGTCAAAGAAATAAATGCTTACAATCAAATTACATAGTATTTTTCATTATTTACTTTTTATATTAATGTCGCTAGGAATGTGCAAGCTAATGAAGGTCACTTTTGACGTGTTAGATACAATAGAAAAATGAAAAATTAGGCATCCTTCAACTTACTTGGTGTTTTTTAAATACTTACACAAGATATCTTGCATCGAGTTAAAAAGATGAAACGTAGGAAATTGAGTCAAGTTTCTGAATATATAAGTTTTAAGGATTGAAAATTTACATAACTATGTCAAATTTGATTTTTTCTAACAATCACTTTTTATTTTTTTGGCAAATGAGAAGGTATATGTTTTAAAATAGTCATTACGCAAGAATAGTTGGTGTAGTAAGAAGGAGCTGTGTTGGTAAGTTTGAAACTCGACATTTCGATCCCTACTCTGGGATCATCATAAGGAGATGTGCATCCTTTCAGTTCCTAAATGATGGTTTCAGGCTACAAAAATTGGTAGACATGTATGAACCCATAGCACTAGTGCAACACTATTTTTCCAAAATTAAAGGTTTAATTTTAATTTTCTTTTTAATTATGTAAGTGATAAAACCTCGAGAACGATACATCAAACGTGGGTGCATCATTTGAAGGTCTTAATGCAATTATTTCGAATTGGATTTTGTATAGCATGTAGAGGTCAGTGCCTACTAGTGCAGCATACAATGTTTTTTAAAAATGGTTGTGGAATGAAAAAGTTACGGAATAAACATTAACAACATGTTTGTTTACTTAAGGAGTAATGACAGAAGAAAATTAGGAAACAAATAGAAAATCTCAATATTTTTTTTTTAAAATTACATATTTGGAATCTACATAAAAAATGCCATCTATGCCTAAAATTTCGTCAAAATAGTCATGTATGTCATGCTATAGAGAGCGGTGAAAAAGAAGTATATTGAGAAAAATGGTGGAAATGCCTAATTAGATATGGTTCAGTAAATTCCATATCACAGGTTTGTTAAGTCCGAACCAACCACATAGGATTGTGGCTGACACGTGGGTGCAGAAGGAGGGGGTGATTAGGTGATCCAGAATGCGTGCACGTTCTATTTAAATTCAAATATTGTGATTGGCACGCAAGGAACGTGCATGCATTTTGTATGTACATAGCACACACGCGTTCTTAAATTCACAAATTTATGTTTTTAAGTGTTGAATAAATTTATATACCCAACACTTGCTAACCCCTCCTCTCCCTCTCCCTAATCCCCACCACTCTTAAAACCCCCTCCCTCTATCTATCTCATAATCCTGTCACTGCTAACCCTTGCTCACTCTCTCCCCTCCTACACCTAACCCTTACTAACCCCCTCTTTCTCTATCTCTTCTATACTCCTCCACCACCCCTACCACCACCCCTCTCTCTTCTAACCCCTTGACACCCTCCTCCCTCTTTATCTCTCTATAAACCCTTAACCCACCCCACCCCACCCCACCCCACCCCACCCACACCTGACCACCTCCCCTCTCGTATTGTCTTTCCTACTCCCCATACCCCTAACCCCCCTCTCTCTATCCCCTCCTCCTCGTAACCCTTACAAACCCCCTCTCTCACTCTCTCTTCCCTACTTCTACACCTCTCTCTCTCTCTCTCTCTCTCTCTCTCTCTCTCTCTCTCTCTTTATAAACGCCCTCTCCCTCTCCCTCTCCCTAACCTCTCCCCAATACCTAACCATCCTACTCTTTCTATCTCTCTCCTACTCCCCCTATCCCTAAACCCCCTCCTCTTTATCTCTCTCCCCTCCTTTCCCTCTCCCTTACTAACCCCCTTTCTTAGTATCTCTCTCTTCCCTACACCTGCACCTACCTCTAACCACACCTCCCATCTCTCTTTCACACTCCTTGTTGGGCCTGGCCCAAATGGGGCATTTTTTAACAGGCATAATTTTGAGAACTGCGAAGTTAAGCGCAGTTAAGTTTGAACAATTTTGGGATAAGTTTTGGTATGCTGTGAAGCTACACACAACACAGTGACAAAGGATCTGCGAGGAATACAGCGCCGCGATGTGCCATGTCGATGGAGATCCAACTAAGCAAAGCATGGATGGATGAAGGCAGTTATTTTGGTTAGGTCACAGAAGACCTATTTTTGGAAAAGGTCATTGATAACTACCAAGTAGTGGGTAGGTGCAGATCAGAGGTAGGTGACCGATCACAACAGACATAAGACTACGACTACTAGAGCCAGTCATCTAAAATATGAGAAAGAAGAGCTCGGAGGAAACAACTTATTGGCATGCATATAATAGAAGATCCGCTGCCAGATATCAGTAGTCCGATTTTGGGGAAAACCACGACAGTTTTGTAAACCTAAGGGTTCTGCCTTCAAGATGTAAAAGACATGACCTATGGGTCTTGATCTATAAATAAGTAAATTTTGTAAAGGAAAAGGGTTAACTCTCAATTTTGTTGATATTATTGAATATTGTGAGATTTTTTAGATAAAAGCATTGTAAAGGCTCTATAGCTGAGTGCACAGAGACCTAATTTAGAGAGAGAGAGAAAGAAGAGCGTCTGCAACTGAGTGCACAGACAAAGAACTATCATACCCTTTCCAAGATAAATAAACAACAGTTCTTATGGATGTAGCTTCCCATCTTGGGGGGTGAACCACGTTAAACCACTGTGTGATGTGATTGCTGTGTATGATTGGCATTAGTTGTTATTTAATTTACTTACAGTGCATGCATAAGTTACTGTTATCTTATACGTGTTTATTTTTATCTATATTCACCGTGGAAGGGATGGAATAAGATGTTAATAGTTCAGGTATGGATGAATTTTAGCAAGCAAGCACCTATAAGTCTCAAATGAATGGGTCGATGAGATAACCACACACTTACTTGTTAAAGATTGAATCACAGTATCAATGCACACAAAACTACGTATCTCACTTATCTGCATAAGTCATGATGTTTATCAATATAAGTAATGATGAATACATAAGGATTATCGAATAAGATTAAGTAGAAGTGATTAAGTATCATAAAACCCACTGCGTGGCCTGTGGACGTGCTGAGGGTGCGAATATCTTTGCTCCTAAAGATTCTTGACGCGAAGTAGAAGACTTCGCGCAGTCACTAAATGCAGTTGTGCAGTCCATCACCGCGCTGCGCATTAATTAGCTGAATCACTTGCATCACAAGGTTGTGGAAACCTGCTTCTGCAACCACCCCCTCAACTTTTCCTTGGGTGAGACCTCAGGCTACTTGCAGTCTATTTCCAAAAGGGCTGGTGAATAGGGGTTTTTGTTGGTATCTGGTACCCGCGAAGAACCTGGATCTATAGTGGAAAAACCTCTAGAACAGTAGTGCGACCAACAAATGGTTCCGTGGCCGCGCTAAGACTAGTGATGCGATAGTGTATTCAGAAAATTAATCTCCGATAGTTGGCATCTAGAGAAGAAAGAGATCTGGGCTTGGTGAGATAATATCGAAAGAGACTTCGCAAAGAAAGAAAAAAACATCCACGTTTATCTGACGTACAGTGGTTGAATAGATACTTGTGGAGGCACATCCACGAAATTTTTTGGGCATCATTTCCAAACGAGCTACACGAGTGGATATCGCGCCTAGCAGAAAGAAAGAATTGTTCCCAAGGCAGAGTACTTACAGAGTGGAGTCCGGAGCTTATTGAATATCTCAAAGCAATCGACAACACACTCCCGCGAGCAGTTGACTTCTGGGTTGATAGCATACTAGAAGGTTTTGTGACAAAGTTTTCTATAGATACACTGAAATCATACAGCCAAGTTGAAGCATACTTTTTCGAAGGATTCAGAGGTAAGTTCTTGAAAAACCTCAGTCTATACATTAAAATGCTTTTAACTAAGAAAGGTGTTTTAAGAATGCAACAATAAATTCTAAATCTATCATGGTAGAGAATACATACATTGATTTTGATGAAGAAAACCATACTTTGAGAAGTGGAAAGAGATACAAGCTTACTATTGAGAAGAAACCCACATCCTCTAGAAACCGTATAGATACCGAAATTCCATGTGACCACAATAGTAAGAACACTCAGTTATCAGCCACAATCCAATGCATTATACCTTAGAATCAATCAGTCCAGAACCCACCCGCTGTGAGTGTCGCGCAACCCATCCCATAGATCAGTAATACTAGTAACACCGCAGGAGCGAGTGCTCACAGCACTACAACTCAGACTATTCCGCAGAAAACTATCCCTAGCACAATCCAGTAGCCTCAGAACAGTACACAATCTGGAAGGAGAATGATAGATAAAGATATAAAACTGCCGATATTCAAAGAAATGGGTCAGGAAGACCCTGATCAACACTGGTTTCTATGCAAAGCCGTGTGGAGTGTTAAGCAAGTAACAGATGATTCTATAAAGAGAGTGAATCTCATAACCACTTTCAGAGATAGAGCACTGCACTGGTTTATGAAGTATTCTCAAGCACAACCAAGAACCTTAGCAGACATCAAGACTATGATTGCAGCAGAGTTTAAGAAACCCAAATCAGAATCACAGTGCATAACAGAGTTGAAAGAAATCAAGCAGAAACCTACTGAATCTGTCTGGGAATTCGACCAAAAATTCAAAACATTGTTGGATCAAGTGAGCTTTGTTATAGCTCCACAACAGCATCAAGAATGGTTCATTACTGCGCTATTGCCCCATATCAGACAACCACTGATGCAACAGAAGGTTGTATCTCAAGCTGAGGCCTTGGAGATCGCAATGAAGTTGGAAGCATCACCAATTGGAGACAGTAGTTCTGGGATGGTACAGATCCAAAACCAATTGGATACCTTGACATTAGAATTACAAGGTATGAAAAATGGAAAAGAACAGATACATGAACAAAGACATGAATTTTGGTGCACAGGATGCAAAGGGGAAGGCCACACTAGAGAACATTGCCCCTTATTTCAAGATTATCTTAACAATGGCTCACCAAACCTAATAAATATGAATCAGAACCAGGCGCCATGGTGTGAAATTTGTAGAACCAGAGGACACCGCCTTGAGGATTGTTACCTCATACAGAAATATGTCAAAACATCTAAAAAATTATACTGTAATTTCTGTAAATCAGTTGGACATGATGAGTCCAACTGTCGTGCTTATGAATTAATGACTAAAAGAAAGCGAGATATCCAAGCAATGCAAGGTGCTGGAATGTACCGTGTCCAAGAGGAAAATCATCCAAAGCAAGAAAACACCCATTATGATCAAGGAGGATATAGAGGCCGCGGTGGTGGATATCGCGGGAGAGGAAGAAATACTGGTCAAAATCAAGGAAGAGGACGACACCAGGTCATATGCTATAACTGTGGTCAGCCAGGTCATGTATCAAGAGAATGTACTAATCCCTGCACCACCTGCAATTACTGTAAATCATTTGATCATGTGATTGAAGATTTCCCCGTGCTTGAGGTAGAAATGCAGAAGAGGATAAGAACAGAAACACTAAACCCTAACATCCAGTTGATTGCATCAGAGAACAAACCTACAGATCAGAGCGTCAATGTAGTAATGTGGAGTGGCAATGATACAGGAAAAGACAACAACGCAGAATCCTCGACTTCTCAGACAACTGATCCTAAGAAGAACCTTGGAGAAACAGTAGGAATTAGAAAATCTCCTGGGAAAGCACCTCCATTGAACTTACAGAAAAATAAGGAAATATTTAAAGAAACACGGGACATGTTTAAAAAACCACCACCTACTTCACCAAGGATCTCGTTGCGAAGTGAAGTACTGCAAATAGAAGATATGCCACTGCATATGATCATACACGCACTACACCGAATACATCTATTTTTGTTGCACAGTTTCTACAAAGCTGCATCAAGTTATTAAAAAATAAAGACACTCTTACAAAATTTGAAAAACTAATAAATCAGTATGAATCATGCAGTAAGAAAGGAATAGCACATGGCACAGTACATAACATTAGATGTCCCAAAAGAACCGGCAGGGAAATGTGGTTCACTGCACAGATAGGAGATTATGAGATGGATGAGATCATTCTTGATCTCGGATCTAAAGTAAATTTCTTGACCAAGAAGACATGGAAAGCAATGGAAAAACCAAAATTATAGTGGTCACCTATATAGTTAAGAATGGCTAATCAAGGCATAGTTATACCGCTGGGAAGGCTAACCAATACAATTGTCGACATTGATGGAGTGCGAAGTTATGCAGACTTCGAAGTAATTGAAATTGTAGATGATAGAAATCCTTATCCAGCACTGCTGGGCATCGATTAGGCAATGATGAACTCCACCGTCATCAATCTAAAAACAATGAAAATGATATTTGATGGCAATGACATAAGGGTTGTCGCACCATTGGATCCTTCACAGGGGGAGCGATATGTTGAACATGTTCAAGAAGAGTATAGAGCTCAAGATCTTGAACGTATCTATAAAATGACAACAAATACTATGGATTATACTCATCCTACTATAGATGGAACGCTCAGCTAGCATTGCGATAGTTCTTACATCTCAGACTCTGACGCAGGATTAGAAAACTGGCAACACATAATTAATGAAGTATCTACCAGGAGATGCATGACAATTACAAAGTCATTTTGTTGGATTGGAAAATAGGTAAGTCCAATCCCCACTTATGATGGTATAACTAACGTCTATTCATTTATCAAAGAATACACTGTAGTAGTTACAGATGAACATTGTGTCTCAACATTAGACATTGCACTCCGCAAAACACTTGCTAAATGGTGGACCACACATAAAAATACATTGACAACCTGGGACAATTGCATACTCAACTATAGATTAGATTCGTTGATAAGATAACACTACCATTTGAGAAACATAATGGCCAGACAGATACAAAGGATCATATTAGAGCATGTGCAAAAGCGTGGGAAGAAAGACCACAGACAGAATGGGTACATCTCTTTGTGCATACGTTGGAGGAGCCTATTCCAAATAAATGGTACCTAGAGGAGGAACTGCGTAGAGGAATAGCGGATTGGTCTGTCCTTACTGCGAGTTTGCAAAAGGACTTTAGCTTTGAAGATGACCATCCAACTATCCAAGACATGTTGTAGCTTATCAAGGAAAAGATATTTACACCAGATCCCATGGAAGAAAACATAACTTCAGAAGAATTTTTTGAAGCGAACAATGTACTTGCGAGTCTACAACCAGATTGGACAGAACAAGTAGAGCAATTCATCGACTGCTATAACTTAGCTAAAAAAGATGAAGATAAGGAATACAATGATGATGAGGACCCGCGCAATATAAAGATCCCTGAATCTGAAGCAACGCGCGAAGTAGAAGGACCTCCATTAGAGATTCCTGACATGAGTGGACTGGTCAAAAAAAAGAAAGTGAACATCGGTACTAGTGAAGAGTCGAAGTTAGAAGCAATAGGAGACTACTAGGATGATGATACAGTTGCGGAGATCATAGCTATATTACAGGAATATCAGGAAATATTCCCAACGAAGTTCACAGAAATGAAAGGTATTCTAGGAGACTTAGGAGTGATGAGAATTCCTCTTAAACTTGGAGCGAAACCTATTAAGAAAAGACCATATAGACTGAATCCGCGCTACATAGAATGAGTTAAGGAAAAACTTGACAAGATGCTCGATGTAGGAATCATTGAGCCGATTGAAGAATCTGAATGGATAAGCCCAATCGTCATCCAAGACAAAAAAACAAAGGGTGAGATTAGGATCTGTGTTGATCTCAGAAAGTTGAATGATGCCTCTATACATGATCCATTTTTTACACCTTTTACCGATGAAGTACTTGATAACATTGGAGGGAATGAAGCATACTCTTTTACTAATGGATTTTCTGGATACCATCAAATAAAAATTGATCCACCCGATAGGCACAAAACCACTTTTGCAACAGAATGGGGGTGGTTCCAGTACACAGTAATGCCTTTTGGCTTGAAGAATGCACCAGCCATATTTTCAAGAGTGGTGATCGCAACATTTAAAGAATTCATCCACAAGTTTTTAAGAGTTTACTTTGATGATTGGACCATTTTTGGGCTACTGAAGAATCATGCCGCAAACCTCAGAATGATGCTATAAAAATGTAGACAACAATTTCATTTAATTTAAAGAAATGTATTTTCTGTGTTCCTTATGGGATTCTGCTGGGACATATCGTCTGTAAGAAAGGATTGATGGTTGATCCCGCAAAGATTGCAGTTATTGTAAACTTGCCTACACCAAATTAAGTTAAACAATTGTGCACTACACTTGGCCATATCAGATACTACAGGAAGTTCATAAAGGGGTATGCACAGATAACTGCAGCAATGGAGAAGCTTTTAAAAAAGGATGCATCGTTCAATTGGAATGAGGACTATGAGAAAGGATTCGACACATTGAAAGAAAAAATGGTCACTGCGCCGATCCTAGTTTTTCCAGACTGGGAAAAGCCATTTCATGTACATGTTGATGCTTCAAGTATAACATTGGGTATTGTTCTTCTGCAACTAGGAGAAGGAGGAATTGATCATCCCATTGCATTCTCAAGCAGGAAGCTATCATTTGCGGAGAAAAACTATACCACTACTGAAAGGGAAGGACTTGCAATGGTGTATGCACTACAGAAGTTCACACATTATTTTCTTGGTGCGCACTTCTCAATGTTTACTGACCATTCTCCATTAAAATACCTGGTCAATAAGCCAGTGTTAGGGGGGTGAATATGCAGATGGCTCTTACTCTTCTAAGAGTATGATTTTGAAATAGTAGTTAAACTAGGAAGATTAAATTTAGGACCTGATCATCTATCAAGGATCAAGTCAGGAGAGGAACCTACAAATCTAGAAGACAATCTGCTTGATGCACAATTGTTTGCTATACAGATTGCCGATGATTATTATCAGGATATCATTGACTTTCTAACTACCAGGTTCACACCTACATAATTCACTACACAGCAAAAGACACAGCTTCTAGTTTGAGCCGCAAACTTCACCATTATCGCAGGATAGCTCTACAAGTTAGGACCTGATGAAGTGCTGCGAAGATGTGTATTAGAACATGAGAAGCAATTTATATTAGCTGATGTGCATTCAAGAGTCACAGGAGGTCATTATGCAGGAAGGGCTACTACACAGAAGATATTGCAATAGGGCTATGGTGGCCCATAGTTCAGAAAGACTCGAAAGAATATTGCCAAAACTGCGATGTTTGTCAGAGGATAGGGAAACCATCACGAAGAGATGAAATGTCGTTGAACCCTCAGCTGACCTTGCAGAAATTCGAGAAATCGGAAATTGATTTCGTGGGACCTATTAACCCACTGAGAAAAAGAACTGGTGCAAGGTACATTATTACAACAACTGATTACCTCACCAGATGGGAAGAAGCAAAACCAGTCAAAGATTGTAGTGCAACTGCAGCTGCACAATTTATTTTTGACAACATCCTTACACGATTTGGATGCCCAAAAATTTTGATGAGTGATCAAGGCACCCATTTTCTAAACAGAACTATTGAAGCTTTGACTGAAGAGTTCTACATCCATCATCAATGTAGTATGCCTTATCACCCACAAGCGAATGGCACTGTTGAAGCATTTAATAAAGTACTTGAGAATGCACTAACCAAGATATGCAATGTAAACCACGATGATTGGGCCCTACACATTCCATCTGTATTATGGGCGTACAAAATGACATGCAAGAAGTTAACTGGACATACACCTTTTAGATTGGCTTACGGACAAGAAGCAATAATGCCAATGGAGTACATTATACCCAGTTTGAGAATAGATGCATTTACAGGGATGGCAGATCGCATAGCAAAGGCTGTTACACTTGGTTGGGTTGGAAGAAGAGAGCTTCATTGTGGGATTCCACCAGCAAGTGCAGAAAGAACAAGAAAAATCATGGCATGATTGCCACACCAAGAATAATTCTTTTTAGGTAAGCGATCTAGTCCTACTGTATGATAGTAAATTCATGAAGTTTCCTGGAAAATTTAAAATGCATTGGCTTGGACCATATACTGTAATAGATGTTACTAACAGTGGAGCAATCCAGTTAGCTACTTTAGCCGGTGATACACTACCTAATTTGATAAATGGAAGAATACTAAAGCTTTACCACGATAGTCCTGCTCCACAGCATCCAGTATGACCATAAGGAAGGAAGAGTTTCTAGGTGTCAAATATAATCGGAATTGGGCACTAGAAATTGTGGAAAAGTTTGTACATAGACTTGTAGAGATAAATCTATATAGGACACCGAAAAAAAAAAAAAAAAAAATATATATATATATATATATAGAGAGAGAGAGAGAGAGAGATTAAAAGAACCAATGCGCTATTGCGACATTCAAAAAGCAGCAACTAGAAAGAAAATAAATTATATACCATGAAATCACTGCGCAGAACCAAAGATTGCCTATCGTGCTGTTCGATGCAAGGTACAGAAAATAGCCGTTACAGTGTCGTTTGGGAATATAGCCATTATACAGTACTTTCCTACCGACCGCTCGGGCATTTAAAGCATAGATAACCATTCTGAGCACAATTTTGAAAGACGAGACACAACAAGAAACTGGATTTCACCAACGGATACTACCATTAAAGGCATATCTAGCCATTTAAGGGCACGGAGGAGGGTCCGTTGCGCCTATAAATAACACTGCATATCGTCTCGTGGGAATATCAAACACTTAGAATTTTCTGCAAATACTTCTGTCTGACCTAGTTTTCGTAAACTGTCTACAACCGTTGAAAGTTTTGCATGTCTAAGAGATTTTTTGTTGAAGAAGAGTTCACTGTTGAAGAGACTGTGAGGTTGTTCCACTAGGGAGGAATTGATGAATTAATGAGAAACCCAAACAAGAAAATCATTACAGAATCAGAACAAAATCCAAGAAAATCACCAAGACACGACCCCTCAATGCAATACAAACGGAAAAATCCAGTAGCGCCGAGATCAAAACTGCCGAAGACAAGTTCAGTAGGGCCAAATAAGCCCCTTGTCAACAAAGAGATACCTTTAAATATGACTCCAGAATATATCTCGCCGCGTGTAGTGGATGCGCCGACCATTAGACTACTGAAGAGTCCAAAGTATGAGATACCACTCTCACCAATATCGAAGCATGTTGAGGTGGAAAAACATCTGTTAGGAAAGATTCCAGAATGCAAATGGGAGGACTATGATCTGCTAGCAATGCAGAAGGAGAAGCCAACTAAACAAAAGTTCTCACAGTTCTAGCCCGATAAATACATGTGCTGGAAGAAGAATACAAAGGGCGATCTCACCTTGGTCTCCAAGAGTTGGTTGTGAGGAGTAGCCAAGTCAGGGCTACTCAACCTGCTAAGACTCCCACACTTCGACAGATCATCGGAGCTCAATGCGGTGGTGCGAACTCTTATGGCTCGCATCCACCAACGATATTTATGGCTAGACCAGAATATCGACCTGACAATTGACTTAATCCACTGTATAACTCAATTAAGCAAAAGGGGAGAAAACCCAAGGAAGTTCTTTTAGGGAAAGACAAAGGATAAAGAGGTGGCAGCTTTAACGAAGAAAACACAATCTATGATCAAAGGGGAGCGAGGGTTCCAGAAGGATGACATAAAGGTCAAGGAAATAAGGTTTGTCACACAACTGTTAACGGGAAAAATCTTAAGAAAGTGCAGACCGTTAGAAGTAAATGCAGGCACAGTACTACTTGGCGCTGCAGCTGCGAAAGGACAAGAATTTAATTGGTGCCAATTTCTATTAAATGAGTTCCTTGAATAACTAAATGATATGCAAATCAATGGTGGAAACTTCCACTTCACCTAGCTCATTGTATTGATTGACTTCCTGAGGTGGAGGGAACTGAAGCACTATGTCGGAGTGGGCACAAACACTTGGACTACAGAGGTGCTCAATTTCAAAATCTATGGGTGAACTTGAATCCAGAAAGACAACGCAAGACAGCGTTGGTCTTCTACACATATTACGACTAGCTGCACGGGGCCATCATGCTTACCCCTCACATACCAAAGCAAGTAACAAGCAAGTATATCAGCATTATAAATTTTTATGCTGCGATGAAATGCATCTCCATTTCAGCCAAAGCACAGAAAAAGAATGTTGATTGGTACTCGAGAGATTACCATATGTACGAGGAAGATATTGAGAATATCATGAAGGAATGACCAGTTGAATTTTGAGTTGAGGTCATGGATATCCAAAGTGATTCTGGTGAGGATAACCCTATCTCGTGTCCCAAAGTAGAAGATAAAGAGTCAAGCAAAAGGAAGGGTGTTGTAAGTCCTTTGGGGCACAAGGAAAAAAGGAAGAAGCAGAAAGCAAATAAATACCAATTAGACACAGTGCTTCGCAAAGATGATTATTTAATGATTGTCGCGAGGGTAACTGAACAAATGGAGGAACTTTCGACAGACAAAAAGAAGAAAGAAAAGGAAATTCAAGACAGCTTAAAGAAAACCTAACTACACTACAAGGGATATCCCAAAAATTTGATGAAGTTATCAGAAGATTACCCTTGCACTATGAGTTAGTAGCTGAAAAAGGGTCCTCGGGGACTTTGCAGCAGAAAATAACGGTTCCCACGAGGTCCTGTATTGTCCATTTGCAACCATTATCTCTTAGGTTCCCCTTACAAGATCAAGCAATGCTAGATACAAAGAATGTAGAGCGCGTGGAACTTGATCTTGCAAGCATACCACTGCTAGGACTACATTACTTACAGACGCAAGTCAGTGAAGAAATGCATGACAGAACTAGAGAAGCGCTGAAAGGACAGGCAGAGTTGTAAAGGAAACTCAAGGAAGAAAGCTCATGGAGTACTATGCAATTACAAGATGAAAGAGATCGTCGACTGAGATTGGAGAACATGATCACTGCCATTGCAGATAATATAGATGAATTTGAAGTACAAACAGAACCAATAGATACTATTGTCAAGATTGGCGATTTGGTCAATACCCTAAAGACTGAGAAGGAAGACATAGAGATTCTCCATGAATCTGAAATTGCTTCCCTGAAAGCGTAGATCAATCCACAGACTCCACTAGATGAACATCAGTTGAGACAGGGAATAGTGAAGACCGCAGCACAGAATATTGCTATCAAAGTGACTAAGTGCCAAAGTCTATTGGAAGCAACATTGAAGGCATTTAATGCCCTTGCAGAAGACCAACAATTGCTCGAAGTAAAGAAGGAAGTGAAACAAAACCAAGAAGCACTAGAAAAGATGGGTGAGGAGGTTAAGGAATTACTAGCAAGGGAGAAACTCCAAAAATACAGAGAAATCAACACCCTAAAGAAGGAAGTTAAAGCTTTGCGAGAGAAGAAGACAGAAATGGGCAATAAGTCGCAGCCATTATTAGAGGACGTCGGCACGATCTCGCAGGAGATCGAAGAAAAGTTAAAGGAGCTGAACGAGAATCAAGAGCAGGTGGAAAGCCATATCGGCTAGGAGATAACACTTGAGATGATGGAAACAGTTGGGCAACTTGAGCAAGATATGAAGGCCATGGTAGAAAAGCTGACTCACACATTCAAGGAGATCACTGCGAAGTTCAACCCATAATCAGCAGAACACCTTCAAGGAGCTCCAGGTGGCTCGAGTATGAGCCACATGTAAGTGTTAGGGGCCTGTTGGGCCTTGCCCAGATGGGGTATTTTTGAAAAGGAAGAATTTTGAGAACTGCGGAGTTAAGCGCAGTTAAGTTTGAACAATTTTGGGATAAGTTCTGGTATGTTGTGAAGATGCACTTTGCATAGTGACAAAGGAGCTACGAAGAATATAGGGCCGTGATGTGCCATGTCGATGGAGATCCAGCTAAGCAGAGCATGGACGGATGAAGGCAGTTATTTTGGTTAGGTCACAGAAGACCTATTTTTGGCAAAGGTCGTTGATAACTACCAAGCAGTGGGTAGGTGTAGATCGGAGGTAGGTGACTGATCACAATAGATAGAAGATTACGACTACCGGAGCCAATCATCTAAAAGAGGAGAAAGAAGAGCTCAGCGAAAGCAACCTGTTGGTGTGAATATAATAGAAGATCCACTGCTAGATATCAGTAGTCCGGTTTTGGGGAAAACCGCGACAGTTTTGTAAACCTAAGGGTTCTACCTTCAAGATGTAAAAGACATGACCTATGGGTTTTGATCTATAAATAAGGAAATTTTGTAAAGGAAAAGGGATAAATCTCAATTTTGTTGATATTATTGAATATTGTGAGATCTGTTAGATAAAAGAATTGCAAAGGCTCTGCAGCTAAGTGCACAGAGACCTAGTTTAGAGAGAGAGAGAAAGAAGAGCGTCTGCAGCTGAGTGCGCAGACGAAGAATTGGGTACCCTTTCCAAGATAAATAAAAAACAGTTCTTGTGGACGTAGCTTCCCATCCGGGGGGGTGAACCATGTTAAACCACTGTGTGATGTGATTTCTGTGTATGATTGGCATTAGTTGTTATTTAATTTACTTACAATCCATGCATAAGTTACTGTTATCTTATACGTGTTTATTTTTATCTATATTCACCGTGAAAGGGATGGAATAAGATGTTAATAGTTCAGGTATGGATGAATGTTAGCAAGAAAGCATCTATAAGTCTCGAATGAATGGGTCGATGAGATAACCACACACTTACTTGTTAAAGATTGAATCGTAGTATCAAAGCACACAACACTACATGTCTCACTTATCTGCATAAGTCATGATTTTTATCAATCTAAGTAATGATGAATACATAAGGATTATCGAATAAGATTGAGTAGAAGTGATTAAGTATCATAAAACCCACTACGCTGCCTGTGGACGCACTGAGGGTGTGAATATATTATCTCCTAAAGATTCTCGATGCGAAGTAGAAGACTTCGCGTAGTCACTAAATGCAGTTGTGCAGTCCATCACTGTGCTGCGCATTAATTAGCTGAATCACTCGCATCACAAGGTTGTGGAAACCTGCTTCTGCAACCACCCCCTCAACTTTTCCTCAGGTGAGACCGCAGGCTGCTTGCAGTCTGTTGCCGAAAGGGTCGGTGAATAGGGATTTTTGTTGGTATCTGGTACCACGAAGAACCTAGGTCTACAGTGGAAAAACCTCTAGAACAGTAGTGCGATCAACACTCCCTACAACCAAAACCCTCTCCTCTCTCTCTCTCCATCCTCTCCCCCCCAGCCATTAAAAAAACCCTCTCTTAGTCTCTGTCTCTGTCTTTGTCTCTCTCTCTCTCCCTCTCCCCCTCTCAAAAACCCCTGTCCTAGCCCCTTACCCCTAACTAGCCCCCCCCTCTCTCATTCTCTCTTCCCAGCTTCTACAACTCTCTCTCCCTCTCTCTCTAAACCCCCTCTCCCTCTCCCTAACCTCTCCCCCATCCCTAACAATCCTACTCTTTCTATTTCTTTTATACTCCCCCTAGCCCAAAACCCCCTCCTCTTTATATCTCTCCCCTCCTCTCCCTAACCCTTACTAACCTAGGCTCTCTCAGTCTCTCTCTCCTCCCTACACCTCCACCTACCTTTAACCATGCCTCCCATCTCTCTTTCTCACTCCCTACAACTAACACCCTCTCCTCTCTCTCTTTCTCTCCTTCCTCTCCCCCCCTAACCATTACTAATCCCCTCTCTCAGTCTCTCTCTCTCTCTCTCTCTCCCCCTCAATAACCCACCTCCTAGACCCTTACCCCTAACTAACCCCCCCCTCTATCACTCTCTCTTCCCTAATTCTACACCTCTCTCTCTCTCTCTCTAAAACCCATCTCCCTCTCCCTAACCTCTTCCCCATTCATAACCATCGTACTCTTTCTATCTCTATGCTACTCCCCCTATCCCAAAAACCCCTCCTATCTCTCTCTCTCCCCTCCTCTCCCTATACCTTACTAACACAGGCTCTCTTAGTCTCTCTCTCTTTGCTACACCTCCACCTACCTCTAACCACACATCCCATCTCTCTTTCTCACTACCTACAACTAACACCCTCTCCTCTCTCTCTCTCTCCCTCCTCTCACCCCCTAACCATTAATAATCCCCTCTCTCAGTCTCTATCTCTCTCCCCCCCTCGCTAACCCCCCTCCTAGCCCATTACCCCTAACCAACCCCCCCCTCTCTCACTCTCTCTTCTCTGCTTCTACAACTCTCACTCTCTCTCTCTAAACCCCCTCTCCCTCTCCCTAACCTCTCTCCCATCCCTAACCATCCTAATCTTTCTATCTCTCTGCTACTCCCCCTAGACAAAAACCCCCTCCTGTCTATCTCTCTCCCCTCCTCTCCCTAGCCATTACTAACCTGGGCTCTCTCAGTCTGTCTCTCTTCCCTACACCTCCACCTACCTCTAAACACACCTCCCATCTCTCTTTCTCACTCCCTAAAACTAACACCCTCTCCTCTCTCTCTTTCCCTCCTCTTCCCTGCTAACCATTACTAACCCCCTCTATCAGTCTCTCTCTCTCCTCCCCTCCTATCCCCTTAACCATACCCAACCCCCCTCTCTCACTCTCTCTCTCTCTCTCTAAACCTCCTCTCCCTCTCCCTAACCTTTCCCCCATCCCTAACCATCCTACTCTTTCTATCTCTCTTTTACTTCCCCTAGACCAAAACCCCTCCTCTCCCTAGCCCTTACTAACCCAAGGTATCTTAGTCTCTCTCTCTTCCCTACACCTCCACCTACCTCTAACCACACCTCCCATCTCTCTTTCTCACGACCTACAAATAACATCCATTCCTCTTTCTCTCTCTCCCTCCTCCCCCCTAAGCATTACTAACCCCATCTCTCACTCTCTCTCTCTCTCTCTCTTCCCCCCTCTCTTACCCCCCTCCTATCCTGTTAGGAACCCATGTCAACCCTTCTATTTACTTTGTTAGTATATTGTTGTTGGATGCATATGCTTTATAAGTCATCCCGTAGTATTTGTTGATCCATAGTTTGTCTTATTGTTGTTGGACGCATATGCTTTGTAAGTCGTCCCGTAGTAATTGTTGATCCATAGTTTGTATTGGCCCATGGTTTGTATTGACACATGGTATTGACCCATTGTATTGGCGCCTAGACTTAGTATATAACTTTGTGTTGAGACAAATGAAGGTACCGTGAAGTTATTTGTATTGAGCTTTCTCAAAGGAGGTTTCCCCCTCGAAGTGGCCTATGATCAATATAAAAGTGATTATGAGTTCTGTTATTTTTGCTATTTCATGTGTTCTCATTAATTAATTATTGCAGGTTCTTCACATCTAGTATCAAAGCACTTTCTATGGCTCGCTAGGTGAAATTTCTTCCATTTGTTTTTTACATCTGTTGCGTCTTCGGATCTGGGAATAATCCCTATCCGCTTAACTGTGGGAAGTACTTGGGAATAATCCCTAAAACACATTGTGAGGAGTACCACAGAAACCCCAAAGTAGCTAGCCCATTGAAAGGACCTGCCAGCGAAAAGGGTAACGACCCTACCTGATTGACTAGTTCCCACCCGTGAGGTAAACCAAGAGCTGTCGTTTGTGGCAAAGCGGTTGTTAGTTTTACCTAACCCGTGGAGTGAGGGTTAATGCCCCAATACGCAAGCCATCAGACACCATTGGTGGCCGAGTGAATCCCCTGAATCGATAGGAAGCCAAACATACTTGGGGTCCATATCTATTTTTCAGCTGAACTGTTGCCGAAAGAGTATAAAATTCTATTTTTTCGCCATATCTCCCTTGTTTTAACTCTGTTTTCCCTGAAACTTCACTTACACCCCTGCAATCCAATTCTACATATTTCATTCCTAAGGACCCTATCCCAAATTCCACTTCCCATAGCCGGAAATCCCACATTTGTCTATTTTTAGGCTTTGCCATAACTTCTTCAATTTTCACCCACTCGCCTCCAAATTTTGCCACCATGTTCATTCCCGATTTCTGCTTCTTTGTCCCTCTTTGACAAATTTTCTCATTCTTTCACCCGGCTTTTGAAATCCCCATTTTTTGCTTCCTTGTCCATCAGAAAGTGTCCAAAACCTAGTCAAACCCCAATTACCCCTCCGAGTTTTTCCCAAATCCAAATTTCCCTTTACTAAATAAGCTTTTGTTTGTGTTTTTCTATCCATTCCCCCCTCCCCCCCAAAAAAAACAAAAAAACTCCTGGTTATAGTTGTCACACACGCAGGAGCAAAAACCATGGAGGAAGCACTTGCAACCATCCAAACCAAACTCTGAGATCTAGATGAAAAATTTCTCGGCCTCCATATTCAGCATTCAACCATGAACAATAACCGACATCAAGAATCTTCTTCAGCCAATGGGTTCTCTTCTTCCAGCAATTTCTGTGGTCTGAAGCTTGAATTTCCTTACTTCAATGGTACTGATCCGACTGGATGGATCTATCGTGCAGAACAGTATTTTAGTATGCACAATACTTTTGATGTCCAAAAATTTCCACTTGCATCCTTTCATTTGGAACAGGAAGCCCTTCAATGGTACCGTTGGTACATCAAGGCTCATGACAAGCCAAATAGGCAGATTTTTTCCAACTCCTTTTGCAACGATTTGGTCCTAGTGATTTTGGTGACTTCATTGGAGCACTCACTAAACTTTGTCAAAGTGGCACTGTGAGAGAGTATCCGACAAAATTTGAGAAACTAGCCAATCACACAGAAGGACTGTCTGATGAATTCTACAGGAGTTGTTTTATGAGTGGTCTTAAGGATGAAATCCAGTCAGAGATTAAAATGTTCTGTCGCAACACAATGATGGAAGTCCTAGGGTTGGCTAAGTTGGCACAAGACAAGATTGCATCCCAACAACACTCCAAACCCACTTTTGTTCCCTTTCGAAATATGGGTTCTCAACGACCTCCCATCCTGCCAACTCCTTGACCAAATCCTATCAAGCATTTTTCTGAAACAGAGATGCAAGCATGCAGAGAAAAAGAGCCTTGTTATAATTGAAATGATAAATTCACTCGAGGACATAGATGTGTTCAACAAAATCTCTATCTCTTGGATATGGATTCTTCGCCTACCTCTACAATTGGTGAAGAAACTCCAGATACAATGGATGATCAGGTAGGCATTCAGGAGCTGCCTATTGAACCCCCATCTCAGGATGAACAACTAGGGATATCTCTCCATGCTTTATCTGGCGTCACCACCCCCCAAACAATGCGGGTCAGGGGTTAGTTCAAGAAGCTTCCTCTTACAATACTCATTGATTTTGGCAGTACTCATAACTTCTTTGACCCTCAGATCGCCAAACATGGTGATTGTTTTGTCCATCCTTGTTCCAACTTTGAAGTCATGGTTGCCAATGGGGGCACGTTACGTTGCAAGGGGAAGTGTCACAATGTGTGTATCTCTCTGGAAGATTATAACCTGCGCTCTGACATGTTTTCCTTGTCCCTAGGTAGATGTGATGTGTTTTTGGGCGTTCAATGGTTACGCACACTTGGCCCCATATTATGGGATTTTGCTGAACTTTAGATGTAGTTTTCAGTCAATGGGAAACACAAATTTAAGGACTTACAACAAGGGTCTCCCCGCCTCATCAGTTCATATCGCCTGGAAAATATCCTTAAGAAGAATTCACATGGTGTCATCTCTCAACTCCATTTCATTTAGATGCACCCATCAATGGTCTCCCCTACTTCCTTGGATAGATATGTAGGTGTCCTTGTTGAACCAGTGGGCTTGTCTCCTTCAAGAGACCTTTATGGTAAGAATTTAGCCGCATCTACATCTCAGCAGGAAATGATGGCTATTTTTCATGCATTACATAAGTGGCAGCCATACCTATTAGGGAATTATTTCTGCATCAAGACTAATCTCTAGAGTCTGGAAAATTTCCTGGAACAATGGGTCTCCTCCACAGCACACCTGAAATGGGTTATCCAAATCATGGCTTATGCCTATGTGATCACTTACAAGAAGAGTAAGGACAATATGGTGGTAGATGCTACTTCTTTCACATTTGATGACCTAGTTTCTCTTATAGCTATTTCTCTGTTTGTTCCAAATTAGTTGCAATATGTTCAACAGGGCTATCTCTTCTATGAACTCCATGCTTCTTCATCAGCAGGGCACTCTGGGTTCCTCAAAATGTATGACCGGGAATAATGTAACTTCTTTTGGTAGGGACTGAAAATGACAATTCAATAACTGGTGGCTGACTGTGATACTTTCCAGATCAACAAGGGTGAAACGACACTCCTTTCGGGACTGCTCGAACCCTTTCCCATCCCTACACAGATTTGGACAACTATTTCTATGGATTTCCTAGAAGCACTCCAGTGGTACAATACCACATCTAAAGGGACACCATATGAAGCAGTCTATGGACAGGCACCACCAATTCATCTTCCATACACCCTCAGCAACTCCCCAGTTCAGGTAATTGACTCGGTTCTTTGAAACCACGATCAAATTCTTCTCATTCTGCAGGAGAATATTCACATGGCAAGAATTTGACTGAAACAACAAGCCAATCAGCACCATTCTGAGCGCACTTTTCATGCAGCTGATATGGTTCTTCTTCGTCTATAGCCTTCCAAGCAACCTATTAGCACCTATTTTTCATAGCGCAGAAATGGGGGGAAAAGCCAAGGGATATTGAGAAAAAAACAGATTTTGCTCTTGGTTTCCCTAACCCGGTGATAAATGATGTGAGGAGAATGAAAAAAGGGCATTAAATATGCAAGGTAATGGAAAAATGGAGAAGAAACGCATTAAAGCACGGTCAAATGGACCAAAGGTGAACCTAAGTCTATAGTCTGAAGGAAATAATGTAAGGAGCAGCCACCGCGCTAGTTTCCATCGTCGGATGGGCACCCAAGGTTGATCAACAGTACTCGTTGATAGTAGCGGGGATAAAGCACACGAGAAATAGCCATAAGGGTGGTCGCGATGGTGAATTCTGCCGGATAGGTGGAAGCAGGAGAAGCACATCGCAAGGAGGATGGGCGGTAAGAGGTATTGTTTTAATGAGCATGCGATACCACCAAAGCATAAAGGTGGAGCTCTAGCCATGTGGATGGCTCGGAGGAGCAGAGAAAAATCCTACGATCAAGGTTAGGGGCCCCACCATGGAAAATGCAATGTGACTAAGGTAAACGGTATAGATCAACCTCAGGAAGATCGATGGTCCACAGTGATCCTCTCGTCGAAAAGTTGCGTACCGGTTAGGCAGGAGGGTGGAAGCTACGGGGAAACCCCTTTGCTAGATGTCACCACCAGAGGTGGTCACAAGGAAAGAAAGCAGTATTGAAAACCATGTTAGGATGTTTGCGATACTTCTCCCTGGACACATGGAGCGATCCAATGACAGAAACAGAAAGAGGGTCAAATCAGTGGCTAAAGAGAGAGCTGGATCCGACGGTAGAGATTTGGCACATGAGAGATCAATGGCTGAGATTGGTAGGCGGTTCATAGATAAGCCCGAAGGATAAACAAATGCGATTTATATATATAGCTGTCGACGAGTAAAGGCGACATGTTTATTTCCCCCAGGGCTTGTCTGCTCTAGGCAGTTTCTGGCCGCAGGTAGGCCGAAAAAGACTGAGAGTTATGTCGCTGAGAAAGCCGACGAAGAACTAGTCTCCTACAAGATTCAAGGTTCGAAACTGTTCGAGAGGCATGGGTTTTTCCATCCTGGTACAGAAGTTCAGTCCCGTGTCACCAAATCCCGTCGAAGTATGAAAGTTCCACAAAAGTAGCGAGGAGAAAGAAGGTG
Source organism: Larix kaempferi (assembly GCA_027924585.1). Classification (NCBI taxonomy): domain Eukaryota; kingdom Viridiplantae; phylum Streptophyta; class Pinopsida; order Pinales; family Pinaceae; genus Larix; species Larix kaempferi. Next base: position 49,041,624 of record BSBM01000073.1, read on the forward strand.
CTATGGATCCTGCACTTGTTTCGGCACTGCCCAGAGCGGCTTGTTCGGTGTTCGTCCCTCAAAGCCCCAAATATTTGAGGATGAAAGTCTCCTGGGAGAGTTCGGTCATTTCCCTATTTCTCCAAGAGCCTCCTGTAAGTCGGCGGACCTCCTTAACTGACCGTTTTGGGTTTGACCTTGACAATAGGGATAGCTCCCCTACCCTGCTGATCGTTCAAAGTAAGCTTTGGTCCACCCGAAGTCAAAAAAGGATCGATACCAGGCCCCGGTTTGAAATAGTTTCTGACCAAAAGTATCCTCCCATAGGAGATAGGTTCCTCCAGTACTAGTGACTTCAGGCCTCTGCCCCAGATGGGGGGAGGATGCTGAAACAGGTAAGCAAGGGAGACATCCCTCCCAGCCATACCGACCAGCTGGGGCAGTTACCATGCCGTTTTTCCTTCTGTGGTAAAGATGTTAGGAAATGTAGAAGGTCGGAGCAACAGATGATAGAGGCACGAGCTTGAAGAAGGTCACTTATGCGGATGGTTGGATAGCCCAAATGGCCATGCGGATGATGTGACCCGCGTCTTTCAGTATATGGAGGAGAAGTGAAGTGAAGGGTTGTGACGTGAACAAAGTCAGGGAGAAAGGTGGCTTGAAGGGATCTTTTTTGCTATTGAAATGATTGACAACACAAGAGAGGCCACCTCAGCGTCGTCATCTGCACCACCTTCTATTTGGCAGGTTTTGCTAAGCGTGTTTCAGGCTAGCTTAGACTTGGGGAATCATTTCCACTTAATTGGGTAGTCCGATCAAGTTATCATGCCGATCATGGCCACACGTAGCTACTATCCTCATCACCGCAGTTATGGATATGGCTCTTTCACCCACTCGACACATAGAAAGGATGGTACACCCGGTGCCTTGGGGCATCTTTCAGTTGGGATTGGATCATGGAGAAAGAACAGGAATCCGAGGTGGTTTTCATGCCAAAGCAAGCATGGTCCGAGGTGGAGGAAAAGCATGCTTCTTCATTTCCTACAACGTTCGACCATGAGGAATCCAGCTTCGGTAGTGACAAGGAGGAAGAGGAAAGAAGGAAAGTGTCCAAGAGGATCCGACGTTAGAAAGAAGAGGAGATTTCCAAGGAAAGAGGCATCCGGAGAGGCATGGAGATTGTTCATGATCTCATACTTTTTATTGAGGAGGCGACACCTCCTTCTCCTACGGGGGAAGCAGAGGCTGACAGTTATCTGAAGGTGGAGGATTTCTTTGATCCGCAAGGCCGTTTGAAGACTCCACAGTAAGGTGGCACCCTATTCATAATATTTGGTTTCCTGTCTTAATCAAGTTGTTTCGTGCTTGACACGTATGCAATATTCTGAATTTGGACTGTCTAGGTGGCAGCGTATTTTTGTTTGTTTTCAAAGGACTGATTCAAGGCCAAGAGCTTACAAAAAGCTTTGTAATAGAATAATTAAGGGTTGGAACATCACTCGGCTAAGGCCCGAGGGGCAAGCCCAGTTCTGGAACTTTCACGTTAATCTAATGTGCAGTGCTGGTTGTAGACTGTTTTGCAGAGATTCCTGTGTCGTTCTAACTTGTAGTCAGTTTTCTCCTTTTCCCTATGTGTATGTGTTTCCTGTTACGATTTTACATTATGTTTTCCATTTCATGTCTGAGATTAGTGTATAGTAGTTTGGAATTCTTGGAAACTCGCTCCGGCTATTATCTCAGATGTTCACAAAATATTTCTACTAAAGTTGATATTGAATTCATCTTTGCTAGATGCTCATATCAATGGACTGTTCTTATCTTCCTCTTTTACCACCAGGAAATATCTTTAAAATGGAAAGCAAGCGGCTACCTTTCCTTTATTAGAGTAGTTCAAACCATGGCATTATTATCTGATTTATGTGTAATACCTTGACTCCATCGCCCAATTTCATTTCTCCTTGTGATTATCCTTCCCATAATTTCTGCACCTTTTGTCTCTTCATAAATCTAGCCTTTTGTCATTTGTTTAATTGAATATCTTTCAAGCTAGAGAGCTTGGTCTATGTGTTCATTGTTGACGCCTTTGAATATTTCTAGTCTTTCGTTCAATTGTAGAGAGAGCCCTCTCAAACTATGCTGGTCCAGTAGCATTAGTCCAAAGTTGGTTAGTGGTTACCCTGACTTTCCCCCTTCCGTAGCTTAGGGGGTACGATTTGGGTGATAACACAACCCTCCCTAAAACTCACAAGGCATCAATGGCCCAGAATGCAACACGAGGATGCTACAGGGGAACCACTCCTTCAGATTCTACATCAATTTCCACATCTAAAGCTTTGAAGACAAATATTTTTCTAAGGGAGAGGGGATGTTAGGAACCCATGTCAACCCTTCTATTTACTTTGTTAGTATATTTTTTTTGGACGCATATGCTTTGTAAGTCATCCCATAGTATTTGTTGATCCATAGTTTGTCTTATTGTTGTTGGGCGCATATGCTTTGTAAGTCGTCCCGTAGTAATTGTTGATCCATAGTTTGTATTGGCCCATGGTTTGTATTGACACATGGTATTGACCCATGGTATTGGCACCTAGACTTAGTATATAAGTTTGTGTTGAGACCAATTAAGGTATCAGGAAGTTATTTGTATTGAGCTTGCTCAAAGGAGGTTTCCCCCTCAAAGTGGCCTGTGATCAATATAAAAGTGATTATGAGTTATGTTATTTCTACTATTTCGTGTGTTTTCATTAATTAATTATTGCAGGTTCTTCATATATCCCCTTAACCCTAACTAACCGCCCCCCCCTCTCTCTCTCCTACTCCCCCCCTCCTCTTGCTCTCTCCTAATCCCCCTTCCCCTACCACTAACCACCCTCCATCTCTAACCCCTAATCCCCTTGACCCCTAATCCGCTAACACCAAATACCTATTTAACCTCCTAACCCATAGAAACTATTAAATAAACTATTTAATAAGGTTTTGATGATTACCATAAGGCTATCGTGTTTTTGGATGAAGAAACGCTTGCGCGTTTTTTTCAACTAGGCGCTATTTAGCCGTGCACCAAACATTATAAATTCCTAGGTTTTTTTTAACATTTAAGAAATGTGCAAGTGTTTTGTGTGTCCATAATGCTAGCGCATTATGTCTGTGCAAAAATTCAGCAGAATACTCTGCCTATTTCATACCCGAAATTTTAGTTTTGTCTCCCTGTCTCCCCTATAGCGCTACAAAAAAACTTCAAACTCTATGTTCACAATCATCATTCAAGGAAATTGAGGAAGCTTGACACTCTATGTTCACAATCAACAAGATTGAAGAGGATTATACATTTAGCATTGGGAATTGAGGATTCTATGTTCACAATTAACAAGCTTCAAGAGGATTCTACATTTACAATTTCAAGCTTCAAGAGAATTCTACATTCACAATTTCAAGCTTCAAGATGATTCTACATTCACAATTTCAAGCAAGCTTGAGGAATCTATATGAACACAATTGAAGAAGAATCTACATTCACTATTGAGCAAGGTTGAAGAATCTATATTCACAAATGAACAATTTTCTATATGCACAAGTAAGGTAGAATTTACTTTCACATTTGAGCAAGATTGATGAATCTATATTCACAATTGAGGAAGTATCTATATTGACAATTGAGCAAGCTTGAAGAACCTATATTCACAATTGAGAAATAATTTGGATATTTGAATAGTTGAGCACACCTCTAGAATCTATTTTCTTAGTATTGCTCATTGTGGTCATGGAGAATTAACACAATTTAAAAAGGAAATCGGAAAGGAAAGAGAAGCCTCAGGAAACCATGGAAGACGTTAGAGAAAGAAAATATTGGTCATTTGGAATGAAAGGCATTCCATGGAAACTCATACAATTCCAACCGTAGATGATGCCACAGTCGTTCCGACCCATCCACCTCAAGAACAATGGAAAAATTCACTAGAGGGGACCTCAATTTCAACAACATTTGGTGAACAAGTACCACATGGCACTAGTCAATAAGTAATACATATGTGCTCATCGGGGGATGTTTCAATTCCCACATCAATTCAACCTCAGAATATGGTAGAGAATGACTTGTTGGGTAGTGGTTATACAAGTGACTAAGTTAGAGAGGAATTGAATGAAGGATTTACAATGGAAGAAGAAAATGTTATGAAGACCATCCAAGAGAAAGTCCAATTTCCCACATCCAAATACCAACAAGAGAATGAAAGACAAGAGGCTCATATTGAAACACCAGAGCATCCTAGTGATGTTGTACATGCTCCAGTTTCAACACCCTTACCTCCATTAGCAACTACATGCCGAAGAAGTCCTAAACATATAAAGGTTGAAAATCTCATTAGTTCACTTGAAGGTACGTTGTCTAAATGTGCTATTGCTTATCAAACTCGACAAATACTTGATAAATCTTTTGATTTTAAATGTGATGGGGTGCAAATTATTTTTATCATTGTTGAAATCTAGGTCTATGGATGTTGTTAGAAGAATGTTAAGGATAAAGATGACCAAAATGTTAGAACCAATTTCTCATCTTGTTAAAAGTTTAGTAGATGCATTTAGTACAATTGGAAAGAAATCTCACTCAAAGGATCGCAATGCGACTCGTCGTGTTTTAACACAATAAATCATGAACAAAAACACTAGGGCACTTCGTTTTCTTAAACATGCCTCCAAAATTTCTAATTATTATGTGAAGACACTTTGTAGGTATTGTGTTAGAAGAGAAGAACTTGAAACCAGTCAAACAGATGTTTGGGCCTTCATTGGCAGGGTTCCACTCTCTGATATGAAGCTCATTGATGTGGTAAAGGGATTAGTGCAAGCTTTTTGGCATGTCAGCACTAGACCTTCTTCCAACAAAAAATATGTATTAAAATTGAGAAGGAGTTTAAAGGATCGTGACCACACATTAAACATTTTCTTGATATGACACAAACAAAATTATATGAGAGATTTAGGAATGAACATAACGAACTTAACTTGAGCCAAAGATCCTTTGAAAAATGCAAACCATGGTATGTTAAAATAAACACAATTCGTAACACATCTTGCTGTCGATACCACATTGAGTATGGTTACTATTATGACACATGTACATATATTTTTCGTGTATTGGATAACACTCTTGTACAAAAATAATTAGCTACATTACCACCAATGTCATATAGAGACTTTATTCATAGCATTTTGTGTAGCAGGCCAAACGATTGCACATTTTATCAAAACACTTGCATAGATGGGACATGCCCAAGGTGTAGTGGATTGGGATTATTGGAAAAATGCATACATGTGACCGATGAGGATGAACTTGGGAGGCAGGATGTGAACTTGTAGTCATTCAAATATGTCATGTATGATATAGATGGAGGGAACGAAAGGAAAAACAAAACAATTGGTCACTTCTCAGGTTGGCAATGAGTTATTGAATACTATTTTTTCTTCAGATTGCAATTTCATATGTAACAGTCTATTGATATATGTATTTATTGTTTATCTACTAGGTATGGGTTTGCGACTTCATGGATGAATTCTTTGAAAAGACACAACAGTATGTAAACAATGTACATGTGGTTCGTTGGAAAGATGAGTAGTTTATAACATGCATGGATACATTTCCTATTGGAACTATCCTATCAGTGGTCGATTTTGTAGAAAAATACACTCTTCAACCACAAAATGAGATTCATAGTCAATACTATCACTTAGACTAGGTCAACATAATGGTCCATATCACCTATAGAAATGGGGAAGATAGTATTGAAGACAGCAGGGTTATATGAAAGGAGTATCACTTCTACATAAGTGATGACAGGTGTCACGACTTGGATTTTGTACAACACAACTTTCAAATGTTCTACAATCACTTGAAGGATAACAGTATACTTGTGGAACAACATTGGATTTGGTATGATGGTTGTGCAGGGCAATTTAAAAATGCTCGTGTCTTCCAATGGTTGTGTATGCTCCACAAAAGGCACAAGGTGCCACATATTTGGAACTACTTTGAGACCGGACATGGAAAAGGTGAACACGATGGAGCAGGTTCATGCATCAAAACTACATTACACAGGCAAGAAATGAATTTCACAAATGTATCACTCATCCGAGATGCAAAAACCATCGTTGAATGGTGTGCTTCAGTCATGGAGGAGGGAGAAAGAAGGCAGGAAGATCACTCAACCGAGAAAGCACATGTACATAGATATTTTTGGGAGGTGGTGGATGTTGATCGATCACAGTTATATGAGTGCAAGACCATCCAAGATGGAACTCGTGCATTTCATTCAGTTAGAACGCCGGACAATGCTATACTTGAAATGTGGACAAGGAAACTCTCATGTTTGTGTTCTCCATGCAGTAGTGGTGAATGGGACGAAAGTGAATCCATGGATTGGGTTGATAGTTGGGAACATGTATCACTCCCCATTGGTCAACGTATAGCTATAGAATTATCCCAGTTGGAGGAGGACCAATCAAGCATTTCACTAGACTATGACCACATATAAGGTATCATACAACCATGTTCGATTAATATTTTAATATTTTTGATATTTTTGACAATTAGTTGTGTCTAATTAGTTGACTGAAACATTGGCACTATATTTTCTCCAGGGAACATATATGCAGTGGTTTCCCCTAGATGCAATGCATGGCGCACTGTCTATTGTCTGGCACATTGCTTAGAGGGGAAGCAAACCCTAAATGTCCCATTACGGGATTCTGAGGCCAATGATTTTCTAATTGGGTTGATGGTTATAAAAGAAGAATATTTGAACTAGGTTTCCCACTCAGCAAATAGAAAAGGGTATACATATGAATATTATATACCAGGTGAGATTGTATACCATTATACAAACTTAGTTATTGTCACAAACCTCTAGCTGCAAATAATGCCAAGGAAGAACTCATCAAACGCATGATACTTTTTGCCTTACTCTGAGCACGAGATATTAAAGGAAACCATTGGTATTCGAGGTGATACTAATGTTCTAGTCGAAGGACCATAGGTAGGTAATTTGGTATGTGGTTTGCATGTTTTATTCTGTACGATGTTATAGGTATGTGGTGTACATGTATGCTATGATTTTTTTCGTGGTCTCATTGATTATTGACATTAATATTTTGACTATTGCAGCCAGACATTGATAGCTTGATAGATTGATAAATTGCATAGACTTGGTACAACTTGATAAATTACACAAGTTTCGTAATGGATTTTTTTTCTTTGCTTTTTTCTCCCATTTAAGTAAACCATAATATCTGCATCCTCATGACCATTTTCATGCTCATTAGCACCATCACCATCTCCATGCTCATTATCACTATCCCCATGGTCATTGTCTCCATCACCATGCGACCATGAACATCACCATCGGGCTCTTCCTACCCATGTTGTCACCCTCCCCCAAGTAGAGTTAAGGACTTGAGACTTATCTAAGAAGCCCAAGACTTGATCATGGTGTCCATATTCAACTTGAATTCCAAATAATCCTATGAGAGGGATTCTATCATGGTGTTTCAACTCAAGAATGTTAAGTTTGGAATTAAATCCATTGTCCCCACAACCATGTTTATTCCTCAACACTTATTTATAGTGCACAAAACCTGCTAATGGAACTTGTATCCCAGTTAGATGTTAAATACCCGCTAAAAAGTTCTCATTTTCTAGTTAAAGGAATTTTCCAATGCCCTTAAGCTTTAGAAAATTTAATATGATCATAAATCACTTGTTTCATCACTTTATGATGGCTAAGGCCCCACAATGCATTCATTGTCCTATGTGGAGGTACAATGACACATTCATGAAGGTGGAGCCTAAGAAGTTATCTTTAGGGACTAAGGTTGTTGGTTTCCTCCCTTGAGCATGGTCAAGGACCTAAGTCTATTGTTTCCCTTCCATGATCATGGCCAAGGCATGAGTACCCATATGTGGAGTAAAAAACATCTTATTGGAACCCATATCCAACTAGGGTTTTCTCATTAAGAGGAAAATAAGATTTTGCATTAAAAGGTCAAATTCATAAAAAGTTTGCATGAGAGTTTATGGAGAATGTGCTCATGTTGGTCTCTCCCAAACACACTTTCCAAAAATTACAACATTTAATTTTGTTGATTGGTTTGGTTATTATGCCCAAGGATGAATTTTCCATCCCTCCTTGAGACTCTTGACCTAAATGAAATTGCAAGAAGGAAATGAAAATTGTGCATTGAAATGACATGTCATTAGTTGCAATACATCTATTCCAGTAGGTCCATCCTCCCCATTCAATCATAGAGGTCGAACACATTTTATCTAGAGTTTAAACGGGACTAGAAATCGTAGCCAGACATTCATATCCTGATAGATTGATAAATTGCGTAGACTTGGTACAACTTGATAAATTGCACAAGTTTTGTCATGGATATTTGTTTTTTGTTTTTTTATCCCATCTAATTAAACCATAATATCTGCATCCTCATGCCCATTTTCATGCTCACTATCACCATCACCATCTCCATGCTCATTGTCACTATCCCCATGCTCATTATTATTTTGTTGGATTTTCTCCTGTATAGCCATCTGTAGGTGTCCCTGAAATCCTTTGGGGTGTGATTTTAAACGGGCCATATAATGGTATCATTTGCTTAGATTGAAAAACCATTGAATCCATTGGATTCAGGACATTGGGATAGTTCTAGGAGTGCCTGAGTCTCCTCCAGTGCCATAGCCCAAGTGTCATCTTTTAGGTCCATTTTGGAAACTAGGTTTTTGCTCAATAAGGGAGTGTGCAATGTTTGCACATGGGGGTCAAATTTGAAAATCATCTATCGAGGACATATGGCTAGAATTCCTAGCTGTAACCTTCCTAGACACACCTGTAGGACTTCCCAGAACCCGGTTTTGTTGCATGGTTGGAATTCTATGTCCTCGGTAGGTATCCAACTGGTGTCCCTAAAGCCCTTAGTGTTAGTTTTTCAAAATTTAATACATTCTGATCTAGGATCTTAAATGGAAGAACAACATGTACAGCATATCAAGCATAGGAGACAAGAGACAAGAGACACCAAACATTTCACCGGGGAAAACCAAGAAGGTGAAAAACCCCACAACTTCCTCAGAGATAGAATAAGCATCAATACAAGGATCACCATGATCAAACCCAAGAGATAGATATCTTTAGCAGCATGATCCTCCTCCACTTGTGCGCATCCTCCTCTTCTCTCACTAATGCGAAGTGAGTGAACAATAGAATATGTAAAATGAGAGAGACACACACTCTATTTATACACTACATCACTTGACCTTTACTCAACTAGGTCGGCCCTAACTTAACCACATAACATAATGCTCACTGGGATGACCCCCAATAGGGTGGTCTAATAAACCTTTGACCCACATGACTCATCCAGGGCTAACCCCAATAGCTGGTCTAATAACCCATCAAGTATAAGTGATGACACTTACAATATAACTTGCGACACTTGCAAGTACACATGACAACACTTCCAATTGGAGGAATAATACATCTCCGTTGGGGATACAATAAAGTACAAATGTAATACATACAATATACAAGTGAATATATTCCGAAGTTACAAATACATCAACACTCCCTCTTAACTAGGAAGGTATTCTCTTGACACAAGTCATCAATACATATAGGCACAAGTCTTCAATAATGGAGCTGGATCATCATCACTGAATCACGGAGCATCATTGTCACTGCTGCTGTACTTGTCATCTCGATCACTGGTGATATCTCATAATTCTTCTCGTCATAGGAAGTTCTACAGAGCCAACCCGTTTTCATGTTGGATGTAGGCCCACCACCTGTAGGTCTTCATCATCATTGGCCATACCGTGGAATCGTCAGGACTTATTACGTGTGTCAACAAAACCTCGAAAGAGCATCCCAGGAATTTTATGAGCTCATTGCTCAACCTATCAGATCTCCCAGGGAAATATTATATGTGACCTCCACAAAACCTCGAAAGAGCATCCCAGGACTGATTATGAGCACACAACTCAACCTATCGGATCTCCCAGGGCAATATTACATGTGGTCATGGAAAAAATTCGAAAGAGCATTCGAGGATTGATTACGATCACACATCTCAACCTATCGGATCTCCCAGGATCTTTTACATGCAACTGTACAACTTGTCCACAGACATGGAGTATCATCCTGATACTCATGATCATACTGATCATGTCATCTCAGTAAGCAAGCCATCAAGTAGGTACACCTTAGGACTGATTACACTGCCTTTGCAAAACCTGCAAGATCTCCCAGGACTGATTGCACTGCCTCTGCAAAACCTACAAGAGCATCTCAGGACTAATTATATGCCTCTGCAAAACTTGTGTACCATACTATCACCTCATCATCTTCAGATCACCTCATAGTCCACGGAGCACAACCCATATGCACATCACACAACACTTACATTCACCGGCATGGGAAGACACACTTCAACCATCTGTGAAAGGCTCAACACTTATATCTACGCCATGGGAAGACACACTTCAACCATGCGAGAATGGAACAACACTTATATCGCAGCCATGGGAAGACACACTTCAACCATGCTCGAATGGCACAACACTTATATCGTAGCCATGGGAAGACACACTTCAACCATGCTCGAATGGCACAACACTTATATCACAGCCATGGGAAGACACACTTCAACCATGCTCGAATGGCACAACACTTATATTGCAACTATGGGAAGACACACTTCAACCATGCTCGAATGGCACAACACTTATATTGCAGCCATAGGAAGACACGCTTCAACCATGCTCGAATGGCATAGTTCTTACATCAATGACCATGGGAAGACACACTTCAACAATGTTGGAATGGCCCTGGACCTTATATCTACACCATGGGAGGACACACCTACCACCATGTAAGAATAGCTCATGTGCATCTGTGTCTCCAGATTCATCACTTCCCCTTGGAAGGAATCTCAATCTGAAGTACACCAAGTCTCTCTATGAAGTACTCAAACTTCACCCTGGCCAACGGCTTGGTCAACACATCGGCTATTTGCTCGTCCGTCGCAACATACAGGAGATTCACTGCTCCTCTCTGCACCATATCCCTGATATAGTGATATTTGATCTCAATGTGCTTTGACCTGTCATGGAACACTGGGTTCTCAGACAACTTCACACAACTCTGGTTGTCGCAAAATATACCAGTAGCACCCAATGGGAGATCAAATAACTCAGATAGTAACTTCCTCAACAATACTACCTCACAACTAGCTTAACAAGCTGCAACATACTCTACTTCGGCTGTACTTAGTGCTACGTAGGACTGCTTTCTGCTAAACCAAGAGATCATACCTAGTCCCATATTGAAGTAGCACCCAGAAGTGATCTTCCTATCTGCAACACTGCCTGCTCAATCTGAATAAACATAACCCTCCAGGTTAACCTTTTGATTCGCATCATACTTGAGCCCATAATCAATTATACCCTTTAGGTACCTCATAATATGCTTTATAGCAATCGGGTGAACACCTCTGGGATCCGTCAGGAACTGGCTCAATGTGTTCACCGCAAAGCAAGTATCTGGTCTCATATTCATCAGGTACATCAAGGACCCAATCATTTGACGATACATCATGACATCAACCGGCTCAGATGAAGCATCGCACAGAAGCTTTAGACTCGATGCCATAGGTGTGGCCATGGCCTTGCAGTCCATCATCCCGAACCTCTTCAGGATTTCTATTGCATACTTCCCTTGTCCAAGGAATATCTCATCTGCATTCTACCACACCTCCATGCCTAGAAAATAGTGCATCATCCCCAAGTACTTCATCAAGAACTCGGCAACAAGCTTCCTCTTGGTATTGGCAATCAAACTATCCTCACCTGTAACAAAGAGGTTGTCCACATACAAAAGTAGTATCACTGGATTTCCTTCCTCAACCTTGTAGTAAAGGTTGGAATCTGCTTTACTATTTGTAAATCCAAAACTAGATAGAAAGCTATCTATCCTACCATACCAAGTCCTAGGAGCTTGATTCAAGCCATACAAGGCTTTCTTCAACCTGCACACATATGACTTCCTGTCATGTGTCTCAAAACCAAAGTGGCTACTCCACATACACTTCCTCCTTGACTACACCATTCAAGAAAGTTGTCTTGACATTTATCTGGTGTATCTTCCATTTCATCACTACATCCAGGGAAAGTACTGATATGATGGAAGTGTACCTGTCTACAAATGTAAAAGTCTCTTCAAAGTCAATCCCTCTTTCTGGGAGAAGCCACAAGCTACAAACCTCACTTTTTATTTCTCCATGCTACCATCTATAGCATGCTTGATCTTATAGATCCACTTGAAAGTCACAAAAAACTTCCCTTTAGGTCTTGGGACCACATCCCAAACATGATCAATTGGTACTTCTCGACCATGGCATCCTTTTACTGTATCCCATATCTTGGGAACTTTAGATTCTTCAATATCTTCAATAGATAGTTTGAACTTCGTTGCTGGAACAAATGTTGTAGTCCTTCTTTTATAAGTGATGGTATACGATCTTTCCTACAAGACAAGTTAAATTGAATGATTAGAAACATATCATAGTTTTTAGAACAATTTCTTAGACATAAAGAAATGTGTCATACAGTCATGCAATTATTTTAGCCAATGCTTCAATACAACATTTATCTATATCCCGTAAATTTCTAGATGCCTTCCAATCTCTACCAGAACATTGTTAAGAGTGTGCACAACTCCCAACATGTCAGCAAAGAGGTTTCATTCTAGATAAGTAACAATGGAATGTTTTACAGTGCCATAGGCCACTTACCCATTACATGCATATTAGTAATATACTGTTCATTAATGCAATTATTCTAATATGCATAATACACAACCTAAGTCTAGGAACATAAGTATACACATCGTTGAACAGTATTTATTTAAACAATCAAATATACAAGAAATGACAATTCAAATACTTATCTTTGTTTGTTTGTTGGGTGGACTCCCTCTCAATATTTGCTTCCTTGCAGAAACTACTAGAGTGTGCTCCCTGTTGATCTTTGCTTCCTGGATTACTTGTCTTTGAACTTATATCCATCCTCGATCACTATGCATACTTACTAGTATCATCATTGTGTTATCCTCGAGGTCTCATACATTCATTAGTATAATATTAATACTATCAAAAACATTATGATTCTAAGTAATCTTAAACATGTATGGTCAAGATCATTTCATACACAGATAATTTATCACAATTCTTTTACTCATGCCTATTCCTATTTGACCATAGGAATTTTCTGGTTAGTCATATCATCAATCAAAGTAAGAAGCATAATATGCCTAAACCCATGATTACTAACTTCAATGAATAATCATTATCAATCATACAAAGGTATAAGATCCTAACACAAGGTAGGATTCTAACTTGATATAGGAAAAACATACTTGGATTAGCATGCTAGCTAGTTATGTCTAACATACCTGCATAATGTCTTCTTGTTTTCTTCAATGACTTGTGCTAGTAACCTACACATCTCATAGGTTAACCATTATAGAACCAAGTTATACATACCTCATAAGTAGATCTTCTATGTGATCCATGAAAATGGATGAATCTTTGTCTTCATGTCACCATGGTCATATGTTCTTGAACTAGAACATGATTTGTCTTTCTTGATGTACCTTTCATGTTAGCGGAAAACATCAACCTCATACAAAACCACAATGCATTAGTACAATCATAAGTGTCAAAATCCTAATCAATGAATATCTGCATTCATAATTTTATTAAGGTGATACGACAAGAGTAAAGTTAATCAAGATTGTACTAACCTTAATGAAGACAAACATACCATAAACTTAATCATGAATAGATCTCGAAACATACTTGGATAAGTCATACCTTTCAAGATTGCTTGTAACCTTCTTATGTAAGGTATTAGCCTCATATCCCTCTGAAACAGGAACTTCTTCACTTATGCAGGTGACTAATCCATTCTCTTCTAGGATTAACCCAATCCACTTAATTTGCAGAAACTAGATCTGGAGTTGGATTAGGGTTTGTCAGGGAAACCCTAAAAATTCAAATTTTGAATTTCAAACTTCTGAAAGGATAGAAAGATGCGCCTTGATGAGCTTATCAACTTGTTCTACTCATAATTTGAAAACTGCAAAGTTTCACCCCTCAAATTTGCTTTTCAATCTTTCGGATTCACTCGGGAGGACCCTAAATTAGGGTTTGAGTTTCTTGGAGCTTCACCCAACCAAAGAGTTTGATCCAAAGCTCTAAACTTTGATTTTTTTAAGGAGCTTCCAGCTATGCTCACAGATTTAAAAAATTCCCATTTTTGCAGAAGCCCTAATTTTTCACCTTTCCGATCAAAGTCCCGAACTAGGGTTTGATCAAGCCCGGCCTTCTGCCCAACCAAAAAATTTGATCGTAGACTCTAAATTTTGATTCTGATGAGGAGCATCCATCTGTGGTCTCCGATACAAAAATTCTAACATTCTTTGAAACCCTAAATTCCTGGAGCCATGAATGAAGGTGCTCAAAATCCAATTCTGTTTTGACAAAAATATGCACCTGATTGTTTCTGGTGTAACTCTGAAATTTCAGATCTACAGGATCCAAAATTTTGGCTTGTGGTATCCTGACCTGTTAAATTTCCAACCCCATAGGTCTGACCTCAAATGGATTCTCTGAGAGAGAGTTATGCCAAGTGTCGTAACATGACATGTTTATGGGATAGAATAGGAGAGCGAACTTGTACGAAGTACCACATGTCATTGGTTCAATTTCAGCCTCTGAAAATCGGATCTATGAAAGTACATTCCCTTCCATACCTGCTACCTTTTATGAAATTTCATTTGGATCTTCCTAGCCCATGTTGTGACTTTTGTTCCTAGTTCACTTCTTTATGACTGAGATCTGGAAGAGGCGGAAACCCTATATTGTATAGATAATAAATCTGAGAGTACAATGAATTAGAGGCTCTCCTTTGGACACAAGGTACATGGGGATCTTATCTTCGACCTGTACGATTTTTAGATTCTGAAACATTTCCAAAATTAATTTATAGTGAAAGTGCTACGATGATTGATTTTTTCTATATCAAGCCCTAGCTTCACAAGTGCAACAAGTGTCATAAATGCCACACCATGCCTTCTTTCAAGATAGCTCTGATACCATGTTAGTTTTTCAGAATTTAATAAATTCTGATCTAGGATCTTAAGTGAAAGAACAACATGTACAACATATCAAGCATAAGATACAAGAGATAGAAAACATTTCACCGAGGAAAACCAAGAAGGTGAAAAACCCTGCAATTTCCTCAGAGATAGAATACGCATCAATACAAGGATCACCATGATCAAACCCAAGAGATAGATATCTTCAGCAGCATGCTCCTCCTCCACTTGTGTGCATCCTCCTCTTCTCTCACTAATGCAAAGTGAGTGAACAATAGAATATGTAAAATGAGAGAGACACGCTCTCTATTTATACACTACATCACTTGACCTTTACTCAACTAGGCTGGCCCTAACTTAAACACATAACATAATGCTGACTAGGCTGACCCCCAAAAGGGTGGTATAATAACCCTTTGACCCACATGACTCATCCAGGGCCGACCCCGACAACTGGTCTAATAACCCATCAAGTATAAGTTACGACACTTATAATATAACTTGCGACACTTGCAAGTACACATGACGACACTTCCAATCGGAGGAATAATACATCTCCGTTGGGGATACAATAAAGTACAAATGTAAT
Organism: Larix kaempferi; assembly: GCA_027924585.1. Lineage (NCBI taxonomy): Eukaryota > Viridiplantae > Streptophyta > Pinopsida > Pinales > Pinaceae > Larix > Larix kaempferi. The sequence goes on from BSBM01000073.1 coordinate 49,057,395, forward strand.
ACATAAAATATACAAGTGAATATCTTCCGAAGTTACAAATACATCAACACTTTGGGATGCGAGCTAGAACGAGCCATAAAATGATGACCATGGCTCGGATCGATAAACCGTCAACTCCATTGGATTCGAGACATCGAGATAGTGCTAGGTGTGTGTTGTAGGTACAACAAATCCCATGTTTTTAATTAAACATGGGAGCCCCAATTTTTTATATGCAAAGGTAATATTTAAATTTCCTTAGTCATTTTGGGGTTTTTCATCCCACGCACCATGTTTTTATGTCTTTGTCATGATTTGATTTAATTAGCATTTTTTTTCCTATGAAAATTTCTTGCATTTTGAGTGTTTTTGTGAGTTGCAGAAAGAATGGATTTTTCCAAAATTCGAGTTATTTCCTTAACCCACAATCCGCAATCCGCAATGTGGATTGCAGAAGCTTGGTTTTCGGTTCTGAAACATTTTCTTTCCACAACCCGCAATCTGCAATGTTGATCGCGGATGCAAAAATATTTTTCAATAATTGCGGTCTTTTGCACCTACAACCCGCAATTGCGGATTGCGAGAAGAGTCTTAAAATAGTTTTTGCGCTTTGCGTTTCTGCAACCCGCAATTGCGGATTGCGGATTGCGGGAAGTGTTTGAATAATAAATTTGCGTCATGCTTTTCCGCAACCCACAACCCACAATGCAGATTGCAGATTGCGGAAAGGTCATTATGTTAAGCAGAGTCATTTGCGTTTCCGCAACCCACAATGCAAATTGTGAAAACTTCTTGTTTGAATAATACTTAGAGTTGCGATTCCGCAACTTGCAACCCACAATTGTGGATTGTGGAAATAATGTATATATTTGTAAGAATAAATTCCTGCAACCCATCTTTCGCATACTGCAAGATTATATCTTAGCCGTCGATCTATCTTAATCCTACATCCCTGATTCTACCCGACGAAATTGATAAATATGTTAGATTCTACCAGATTCTATTTTCTTTTATCTTTTTTCAATTTCGAAAATTACCTGCTACGAGGATTTTTACTGTGAGTTTTTACCAGGGGTCGTTTTCCCATTTTTAGTTAGCACAGGTTGGTCTCATGTCATTTTCTTATTCGTTGTTTATGGTTTTTTCCATTTTGAATTATTTTTTATTTATGTTCATTTATTTATCAGAAATTTCCAGTCTTTCAACATGTCACGGAACACCCGCTCCAAAACAGCTCAGAAAGACTTGTTGAACAAAGACCCAAAATTCGACATCCTTGCCGACACTAGTGACAAATTTTCTGAGACCTACCAGATTGATTGGTCTAAAATTTATGCCATATTTGATAACGATGACCTATCTGATATCCAGAATGACTGGCCTGCCTATGAGAAGATTAGGGATTCACAGTTGCATGCCATAGCTGCTAGACCTGCCATTCTCCCATACACTAATGCAGTTAAATGGATTATTGACCATGCAAACCCTAAGGACCTCTCTTTTAACGATAACGTAGGGTCTCAATTGGCCACTTTTCGTCCTGAGGTTTTCACCAGAGTAGATGCCCTTAAACCGGTCGTCCAACCTCTTAATGTTGCATTCCTGGATTTTGCTAAGACTAGGTATAATTTTGATGAAATGGTGAAGTCTTGGATGAACAAACCAGTCAATTTCATGCCTAGAGATGATAATTCATACTCGGTTTTGTGGTTCAAGGAACCCTATTCCCTTTTGGAAGCTATGATTTGCAGGCTTTATGGTCTTCCTAATTGTTCAGTGTTCAAAGCAGAATGGGCAGCTATGGCCCATCATGTCCTTACAATAGGAGAGTCATTCCCCTGGGATTCAATCTTGTCAACATAGTTGAAGTCAGCCATTGAACAATATCATAAAACACCAATGAATCCACATTTATTTTATTTTGCCTATGTAATTGATGTCTTCTATTCAGAATTCCAATACCCCTCCATGGGGTGGAATTGGACTTTGTCATCACCTCCAGTCCACATTTACTGCTCAGCCTTGTGGGAGAGCAACTTTGTTCCTTTGCTATATGATATATGTGACCACTTCTTTGGTGCTATCTACCAACATATATTCAGGGAAGATGCATCTGCTTTTTCTCCCAATGCCAAAAATTTAATCCCTACACTTGGTGATTGGTATGTGGGAGAATATTTTTCTTACATCAGAGTCTGGGGAAGCGACACAGTGCATTTACTTCCAAGGGTAGTCCCTGATAGGCTGCTACTCAAAGATATATCCTTCCAGACTGTAACAGATGGGTTATTTCTTAATATTACTGGACCTAAGAGGAGGGGATGGCCTAAATTCCCCTTAAAACTTGGACCTTTGGTCATTCCAGCTTCAACTTGGGCTGTAGTACTAGGAAAGAGGATTGCTCCTTTGAAATTGGGATTTTCTCCCAAAAGAATGAATTTCCCTAAGGCTTTTATGGATGCTCACTTCAAACAGGAACACATGAAGACTGATTATGCCCATCAAGATATTCCCGATGACTCCATTTATCAGGGAGTGAATATTTTCTCTTAAGTCCTAGTGAGAGATAAAAGAAAAGAAGATCACCACATTCTTCAGTACCAACAGGAGCTCAGAACTAAGGTTTTGAGTTATAGAAAAATGGAACTCAATCTTGAAGAGAAAACCAAAAAAGACAGGGAAGAAAAGGAAGCATTGAAAGCAAGTGATCCACTGATGTTGACCTATCCAGATGAAGAAAAATGCACATGCCATCTGTACAAGAAGGTGGTATGCTATGGATAGTATTATGCTCAGCCTGCATTTTCCTACTATGTACCTTATTGATAAGGCTTTCCCACCGAAGTTAATGATAGAAAAGGTTGAAAGCAGATGTGAGGAGGTCAAGGAAAATATCCAGCAGCTCGAGCACATCCAGATTGCAGAAGTGGACAAGTTCATCAAGCAACCTATCATCCTAGAAGGCAAGATCCACATTTTCCTGCGCACTTGGCATAAGCTGGCCAAAAATGAGATGGAAATCTTCACGTGTGATGCTCAGCTGGAGCTTGAGTCAGCAAACTATCCACATATTGATGATTTGTTAGAAGTTAGGACCAAGTGGCAAAGAGCCCTTGGTTATTCTTAGATTAGTTGATTTTGTAATCCCTACTTTGTGGGAAGTCTATCCTTTGTAACTATTTTGTAATTATTATTTAAAGGGTAGAGGTCTCATGGGGTAGGGGGGATAAAATCGGGAAAAGAAGACTAGAGACACTTTGATTAATGCAGACATTGTAATTTTTTGCAACTTTGAAGTAATACAGTTAGTCCTTCTCTAGTTTCCTCTTTTGTTAATTGATCAAATTTGTTTGATGAATGTTGATTTTCACTTCAGATTATTTATGAACACTGTTTAATTTTTGCAATCAATGATCCATACATTGATCTACAGTTTGGATTTATCTTTACTCATGATCTATGTGTCATTTGTGTTTTAAGTGAATTTATTTAATTAAAACATTTATCTATTTCTGCAAATGATTAACAAAAATTAATTAATTCATGTTAATTTTTCAATTAGCATTTCAGCTACAGGGTAATATTGCATGTGCCTAATCCTTAAACTACCATCAGTTAATTTTCATCTCTTGATTGTATTTTGAGCCAATAAGTAAAGATCCATTTTCACATTTCTGTCAAACTAGTGAAAAGGCTTATTAATTTTTCAGACCAAGTTATCCTACACACAAACAAAACACTTCCTTTAGATTAGAACTAACTTAGTTTATATTTATTTTAAGGTACATATTTTATAGAGTTAGAACACTTAATCTTCCCTCATAGGAAGACTGATCCTTTTTGGATCAAACCCCATAAGTGCCATTGGAGGCCTTTATATCTGTGGGAGTTAACCGCACCAAACATGATGGGGATAGAGTTGCTCTTGTGCGGAGCCTTTTGAAGCCTTTTAGACAAGGTTTTCACCATTTATTTCTAGGCTTGGACAATATTCCAACAACCTACACTCCTAGGGATTCAATAGGGTGCCCCTCTCCTCCAGTCTCATGGCCCACATGTCATCGTTTAGGTCCATTTTGGAAACTAGGATTTTGCTCAGTAAGGGAGTGTGCAATTTTTGCACATGGGGGTCAACTTTAAAAAATCATTGACCGAGGACTTATGGCTAGTGTTCCCAGCTGGAAATTTCCTACACCCACCTACAGGACTTCCCCGAACCTGTTTTTGTTCCACACTTGGAATTTTATGCCCCCGCTAGGTATCCAACTACTTACCCCGAAGGCCTTTGGGATGCGAGTTGGAACGAGCCATAGAATGACGAATGTCACTCGGATCGAACCAACCGTCAACTCCATTGGATTCAAGACATCACGATATTGCTAGGAATGCCCCTCTCCTCTGGTCCCATGGCCTAGGTGTCATCTTTTAGGTCCATTTTGGAAACTGGGGTTTTGCTCAGTAAGGGAGTGTGTAAGTTTTTCACATGGGGGTCAACTTTAAAAAAATCATCAAACGGGGACTTATGGCTAGTGTTCCCAACTGGAACCTTCCTAGACACACTTGGAGGAATTCTTAGAACCCATTTTTATTGCACGGTAGGAATTCTATGCCCCCGGTAGGTATCCAAGTGGTGTCCCTAAAGGCCTTTGGGATGCCAGTTGGAACGAGCCATAGAATGACGACCGTGGCTCGGAACGAAAAACCATTGATTGTATTGGAGTTAGGACATCGTGCTAGTGCTAGGGGTTCCTCTCTCGTTTGGTCCCATGGCCCAAGAGTCATATTTTAGGTCCATTTTGGAAAATAGGGTTTTGCTCAATAAGGGAGTGTGCAATTTTTGCACATGGGGGTCAAATTGGCAAAATAATCGACTGGGGACTTATGGCTAGTGTTCCCAGCTATAACCTTCCTAGACACACTTTCAGGAATTCCTGGAGCTTGGTTTTGTTGCACGGTAGGAATGCTATGCCCACGGTAGGTATCCAACAGGTGTCCCTGAAGGAATTTGGGATGTGAGCTGGAATGAGCCATATAATGAAGACTGTGGCTTGGATCAACAAACCATTGAATCCATTGGAATCAATACATCGGGATAGTGCTAGGGGTGCCCCTCTCCTCTGGTCCAATGGCCTAGGTGTCATCTTTTAGAATCATTTTGGAAACTAGGGTTTTTCTCAGTAAGGGAGCGTGCAATTTCTGCACATGGCGGTCAACTTTGCCAAATCATCGACTAGGGACTTATGGCTAGAGTTCCCAGCTAGATCCTTCCTAGACACACCTATAGGACTTACCGAAACCTAGTTTTGTTGCACGATTGGAATTCTATGTCCCTGGTAGGTATCCAACAGGTGTCCTTGAAGGCCTTTGGGATGCAAGTTGGACGCGCCACAGAATGACGACCATGGCTCAGATTGAAAAACCATTGACTCCGTTGGATTGAGTACATCATCATAGGGTTGGGGGTGTGCCTCTCCTCTGGTCCCATGGCCCAGGTGTCATTGTTTAGGTCCATTTTGGAAACTAGGGTTTTTCTCAGTAAGGGAGTGTGCAATTTTTGCACATGGGGTTCAGCTTTGAGAAATCATCGAACAAGGAGTTATGGATAGAGTTCCCAACTTGAACCTTCCTAGACACACTTTTAGGACTTTCCAGGACCTGGTTTTGTTGCAGGGTAGAAATTCTATGCCCCCGATAGGTATCCAATAGGTGTCCCTAAAGGCCTTTGGGATGCGAGCTGGAATGAGCCATAGAATGACGACCGTGGCTCGGATCGAAAAATCATCAACTCCATTGGATTCACGACATCAAGATAGTGCTAGGTGTGCCCCTTTCCTCTAGTCCCATGGCCCAGGTGTCATCTTTTAGGTCCATTTTGGAAACTAAGGTTTTGCTTAGTAAGGGAGTGTGCAATTTTTGCACATGGGGGTCAACTTTGCAAAATCATCGATCGGGTACTTATGGCTAGCATTCCTAGCTGGAACCTTCCTAGACACACCTGTAGGACTTCTCAAAACCTGGTTTTGTTGCACGGTTGGAATTCTATGCCCTCGGTAGGTATCCAATTGGTGTCCCCGAAGGCCTTTGGGATGCCAGCTGGAACAAGCCATAGAATGACCAGCGTGGCTCAGATTGACAACCCATTGAATTTGTTAGATTTAGGACATTGGGATAGTGCTAGGGGGGGGGGCTATCTTCCTGTCCCATGGCTCAGGTGTCATGTTTTAGGTCCATTTTGAAAACTAGGGTTTTGCTTAGTAAGGGAGTGTGCAAGTTTTGCACATGGGGGTCAACTTTGCAAAATCATCCACCGCGGACTTATGGCTAGTGTTCCCAGCTGGAGCCTTCCTAGACACACCTGTAAGACTCCCTGAAACCCGATTTTGTTGCATGGTTGGAATTCTATGCCCCCGGTAGGTATCCAACTAGTGTCCTCAAACGCCTTTGGGATGCGAGCTAGAACGAGCTATAGAATGACGATTGTGGCTCGGATCGACAAAATGTCACGTCCATTAGATTTAGGACATCGGGATAGTGCTAGGGGTGACCCTCGCCTCCGGTCCCATGGCCCAGGTGTCATATTTTAGGTCCATTTTGGAAACTAGGGTTTTTTCTCAGTAAGGGAGTGTGCAAGTTTTGCACATGGCAGTCAAATTTGCAAAATCATCGACCAGGGACTAATGGCTAGCGTTACCAGCTGGAACCTTCCTAGAAACACTTGGAGGTCTTCCTGGAACCCAGTTTTATTGCACAGTAGGAATTCTATGCCCCCGGTAGGTATCCAAATAGTATCCTTGAAGGCCTTTGGGAAGCGAGCTGGAACAAGCCATAGAATGACGAACATGGCTCAGATAAACAAACCATTTACTCCGTTGGATTTAGGACATTGGGATAGTGCAAGGGGTTCCCCTCTCCTCTTGTCCCATGGCCCATGTTCATCTTTTAGGTCCATTTTGGAAACTAGGGTTTTGCTGAGTAAGGGAGTGTGCAATTTTTGCATATGGGGGTCAAATTTGAAAAATCATCCACCAGGGACTTATGGCTAGTGTTCCCAGCTAGAACCTTCCTAGACACACTTATAGGACTTCGCGGAACCCGGTTTTGTTGCACAGTAGGAATTTTATGTCCCCAATAGGTATCCGAAAGGTGTCAATGAAGGCCTTTGGGATGCGAGCTGGAATGAGCCATAGAATGGTGACAAGGGATCAAATCGACAAACCGTCAACTCCGTTGGATTTAGGACATCGTGATGGTGCTAGGGGTTCCCCTCTCGTCCGGTACCATGGCCTAGGTGTCATCATTGAGGTCCATTTTGGAAACTAGGGTTTTGCTCAATAAGGGAGTGTGCAATTTTTGCACATGGGGGTCAACTATGAAAAATAATCGACTAGGGACTTATGGATATCCTTCCCAGTTGTAACCTTCCTAGACACAATTGTAGGACTTCCCAGAACCTATTTTTTTTGCACGGTAAGAATTCTATGCCCCCGATAGGTATCCAACATGTGTCCCTGATGGTCTTTGGGATGTGAACTGGAACGAGCCATAGAATCACGACCGTGGCTTGGATTGACAAACCGTCAACTACATTGGATTGAATACATCAGGATAGTGCTAGGGGTGCCCCTCTCCTTTGGATCCATGGCCCAGGTGTCATCTTTTAGGTCCATTTTTGAAATTAGGGTTTTGCTCAGTAAGGGAGTGTGCAATTTCTGCACATGGGGGTCAACTTTGTAAAATCATCGACCAGGAACTTATGGCTAGCATTCTTAGTTGGAACCTTCCTAGACACCCCTACAGGACTTCCAAGAAACTGGTTTTGTTGCACGGTTGGAATTCTATGTCCCCGGTAGGTATCCAACAAGTGTCCTTGAAGGCCTTTAGGATGTAAGCTGGAACGATCCATAGAATGATGAATGTGGCTCAGATCGACAAACCGTCGAATCCGTTGCATTCAGGACATAGGGGTAGTTCCATGGGTTCCCTTCCCCTCTAGTCCCATGGCTCAGGTGTCATCTTTTAGGTCCATTTTGGAAACTAGGGTTTTGCGAAGCAAGGGAGTGTGCAATTTTTGCACATGGGAGTTAACTTTGCAAAATCATCGACCAGGGACATATGGCTAGCATTCCTAGCTGGAACCTTGCTTGACACACCCATAGGACTTTCTGGAATCCGGTTTTGTTGCACGGTTTGAATTCTATGCCCCTGGTAGGTATCCAACTAGTGTCCCCGAAGGCCTTTGGGATGTCAGCTGGAACGATCCATAGAGTGAAAACCGTGGCTCAAATCAACAAACCATCGAATCCATTGGATTTAGGACATCGAGATAGTGCTAGGGTTGCATGTCCCCTCTAGTCCCATGGCACAGGTGTCATCTTTTGGGCCCATTTTGGAAACTAGTGTTTTGCTTAGTAAGAGAGTGTGCAAGTTTTGCACATGGGGGTCAACTTTGAAAAATCATGGACTGGGGACTTATTGGTAGCGTTCCTAGCTAGAAACTTCATATACACACCTGCAAGACTTCTCGGAACCTTTTTTTTTTGGACAGTTGGAATTCTATTCCCCCGGTAGGTATCCAACTGGTGTCCTCGAAGGCCTTTGGGATGCGAGATGGAACGCGCCATAGAATGACAATCGTGACTCAGATCGAAAAAACATTCGAGTCTATTGGATTCAGGACATCAGGATAGTACTAGAGGTGCCCCTTTACTCTGGTCCTATGGCCCATGTATCATATTTTAGGTCCATTTTAGAAACTAGGGTTTTGCTCAGTAAGGGAGTGTGCAAGTTTTGCACATGGGCGTCAACTTTGCAAAATCATCGACCAGGGACGTATGGCTAGCGTTCACAAATCGAACCTTCCTTGACACACTTGGAGGAATTCCCGGAACCCAGTTTTATTGCACGGTAGGAATTCTATGCCCTTGGTAGGTATCCAACTAGTGTCCCTGAAGGCCTTTTGGATGCGAGCTAGAACGAGCCATAGAATGACGGTCGTGGATCATATTGACAAACCTTCAAATCCATTGGATTTAGGATATCAAGATAGTGCTAGGGGTTCCCCTCTCCTCTGATCCCATGGCCCAGGTGTCATCTTTTACTTCCATTTTGGAAACTAGGGTTTTGCTCAGTAAGGGGGTGTGCAATTTTTGCACATCGGGGTCAAATTTGTAAAATCATTGATCGGGGACTTATGGATAGTGTTCCCAGTTGGAAACTTCCTATACACACTTGTAGGACTTCCCAGAACCCAGTTTTGTTTCATGGTAGGAATTCTATGCCCCGGGTAGGTATCCAACATGTGTCCCTGAACGCCTTTGGAATGCGAGCTAGAACGAGCCATAGAATGGTACCGTGGATTGCATCGACAAAACATTGAATCCATTGGATTCGGGACATCGAGATAGTTCTAGGGGTTCCCATATCCTCCAATCCCATGGCCTAGGTGCCATCATTTAGGTCCATTTTGGAAACTAGGGTTTTGCTAAGTATGGGCATGTGCAATTTTTGCACATGGAGGTCAACTTTGCAAAACCATCGATCGGGGACTTATGTCTAGTGTTCCCAGCTGAAAAATTCCTATACACACCTGTTGAACTTCCTAGAACCTGGTTTTGTTGCACGGTTGGAATTCTATGTCCCCTATAGGTATCCAACGGGTGTCCATGAAGTATTTTGGGATGCGAGCTCGAACAAGTGATATAATGACAACCGTGGCTTGGATTGACAAACCATTTCCTTTGTTGGTTTTAGAACATCGGTATAGTTCTATAGGTGCCCCTCTCCTCCAGTCTGATGGTCCAGGTGTCATCTTTTAGGTCGATTTTAGAAATTAGGATTTTGCTTAGTAAGGGATTGTGCAATTTTTGCACATGGGGATCAACTTTGAAAAATCATCGACCGGGGACTTATGGATAGCGTTCCCATCTTGAAACTTCCTAGACACATTTGCAGGACTTCCCGGAACTCGATTTTGTTACACGGTAGGAATTCTATGCCCCTGGTAGGTATCCAACTGGTGTACCTGAAGGCCTTTGCGATGCGAGTTGGAACGATCCATATAATGATGACCGTGGCTCGGATCAGCAAACCATCAAATCCGTTGGATTTAGGACATCGGGATAGTGCTAGGGTTTCCCCTCTCGTCTAGTCCCATGGCCCAGGTTTCATAGTTTAGGTCCATTTTGGAAACTAGGGGTTGCCTCAGTAAGGTAGTGTGCAATTTTTTCACATGGGGGTCAACTTTGCAAAATCATCGATCAAGGACTTACGAATAGTGTTCCCTACTGGAACCTTCCTAGACACACTTGTAGGAATTCCCGGAAGCCATTTTTGTTTCACAGTAGGAATTCTATGCCCCCGGTAGGTATCCAACTAGTGTCCCTGAAGGCCTTTGGGATGCTAGATGGAACGAGCTATAGAATGATGACCGTAGCTCGGATTGACAAATTGTCGACTCTGTTGGATTCATGACATCAGGATAATTCTAGGGGTTCCCCTCTCCTCTGGTCCCATGGTCCAGGTTTCGACTTTTAGGTCAATTTTGGAAACTAGGGTTTTGCTCAGTAAGGGAGTGTGCAGTTTTGCACATGGGGGTCAAGTTTGAAAAAAATTGATATTGATTTTAGAACTAGACATTCAAAGAGTTTTAATAAACCCTACAACACTGCACCCTTGGTATATTTCTATGTCCTTAGTGTGGCATGTCATTTAACAACTGCTCAGTGTTCCACTATATTTGGATTTTGAGTAATTAATGTCATTTTTAAGAATTCAAAGTTTCAAATAAAAAATGGAGGCGATGTTTCATCAATGATATCCCTTTGATCCTTACTATATTTTTGAGATCAATGTCACCATGAACCTTTTCCATCAAGTTATGGGGGAGTACTTTCCAAATCACAATGAAAAACCATTACATCATCGTTTGTATCAATCAAGTACATTCAATTTTAAATACATTTTCATATGAGGATAATCCATCCTTTTTACAAACATAGGACAATGAAAATCTTATTTTCCTTTATCAAAACAACATTATCAAGGAAGATCATTAAACTAGTTAGGTATTTCATTTTCCATGGATTCTGTATGATTACTTTTGCATTATGACATGTGGAAAATGGACATATGAAAGAGGTAAAGCACAAACCAGGGCCTTACATACTAGGGTTTAGTAAGGATAGGGTTTATATCTTCAACGATTTTATGAGAGTGAATTCATGACCAGCTATTGGTTATCATATTGGAACAAACTAGGGTATATTTGTTAAATATATTTGACCATATGTACATGAAGGCCCAATGAATTTTATTACACTTTAGTTATGCATTCCTTTCCCTTGTACTTGATACTTTGCCATCATTTTTAGCATGCTAGAGTATACACACTTCAACCGAACTTCATAGATGATCATGTACGTATCGTTTGATGAAATACAATAGCATTGATGAAATGTGTAGCATATATTAGACTTCTTCTTAGTTTGTGAAAATTTCATAGGCTTACATTGATGATATGCGTAGCATGTTTTACATGACAGAGGTTATTCAAACATATTTTGAGTTATTTGGTTAACTTTTTTTTTTCCTTGCAACCATAATCCTGATCAATGGGTATGAACCCTTGGAGTTGACAAAAAACAAAATTTTAAATTAGATATCAAATTAGCATGCATGTACTAAGTTCATTGAACTGTTGAAAGATATTATTAGTTTTTTCCATTAATAATGTTTTCATAACACAATGGTGAGATGTTAGTTGATCAATGCAATGAATGTAAGAGAATAAATATTGCTTAAAATATAATTATATAAATTTCAATAGCATAATTTATCAATTTGTGGAAGAGATAAATCATCACAAGCAGAAGTGGAAACTCAAGAGAAAATATGGAATATATTGTATCATGCATTGATAGCCAAATGTTTGTAATACAAAATATGGCAAAGTAGTCGGCCCTCAAATGGCCTGTCAATGTACATGTATCCCTAAGTACAACAATGTGTACATGTATCTGAAAATACATATATACAGGACTATGCAACATCAAAAATCAATCTTTCGCTTATTTTTCTCTGACTTTCCTCTATCGACCATCTCCCTAGGATTGCTCTGCATCTCAGGAGTCTACAAAAAAAGGATCATTATTTTTATCAAGTAACTGCACTAATACCCTACCATTAACAAACTTAAAAAATTAACTTTTGGCCAAATTATTTATGACAAACACTCACCAAATCCAGTCAGGGTATAGATTTCTGCGGTGTGCTCATGGAAGGCCTATCTATAGTTGTGCTCTGCAAATAAAATATCATATCTCAATTAATTCAACATTGATCAACATGTTTGGGTAAATTGAATAAAAAGACTTGGTCATTAATGAACATCTCACCACAAGAAGAGACCCGGTCAGAACCATGGAATGACTAGAGGGGCAGGGCACTGTTGTCGTTAATGGCTACAATCCCCAAATGGGGAAATAGTTAGACATGCATGAATAAACAATATAGTAACATGGTTAAATAATATGCATTGTAATTGTTGAAATAGTTACCTCTGTATGACTTGTGGCTATTATAGATGTAGTACCAACTGTAGCATAAATGACCCTTGTTAGGTGAGGGGTAGATGGATCTCCCGTGTGTCTGCTATAGAGGACATCCAAACCTTTTCTAGTAGTGGAGCCTCTCTTATACACTTGTCCCTTTTTCACATTTGGACTACGAGGAGCGAAAACTGTTGACTGTCTACTAAGTATAGAAGTTGGTGGCTACAATAACCAATTACTGACGTAGTTAGAAATGAATTGGTCAATGAAATAACATGTATTAACAATTTGACAATAATTAAATACATACTGATGTACTGTACACTTCAATCAATTCTAAGAAACGTTCTGCCACTCCTTGTGTCTCTATGGTCACACTATCACTTGTATTCCCACTAGGGGGAGCGCACTAGATGAAATCATTTCCATCTGAGGGGGATCTACAACCTACAATTTAAAAAATTGTAAATATTAGATTGTGTAGCATTAATTAAGTAACACATGATAACAAACTAACATGTATTAAAATAATTTCATTTTAAAATAGTTACCTCAGTGTGAGTTATTGTCATTGAAGGTATGACAACATCTTGTATATCAGAAGGTTTTGTTGCATGAGCCTCTTTCCCCTCATGCCCTTCTTGTAGAAACTACAAGTTTTAAAATCATTAAAAATATTAGCAATCTATATATGTGTATAGTAAGGAAAAATAATTTACAAATGACACTAAATTGTTAACCATTTACTCATGTATTAAAATAATATCATGCTAAAATAGTTAACTCAACGTGAGTTGTTGTTGCTGAAGGTATGTCAACATCTTGTACATCAGAAGGTTTTGTTGCATGAGCTCTTGCCCCTCATTCCCTTCTTGTAGCAACTACAAGTTTTAAAATCATTAAAAATATTAGCAATCTATATATATGTATAGTAAGGAAAAATATTTTACAAATGGCACTAAATTGTTAACCATTTACTCATGTATTAAAATAAGGTCATCTTAAAATAGTTACCTCAGTGTGAGTTGTTGTCACTGAAAGTATGATAACATCTTGTACATCGGACGATGTTGGTGCATGATCCTCTGGACTATCCTCTACATCATCAGTGGAAAGGTCTTCCCCCTTGTGCCCTTCTTGTAGCAACTACAAGTTTTAAAATCATTAAAAATATTAGCAATCTATATATGTGTATAGTAAGGAAAAATAATATACAAATGACACTAAATTGTTAACCATTTAATTACCTGTGTAAAATACCTAGTAAAGGTATCATCTGTCTGGATAGGACCAAATCAAGGATGGACGCATACTGTGCATGGGTGGGGCTCTCAGCTGTGCTCATGAAGTGCAGGTCTAGTTCCACTACTAGATGCTCCTCGACCACTGGAAGGTGTTGGCTCTACCCCACTGGAAGGTGGTCGATCTACCCCACCGAGAGGTGGTGGCTCTACTCAACCCATAAATGGTGGCTCTGATGGCGCTGCCTAGTACCTACCTTGAAGATACATGTTATGGCGAACAACCGTCTGTGCCAAAAGTAGGAATGACTCATGCTTCTCTGGGACCAACTGATATGTAGACAGCACATCTGGCCTGGGTAGCTTCTGGCGAGGTGGATCTACTGGGAGATTGGGATCTATGTGCCTCGCATTGGGACATTGTTGAGGCATCCCCATCGCAATGCCCTGGTACTCCAAGATATCAAAATAATTAACATGCATCCCCAAAAAAATTATGCATACATCTTTCTTAGAAAATATAGAGGCATTTACCTGTTTTTATGTGGTGGTACATCAAACACGATGTACCATAGATGGTAAAATTATATATGAATGGTTGATATGTACACAACTCGATAGAAATATGCCTTTTGTTTATATTCGAAATTTAACCCGTCCGTGGATCTCTAAAGACGGAAAACATATTTTTTTTGTTATCTTCAACTTCTTAACTTCTTGGTAGCTAATTCCATTAGCATATTCTTGCCTCTTTCCCTCTCTGAATGTAGCAATATCTTGCAGTGCACCATTAGACCTACTAAATGTCTCTATCACTGCATCCAAATTGGACAAAAGCATACGGTGCCTATCATCAACAATAGTTATTAAGGATCAAATTTATCTGAACCTCTCACTTTCTCTTTGGATGTTTGAATGTGCATCCATGGTCGTCACTGCAATCAAAAAATAAAAAAAGCAAATAATTAGAAATGTATACATGTGCTATAATGACATCTCTCAAAACTAAAAAATATACAAACTTTGTGCAAGAACGAATACATTACAAACATAAATATCATCTTAAAATACTATAATAACAACTACATGCAAACCAAAGTGGAAGGTGAGGATCAACTACATGTAAATCGATTAATGATCGATGGAGGGGAGCTCCTAATTCAATTATTAATGAAGGATCGAGACAATGGGGACCTTAAAATCACTTTATGTACACCTTTCTAGAGCCGAGGTATTGGGGAAGATGTTATTCGTCATACTCTACCTTCAGAAATTTCTCTTTTGTATCTAATTCATTTCATGTTCATGGCCCTTTCCTTGCTCATAATCTAGTGTATGATGAGGAAGATTTGGTGGTGAAGTCCTCTACATCATTAAGAAGGGGAAATATTTTGAATGTGAGGGTTGATCTACACTTGTTTCATGAAGTGAATCTCTTATCAGTTTCTAGGTATGAAGACCCAAAACCATCGATTGAGTGTCTTGGTGGTGAAGGAGGTAAAAAAAGATGTGGTAGTTCATCTTAGCAACAATGTAAGCGGTGTGTCTACAAAGCATTAGGGGAGTTTTGAGGTCTAAAATGGGCCTCCTAAGGGAAATAATAAAATAAGAGTTCTAAATTTTAGAGAGGAAAAATAAAACTACTTTTTCTTATCGTATTTTTGACATATCTCCTTAATTGCTTACCCAAATTTCCTGTTTGGTCACTAGTTGGATGCAGATTTTAATTCTGCATCCAATCCATACCCACACTGCATACTTCTAAGGAACCCACGACATGAAAAAAATGAAAATTTCAATAAAAAAACATATTTTAAAAATGAAAATTTCAATAAAAAAATGTATTTTAATATTAAAATACGTTTTATTATTGAAATTTTCATTATTTCATGTCATGGGTGCCTCATAAGTATGCAGTGTGGGTAGGGGCTGGATGCAGAATTAAAATACGCATCCAACGAGTTCCCAAACTTGAAATTTGGGTAAACCGTTAAGGAGATATGTCAAAAATATGATAAGAAAAAGTAGTTTTTTCTTTTTTCCTCCAATTTGTTTTACAAATTTAACCCTTATGGTTGACATCATCATCTTGAATCCTATTGGTTCTTATAAAGTGAATTTTTATAGTACATTATTTTTTTTTAGGCCATTTTTTACCTCAAAACTCCCCTAATGGGAGGGGAACCTAGTCCCTTGGGGTTTGGGGGACATTGGGTTGGCTTCACAAGCATTGGCTGGACATTTTTAGGGTAAAAGAATGCGTAGGAAAATAAGATAGGGTTTTGTTGATTCAAGTCTAGAAACCAAGCCTAGGTTATAGTCCATAGTTCCTCCTAGCCAAATGGTGGATGGTTTTTCTTTTCCAATTTGCAATAGATGTCCAAAAAATATTGAAGAAAATTTGGAGTTGGGATTCAAATCCCTTATTGCTGGGGTGTATGTAAAATTCATTAAGGGGATTTATAGTATGGAGGAATTAACATATGTTAAATAACAAGTTTGAAAATTTTAAGTTTTGGAATTTCATTTACAATGATTTTTAATTTAGGGCAACATAAAAATTTATATTTTTATTGATGAAATGAGGAAAGGATGAATGTTTGGATGCCTACCTTTCCAATCCTCCTTGAAATACGAAATCACCCTCCTTGAGCTTCAAATTTTTCCTCCCTTCATTTCTCCAATATGTTTTTCCAAGCTCTGATCGCTCGAGCATTCCGGTTTTCCGTGGACAAATAGTTTCCGCGGTCAGTGGACTATTTGTTTTTTTGGTTATATTAACCAAAAAATGCGTGCATTATAGTGATACATAACATGTGTGTGTTATGTATCACCATAACGAACGCGCGTTATGGAATCCTATCCTACATGTTAATTGACATGGCAGGGTCGGAGCCTGCTAATGCCTAGTCTAAGAAACGCGCATGCATTTTCAATTTGCTAAACATTAGCACATTTTGCGAATGCACGATTGCATCTAAAGGGTCCCTCAACATTGTGCAAGGGCCCCACTATGAATAAATGCTCAATACAATAATTACTATTAAAATGATTAAAGATAATGTTTTTTATTTTAATAAAATTATAAAGTTCATGAGAAATATGATGTAAATTGAAATTTAATCATTTAATTGGAGTTCTTTTTATACATCTTAATAAAGGTCTTATGAATTCCCTTGTTGTGATCCTTGGCATAAACTATGTAAATGAACATGGTAAGGATTTGAAGACAAAGGCCCTACCATGGATTCCCTGAATGTATATGATTAGTGAACCATGCGCTCCTCAAGAGAAGTAAATAATGTAAATATTATGTACATGTGCATGATAATAATAAATAAATCCACAGTCGATTATGCAAGGCAACAAGATCAAGGGACATGACTATCCCACAATTATCCTAAGGTTAGGGAGGGATGTATTGAATCCATGAATTCAATATATGTGAGTGAAGTGTCCTAGAGAGGACTGAGGAACCCTTAGATGTTAGTTTGACTCATGCATCCCAATCATTTAATGCTTCCAAGAGAAATGTAGTTGAGACAGTTATTGTCTTGGGGAAAGGAAGGCATGGTTCTATGTTTCTTGTGACAGAGGAGTGTCAGTTCCTTGTGTCAGTTTCCCTATGGAATTGTGTATGGGGATCACTTATTGGATAAGTGATTAGTTGCATTGATGTCATACTTAATTTCCCTATTATTTGGGGATGGTGGAATAACCTGTCAGTGAGTCTGTTAGTTATCTTTTCATCTAGTTAATGAGTTATGTGGTTAATTAAATCAGTATTTCATGGTGTGTCTATCTCACCCTATCTAGAGGGAAAGTCATTTTTATCCTTCCATTCACCAAGCTATCCAATTTGCATTGAGGAGGAGGAGGAGTTGACACTTGTTTGCATTGGAAGCCAAACCTAAACAATGACAAAGTGTAGAGTGGACTTATAAGTTTTGGGTCGTGGTCATGATTGTGAGTTGAGGAGGAAACTAAAGAGTGCAACTCTTGTGAATTATTTTTTGGATCTAGGCAACGTAGTGGTGTCGAATTAGATAGTTGTTGGATTGACCCTAAGCATCCCAATTTTTTGTCAAAGACTTGTGTGATAGAGTTTGTTCCCAGAATTGTCTGACTGAGTCTTACCAGAGTCATCAGAGAGTGGTGACACGTCACAAATCCTCAATTGTGTAACTGAGAAGCCCCATTTCCTTTATTTTGAGTCATCTTGAGTGTGGTCATCTTTGAGTCTGGTTGTAATAGATTGGTTTATTGTATAGTTACCAAAGTGATTTCCATGGATCCATTGGTTGTGCATAGCCAAGATTTGTAATCCCTAGGAAAGCAAAGCCTATAGGCATATGATCCAGGGTTTTGGTAATATTTCTATGCACATAATGGTATAGCAGATGAAGGAAGGTGATGTTCGAGGGTCTATTGAGTGGTGAAGCGGTACCTTCTTGGTGTTGTGTGTGGTTGTATTGTGGATCTTGAGCTAGTTGAGTCTATATGAGCCATCTGTGGTTTTGGAGGTAAACTAGATTTGATTTTTTGTCCTACATGATTTAATGTGATCCCTGAGCAGTGGAAAGAGTGTTGAGAACTGAGTGAATTGAGATCCAATAGCAATTGTGCGACCTCTTGATGAAATAATAGGATTTGAATAACCTTTCTATGCACACACTAGAATAGCACTTGTGCGGGCTTGTGTGGGGTGGGTTGTGGACCCCAAAATAACCGAGTCTACGCAAGGTCCATTGCTAGTGTTGAGAATCAAAGTGGTATAGAGTGCTTATCTAGATAAGATACTAGTGAAGTTTGATACCTCTTGATGGAATAGCGAGGTTTGGGTGGTCATTCTATGCACACTCCAATAAAGAACCTAGAGGAAGGTGGCACTTAAGGGAACATTGAGTGGTGAAGGGGTACTCTATTGGTGTTGTGTGGGGAGAGTATTGTGGACCCCAAGATAATCGAGTCTACAAGAGGAACCTTTAACTCTGTGGAAAGTCACTAGTTAGCATTTCCCCTCTAGTACCTAGAAATCCTATTAACCTAGTAGAAGCTAGCTTTGCTTGAGAATTGAATATGTATGACTTTAAAATCCTATTAACCCAGTAGGGGTTGGCTTGGCTATGGCATTGTGCCTTTTTGATTATGGGAGAGAGTTGTGGATAGTTCCACTTTCATTAAGGTTGTCATGCCCAATGTAGACTCTTAGCAGAAAGAGTATATGCTAAACATACTGCCTACGATTGAGTGGAATCTTTTGTCTTGGTAAGTTAGTTGCTCGAAGAATCTTCATTCAAGGTAAGTGTTATGTGATGTATTATTATTGTTAATCATTTCCATTGTATGAATGATGATCTAAATGAATGATGAGATGTATGCTGTATATAATGATTGTGAATGTGGATTACTTGCATAGAGTTGATTGTATCTATATGAAGCCCCATTATGTATACAACGCTAACTTTGTAGGAAGCCAATGAACTAGCAATGTAAGCTAAGTTTCTATAGGGTAGTTATACTGCATGGTGGTAGATGCATAGTGGTTGAAGCCAGTCACGTATAGGATCACTATGGAATTGCTAGTGCAATATAGTTGTGCGATAAATAAATCGATAATCCCAGAAGTGCTAGTAGATTAAAGTATTGTGTGTGCATTATGTTGCATAGTGAGTTAAGAGTATGTGGCACAGACTATTGCGCAACAAAATAAATAAGTAATAGATAGTAATTTCATGTTATTAGAAGTAGGAAGAAATAAAATGATCCCACATGATTGTGATAGGCCATAGAGGCTACTGGGGACGTGAGAGAGTGGTATCAGAATGAGGCTTCAACACTAGGCATCTGAGTACAAAAGGAATCCTACACGGTAATATTAAAGTGATTATTAATATTATTAATGTGTTTGCTAATATATTTTCCTTTGTTCACAACACTAGTAGTGGTAAAAACGTCATTACAAAAAAGGAAATAAGGAAGCAAGTAGAAGGATCTAATTTAGCCAGTTGAATGATCATCATGGATAATGCACAAGACTATGGGAGAAGATATGCATGGGGGTAATGCATAAACAAATTCAAATGGAAGGAGGGAACAAATCACACCACCATCTATGGCCGAATCTATGAGGAGTGTCAATGAAAGGATGACTACGGCATAGGAAGAACAAAATTAGATCAACACTACCTTTCAGATCCTAATAGACCTTCAATAGAAATCCAATCTGTGATCAAATCAGAACAATGGAAGGAAGGATGGAAAGAGTGCGAGTAGTCACTCTAGAGGAAGGTCATGATTCCAAGAAATATGTAACATACCCTCCTGCGGACCCAATTCGAGGAAGGGAACATGCTAACAATCTATGGGGATTTCATACAACTCAACCCATTCATTAGATTCATACACATAAATTCAAGAGTGTGCAGATGCAAATTAAGCAATATGCACAGCGGAAATAAACCTCATCCACACACATAACATATGCATACAACATTTCAAAAACAGTCATCAATTTAAACATTGCAGAAGTGAATACATGGACATAAAAACACTTATCTTCATTGTGCAATTGCCCCAAGCAACTAGCTATGTCGCTGCAACATTCCACCCAACCGTAGGTCTCTGGCCAACCTATATTCTTTCAGCACTTAGAGACCACCCCTGAGCTGGGCATGATTTCTACAAGGAAAAGGGGACATTCAAGCTCATACATAGACAAATAATCATTTTATCTCAGCCAAGCTAGTCCACAGCTGGGTTTATCAAGATAAATCTGAACCCTCTTCATCTCTGGATACTTGCACTCAAGCTCAAGCCAAAGCAATGGATTCCCATAACGCATACCCAACATACTCTATCTACACATAGCAAGCACAATCATTGGGCATGGATACACATGTTTAACAATGGGATTTACAAACAGGATGGCCATGGGCTTTCCCCAAATTGTTTCCAACCAAAAACGAATTGTGGGATGGGGAAAACATTCACAGGGAGGAAAACGATTTCTCCCCAAAGTATATAATCATTCAGTAGCCCAAACGGTCTCTATGGAACCCCAATTCGATTCCCCTTCTTCCCCACTGGTATGCAACACAAAAATGCCCTTCTCCCAGCTGAGAATGAAGGAAAACATGGCCGAAAAACGCCCATGTAGATCCAAACTCGTGAGGGAGAGAAACTTGTTGATGGATAATGGCTTGGGGAGCAATTCATGGCTCTTTTCTTGCTAAGGAAGCCAAACACGATTTTCCATGCAGGGTGGCTTTCCCATACTCTAATTTGGGCAGCCATACCTCCCATTCCCCAAGGCATTAACTACCTCAACCAACTCTTGGGAGAAATGAATGATTGGGGTACACAAGTCAACATGGGTAGTTGAGGGTTCATGGGTTCTCTCATTGACATTTGTATTGACTTCATTGGCTCAAAGATTTGAATGTTTTCCCTCCCAATTCCATGTAAAATCATGCCCCCATCTCTTGTTGCATTGGATAGCTAGTTGTGGGTATTTTTATTAAAATGCATATTTACATAATTTTCGCAATTCCATTGTCCATAGCTAGCATGTAAACCATATGCATCAATAAATCGATGGAGGAACCTTGGCCTTGATCTCCTCACCATGATTTTATAACAATATTACATCATTTACGATTTTAATGCCATGGGGTAAAACTGGGGACATTACAAAAGAAGTGATTACAGAAGGAGAATGGACATTTCTCCATCAGGCACTTCAAGTTGCAGATAAATTTAATTAGAAATCTCATCATATAGTTCAGTGCATTCAACCCAAAGGTCCAAGAGGAGGAGGCTTCATAGAGAGAATTCCTCTGAAGAGTTCAATAAGATAAAGCCACCCACATTCAATAGAGAAAGTAAGTGTGCTTAGGTGGATGAAGCATGGATTCTTGGTATGAAGAAATACTTCAGGATTCATGAGTTTTCAGGGAATGATAAATCTACGATTGACATCTTTAATTTGAATGGAAAAGTGTGGTGGGAACACCCCCGACAAGTTAATGGCCTTGAGGAGAGGAAGGTTGATTGGAAGAAGTTTGAAAAGTATTTCAAGCAGAAGTATCATTCTGAAATATATTATGACAGTAACAAAAAGGATTTCCATGAGTTGAAGCTGTGAGAGATGACAATGGAGGAGTATGTGAACAAATTCCTAGAGTTACTCAGGTATGTGAATTAATTCATAAATGAGAAGGAAAATATTCAAATATTCTAAAGTGGGATACCCCAGAATTACAGAGATAGAATTGAATTCGTGGATCCCAAGATATTGGATGATGCTATCTGGAACATTATGCATTGTTATGAGCATAGCAAGGGAATATTTGAGGAGAATCAAGTAGGAAGAGGAAATCCCAATGGTAGGTTTTATCCAAGGAAGACATATTTAAGATATGTACCCTATAGGAACCAACAAAGGAATGTTCAATAGGAACATCCAGCGCAAGGCCAATTTTAGTGCATTAAGCCGGGAACAGGAAGGCCCGGAGAACCAATGCAATGTTGTGTATTTGGATAGAATCATAATTTCTATGATTTCCCTAATAGGAAGGAACAATCGTAAAGGATCCATAACATTGAAGAAGCCATCACTATGGAGGACATGGCCAGATTGACTCTTATAATTTACACAACTTTGGATCAGCATCAGGTAGACCATGAAGCACCTGCAGTTGAAGTTGGAGGTAATATTGTCATGTAGTTTGTTTCTATATTAATAGACCTAGGTATTGTACCTAATCTTATTACATGCACATTAACTCAAAATTTTCAAAAAAATTAAACAAACAGTGGATTACTTGGAACAATTGACTAGCTAGTTTGACTAGAATTCTGGAGGAAATGCCCAAACAACACTAGACACTTCCAATTTCTCCCAAGATAAAGTTCATACCTTCTAGGTTGAAAATAAGATGAAAACAAGTCCAATACCTCAATAGTGGCACATTTATTGGTACTTCATGCCCAGGTAGACTCCTTGGGCTAAACTCAAGGCTTCAAGGTAATTTGTAATACCCTATTATTCCCTTAGTGTTTATTGGTCTTGATGTAAATATTGTGTATATGCAAAGTGTGTTTCCCTAGTGTGAAGATCAAGGACAAGGCCCCACTAGTGGATGTTTAAGGTTCAATTGCATAGGAAAGTATTTGATAGTTTGATTATTCATGGGTTGTTAAGCCATGATATATTGTAAATGATGTAAACATTTAAATATTGCAATAAAATACCCAAGAAGCTGGATAAGGGAGACAAATAATGAGAAGGGGCCACATATATCCACTAGGGAGAGGTAAGGGGATTATAGGATTGGTACCCATGTTTCCACTTGTCCATTTATGAACCCATTTGAGCTCCATGTTGATATTTATTGTTGTTGTAAGAGGGTGGTTGAGAAACCCTGTTGATGAAGTTGATTGAGTATGGGGTGACCTTATGAATCTATATGGCAGGGCATGGCCTGTGTTACTTGTTCCTTAAGACACTTAACCACATAGGAATTCAACGTTATGATGACTTCCCATTGTTGAATAGAACAGGGGGAATTCATTCAGTCATGGACCCACGTTGTAGAGCCAAGATATGAGCAGAGAAGGAAAAATCACGATCCCTATGTAATCTAAAATTACAGCGTCAAATTCCATTAAAAAACCTACGTGAGAACCTCATCTGTTTGGTAAATCCATGAAAGAAAACATAGCCATGAGAATACATGGGTTATTCTTTCAGAGAGTTAAAATATGGGACAGAGCCTAGTCCGAAACCCTAAGAAGAGCCAGCTGGATTCACATAGATAGAAAGTCGAGTTAGGGTTGGAATTCTTGATAAACCTAGTTAGGGATGAAATCTCATAGAACTAGCAGTTGGACCTTTCTATGCCCACCCTGAATAGCACTGGAAGGGAAGGGGACTTGAGGTACTGTGTAGCAGAGAAGAGGACCTTTCATGTGTTGGGTGAGGTAGGTAATGTGGGTACAATATATGTTGAGTGTTGAGATGCCCGTAGCTCTATGCTTGAGCTCACTAGCTTAGCAATATCCTCCCTGTTTCCCCTGTGTGCTTGATAAACCCACTGTAGTTTGTCTTAGCATCCCTTTATGCTTGATAAACCCAGCTATAGGTTGGATTAGCATGGTTATATTTACCCTATGTGCTTGGTAAACCCACTGTAGGTTGGATTAGCATCCCTGTATGCTTGATAAAACCAACTGCAGGCTGGCTTAACATGGTTATGTTTAACCTATATGCTTGATAAACCCACCATAGGTTCTCTTAGCATCCCTATATGCTTGATAAACCCAACTGCAGGTTGGATTAGCATGGTTATGTTTACCCTGTATGCTTGATAAATCAACTGTAGGTTGGCTTAACATCCCTGTTCTCTGGTATGCTTGATAAACCCAAATACAAATTTGCTTAGCATGGGGATGAGATATTGACTGTGAGAGAGTCCTTATCCCTCCTTAGTGGATATGCATCTGTTATAGGTCAAACTTGCACCTCTCCATCCGTGATCACCTTGAGCTGCTAATCACACAAAAGGACAACTTGGATGGAGGAGCATGTTGACCTTAGATGATACTTTGACTCACTCCATTTCCTAATTTTACTGGAAAAACCCAAAAAATATATCATTTTGAGATATGAGTGCTACTCTACTCAAAGAGACTAGCGCCCATACGCTACTCCAGAGTATAATAGTAGCACCCATATCCTAATATATGTTACTCCTTCTCAGCATAGTAGCGCTCACCATTTTAAATCGAATGAGCGCTAGTTGATAAGTACTAAAGTAGCACCCTATACGCTACTTCACTGAACAAGAGTCACGTACATCTTAAAAGATGATTAAAAAATAAATTAATTTCTCGAGGAGGATTAGTTGCTAGTAGTTTCCTAACTCCCCCAACTTCCTCCATAACTATACATTGACCTGAACTGCTTCTCTAATCTTATAAATACAAAGAAGATTAAAAGAGAAGGGTTAGAAGCTAGAGATAGGGAGATGGATTAATGGAGAAACTTTGAGACATAGAGAGAAGCTTGCATTGGAGGAGTTGATGTTGAAGACATCCAAGCCAGAGAAGAGCAAGAGCCCAGAATCAAGTCACAAGAGCATGTTCCATGATCAGGTATACTTGTACTTCATTTTACTTTTGACAAATAAAGGTTGAAGTGTCTTTCTTGTTGAAATTAAAATGTGTCATGAAATGGCATCTTAATGTGGATCTATTTTGGTCAATATTGAATGTTAAACATTGTTTTTGTTTCTTTCAAGCTTTATATATTGCCCAAAGTGCTTTGAGAAAGGTATTGCTATTGCAGGTTTACAAATGGGAAGGTGGATTTGGAGGTTGAACACGAGATCAAGTCAAGGCTAGGATCAAACTTCGATTGAAAGGTGTGTTCTCAAGATCCACAACTTATTTCTTTTCGTAAATATCTCTGTAGTATCATCAATACACTTACTTGTCGCCCCAACCAAGTTGATAGCATTAGTTTCCTTGCTATAGGGTAGATTTGCTCGCCAACAAACTGGCGACTCCGCTGGGGAAAGTTGAGTTTTGGCTCTAGGAAACCTTGATCTTGTTTGTCTTCTTAGATTGTTTTGACTTCTTTGATGTGTTAAGAAACCCTGTAGGTATCCCTTGCCTGTTTCTTGCTGCTTTCATCAGTCTTTTGGTTTATTTCAAAGTCATTTTTTTAAGCTTTTGAGATATGAGCGCTACCCTGTTGTACACACAGTAGTGCCCGTACGCTACTGTTCTATACATACAGTAGCGCCCATCTCTAAAGGGGCGCGAGTTTCCCTATTGCACAGTAGGGTACACTTTCTCAAGCATTCTATTTTTTGGTTTGCTTGATTTTTAGCCTTTTGGTGGTTTGCTGACTTTGCTGTGGGATCTCTTTGACTGTTGCATGAGGTTTTTAACTTTTGGTTAAGTCATAGAACCTTTTCTTGAAGTCTTTTTCCATCTTTTGAATCGCTTGTTGACCTTTGGAAAGTTTGGACTGTTTGTGACTTTTTGGAAGACTATGTTGTGTTTGGTGTTGAGCACTTCCACTTTTTTAGACCCTGACTGCATGTTGCTAGTTTACAAACCTGCATACTCTTGTATCCGCTGTTTGTGGCAACATTTGTCTGCTTTTTACTCATCCTATCCTTTGTTTTAGGGTTTGGTCCGTTTAGAGCTTATAGGGTGTCTTCCATTTTGGTTCATTTCCATTCTTCCTAGACTTATTGTCTTGTTTTGGTTGCAAGTGCATTTAAAACAGCTGTAAGCGTTTTCATTTCTCAGTTTCTTTGTGTTAGTAGGGCAGCTTGCTTGTCTACTTTTGCTTGGCATTGTGGTCTTGCTAAGGCTAGATACATTAGGTCAGTCCTTTTGTGTCTTCTCCTTTGTTTTCTCCCACTTTGTTTCCGAGTTTAGAGGCTTTTTCTTTGCAAAAAACCTATAGATCAAGTCTTTTTCAAGCTGGTGTCTTGATAGCTATAAGCTTAGGAAATTTTTAGCCATACTTACACACATTGCACATAAGTTTTATTTTACTTTCCATTTTTCATAAGTTCTTTTTCGTTTATAGAAAAAGCAAAAAAAAATTGGTAGTTTAAGTTTAATAAAACTTATTTTCTTATTACTAGCATAAGATATTTTGTACAATTTCCAAAAAAGAAAACAAAAATTTTTTAGTAGGTTTACTCAGATTTTCAGTTTTGGAAAGAAATAATTGAAAAAAAAAATGAAAAGAGCTTTGTTGTAGAAAGTTTTTATTGCACTTTTTTTTTCCTTGTTGCAACCACCGCCACACAAAAGCACTACCCTTTTTGAGTAATAACAGCCCTAAAAATATTTTAATAAAATAAGCTAGAAACATTTTTCTTTTTAGGGATACACTACACCAACTAGTTTTGGTCAGGATCTTGAGTTTAAATCACCTTAAACCAGTCAATATCACACATTGCGCAAAAATCGTAGTAAGACTATCACAAGTAAACCCACCTCACTCAAAACTTGCCTGGGATCTATGCAGTAGGTCATTGCAAGATCAGATTGTTGGGAATACCCCTCCTACTTTCTGTTTGAGCATACGCTAGGATCGGATTGTGTATTGGGGACTCTTTCGAGTTTCGGGCTTAGCTACCCTGCCCACGCTTTCTGATTCGACCGGTGACTGTTCCCCCAGGAGTTTTCGGTGTTGTGGTATCCTTAGTATCTGACTCTAGGTTCATACACAGGTGACAGTAGAGGGTATATTTGTTGTACCTAAGACAGACGTGGGAGGAAATCCCTTGCATGTCTTTGGGAGGGCGGTTGGGTGATTGCAGCGCTTGCACCCTTAGTCATTGTATTGTGGACCCCGGGTAACTATCTTTCTTCCTTCGTTGATCTGTTCTAGGCCCTCATCATCCCAGACTCTTCTCCGGAAGGCATCTTTGTTTTCCTGGTTTGTATACTTAGGACTTTTTTTAGTTGGCATGTTGTTTGCCCCCTAGTTGTAGTGGCCACTAGGTTCTAGTCTGTTATTTTATATTTATAATCACGGAGAATCAAGAGCTTCGTAGATCGAGGAGGTTTCAAAACCTTCCACCACTTAGAACAGAACCTATACAACCAGCTAGACGACAGCGGGTAAACCCCGATATTTCTTCAGAAATTACTCCTGAAACAGAATTTCCTGAAGAAATTCTTGTAACAAAAAACCTTGAAATTGAGGTTCCTGAAGAACCACTACCAGGTACCATAGATCAGCAACACTTTAGTACAGTTGAGGTGGAAGATCTTACTTCTGCGGAGTATAGCACTCCTTTCAATCCTCCTTTAACCAATACTAGAATTCCGCTTCTGTCAGCTGTTGGTTTCCAGCAGCCCCATTTTAGTGTAGACAATTCCTTACCCAAACATCTGATGTCTAATCTAGGAGGTGAACAGGGAGTTCCCCAAACTCCCACTTTAGGTATGAACACCAACACAGTAAATCCTTCTTTTACTGCTACACCAAGTCAGGCACAAACCTCTGTGTCTACTCCATCTTTCAGTTTCAACACTGGTACATTAGGTATCCCAAGTGTAACAACGATGGCATCTATCCCTACACCTACTGTTGGACCTAGCAGTACAACCAACTTTGCAGCACCTCCTTCTTTTCAATCGCTATATCAGATTCCTAGTACTTGGATTTCCACACCTGCTATAGGACCAAGTGCTTCTGTAACCGTGCCAGTCATGAGTACCATGACTACACCGTCTACATCAACTTCTACTGGTTTCAGTACCTTTGCGGGACCTAACATTAATCAAGTTAATATGCCTGCAGGTAATGTCCCGTTTTCCTTATTTTCAGGGGGAGGGGGCAACATTTTTAACCAGCAATATGGCGGGGCTAATACCCAGCCACAGTGGACGAACCCACAAAGCACTAATCCACTTTCATTTGGGTGGGAAAATTTTAATAACTCTTTCGTACAACAACAGATGGCAGGGGGTAACCCCTACCAATAAACAGCTGGGGGCGACCCTTACCAACAAGTAACTGGGGGCAACCCCTATCAACAGATGGTAGGTGGAAACTCCTATTAGCATATGGCCCGGGGCAACCCTTATCAGCAGATGGCTGGGGGCAACCCTTACCATCAGTTCATGGGTCAAACGATGGGTGGTTCCCCTCATCAAGTACCATCTTACCGGCCTCGTCTACCTTTTCTGGCAACTTTAAATTTGCCAGCTCTTTCTAAACTGACAAACGATCCTGTGTGTCATAATGCTACATGGCCATCATTTCCCACCAAATTACCTACGGACATTCCAAAGTTCGAAGGCAAAACAGGTGAAGACCCTGGTGACCATGTCACTACGTTCCACTTATGTTATTCTTCCAATTCATTAAATGAGGATTCCATCAGATTGAGATTGTTCCAAAGGACCTTAATTGGTCCTGCAGCCAAATGGTACATTGTGCTACCTGCATCTACTTTCTCTAATTTTGGAGATCTCTCCACGCTCTTTTTAAATCACTTCCAGCTTCCCGTTCGGTATGATGCCAGAACGGACCTTTTGTCTACATTTAGGCAAAACAAAGCCACTCACTTATCTGACCACATTTAGGAGTGGCGAAGATGGAAGAGGCTCATTAAGGCCAACATTCCTCCAGAGTTCCTTCTTGAGTGGTATTTGAAATCACTCCTTCCTTATATTTCTAAGGAAGTAGCCACATCTGGAGTCTCAAATGAAGAGGAAGCCATATTACAGACTCAGCAGTTAGATCTCGTTTATGCACAATCTAGATTATTGTATGAGATTATACCTAACGCACCGAGATTAAACACCGATCTGAGTAGACCCAAACCTGGACCACATGCTGACGGCATAGTGGGTTCAGTTGACTCTGCATCCTTCGAAGCACTAACTAAACAAGTCCATGCCTTAGCTGTCAAACAATCGACTGCAGATATTTCTTCCGTCACAACCTCTCCTTCTACTTATGAGCTTGTCAACCAGGTCCAGAACAATCAAAAGGGCCCTCGGTAGCCCAACAACAAAAAGAAGGGCAAGAAAGGAGACGGGAACCAACAAAATCCCAAAAAAGACAATGCCGAAGAGGGTAATAAAGAGGAAAAGAAGGTTAAGTTCCCTTGTAAACTTTGCAAGAAGAACCACCTTACTCACCAATGCCCTCTACTTGAAGAAGCCCAGAAGCTCTTAAGAGAAAAGAAGCATGCCGTCTTGAAAGATCCATTCCCTAAAGGGCAGGGCTCAACCTTTGGCACCTCCAATACTGGGGGCACTTCACATGCTACGGTTGATCAAACATTTATAAACATGGTTAATTCGGATGCACTCTTGCAAACGAGATCCAGGAACTATACCCCGAACGCACAAAAAAAGGATAAGGAGATTCCAAAATCCTCCACTCCACTTCACATACCTGTGGACCCAATGTCCAAGATTCCGAAAGGTGTCTTGAAGAGGGCATCGCACAATCCCAACACACGGGATGCTTCTAACTATAATGTGGTTGAAGATTTAGCCCAGACCCCTTATGCCATGTCTACTCTAGAAGTCTTGCAAAGTTGTCCTTTACAACGGAATGCACTTCTGGCAGCTATTGGGAGTATGGAATCTTCTAACATGTCTTCGCGATTTGATATGACTGATGTCAAATACCGGTTTCCCTATCACGTTTCCCTTCAAATTGAGGTCGTTCATGGTCCAATGACCATCAAACGAGCTGTAGTAGATGAGGGCGCGTCGACTTTCGTAATGTCAATTTCCTGTTGGAAAGCTCTAGGTTCTCCTGAGTTAGCCCCTTTTAACACACTCCTTACTGCATTTTATGGCAAAACTTTCCGTCCACATGGATTTTTTCCATCATTTGATGTCACTTTGGCCGGTAAGATAGTTGCTGTTGAAGTAGAAGTTATATACGCTCCGCTTGATTACAATATGTTATTAGGCAGGAGTTGGACATATGCCATGCGAGCCATTGCATCGGCAGTTTTTCGAGTGGTCATGTTCCCATTTGAAGGTAAGATCGTTACAGTCGATCAACTTTCTTTCACTCAGAGAAACAACCAGACTTCTTCGGAAACCACAGTTCCATTGATTGATCAAACCACCCAGGTTGGTGAGAGTTTAGGAGCAGGACTTTACGGATCACTAATTGGCACTTTCGACCTACCCGCTCCTACTTTATTTGTTGGTACTGAGGGATGTTCATCGCTTGAAACTTCCATGGTTAGTTTAACAACTGATGATGAGTTTCTAACAACTAATACAAACCCCTCCGTGCCTACCCCTGGTGTAGAAGTTACTCACCTGGATTCTTATTAAACTACAATAGAACATATGTTGACTCCATTGGTGTCTGTCGAGTCAAACATATATTGTGCCACTACTCAGACACCAGACCCGATCTGCTCTCTTGATAGTTTAGATACTACTTTACCTTCTGAAGAGGAAATGTTAGAAGCCATGACCGACCCAGATCTTCCTCGGGAACATATAGATCCTAGGTCCTTCTTGTTTCCTGTTCTTAACTTGATAGAGAGAGGTGAATTTTGTTCACCACCTGATGAAAATACTGATTTCACTTCTTCACAAGTTGGTATTGTTGAGGCAAATAGATTACATACCTCGCTGGTGAATATTTTCACTGGGGTCAACGGAAACATTTTCTTTGAAATGGGTTGTTATCTCGATGAGATCATTCCGTATACCAACCTTTTTCGTGACTTCCATAACACCTTTTCCCGACCTCATGGGGAGGATCCAGGCATTGACCCTACCTAAAGAAGTACTACGCCTAGGCTGAAATACTTTTTCTTGTAACATAGTTGTATATTTTTGTAAAGCTAGTTTTGTTATGCTCGTTAGGTAATCTTATGTGTGTTTCTCATTTCGTGTACCAGATGTCAACCAAACATTTCTTAGGATTTGCTGATGGCGCTAGTCGCCACACCTGTCAGTTGGCTGCAGCAGCTTGGGTCATTTATTCACCTGCTGACCAACTTGTCTCTTCGGGGGGGATTTGTTTGGGTCCTACCACGAATAATGTAGCTGAATACAGTGCAGTTATAGAACTTCTCCGAGATGCTCTCAGTCATGGCATTTCACATTTGGAGGTAAGACTTGACTCACAATTAATTGTATTTCAGTTAACAAGTGTATATCAGATTAGGGATCCAGGATTGCTATGTCAGTTTCTACGAGTTAGACTATTGGAAAGACAATTTCATTCTATCAGATATGAACACATTCCAAGAAGTTTAAACACTTTAGTTGATCCATTAGAAAACTATGTGTTAGACTAGCATTTGCATCATACATTGTCATAAACAACATTGCACACATAAAATTAAAACGCATACACATGTAAATAACCGATACTGTATATAGCCGATACTGTATCAAAAAATATATGAGTTTTGGTCACGAGTCTATCAAGTCAAGTCATAAAAGTACAAAAGCTGGGCATAACAGCCTCAAAAATATATACATAGAATGTATTCCTCTCCTATGGAGAAGGAGGGACCTCATCATCATCTACCGCATTGCGATAGCATATGACTAGCCTAGCAATCCTCCGCAGCACCCTAAGCCATGCTGGGGGAACCCCAACAACATCTTCATGCATATCAACAGGTATCTGATCCATACGGCATGAAGGAACTTCGTGAGTCAACCGACTTATTTTTCTCTCCAGGGTTCCCAACATAGCATCTATTGTAGTAATATCAGCTGGCCTCACATAGATGGTAGGATGTCCCTCAGGACGAACAGGCCCCAGATCTGCATGTGACACTTGATTAGAACTTCAAAACTCATTCATAAAAATCAAATACTTGAAAAAGTTTGAAAAAATTAAATAAATTCTAAAAATTTAAAACATACCAATATCTCCCCAGGCTCCACCTGGAGGAAGCACCAGTTCTGGGTCATGACGGAAATCCAATCCAGCATATGGAAACTGCTCGAAAGCGGGTACTTGCCTCTCCCACCACCTACAGAAATCATCAGTATGATAACAGTAGTGACTTTCCCCACCACCCTGGCGGAGGAATATGTCACCCCAACGGCCTAGTCTGGGCTCACGGGGGTTAACCTGAGGTAGAGGCATCCCCAAACTAATAGTAGGCATCCTCTCAAAGAAGAAAGTACACAAAATGCTACCGTATACAAAATTCTTCATTGTGCCGGATTTGCAACCTATCAATTGATATTTCATGTTTGCCAACAAACTAGTACACCAATCATAGACATGACCGTGTAAGCATTGTACACCAATATGCATAGAGTGCCTGGAAGCTAAGTGTTGTGAAGCACTGCCTGCTACTCGGTTGATCATGCTCACTATCACTTTCAAAGGGAGACCATCAATAATTGAAATCAAGACTTGGCTTCCCGATTTCTAAGCTCCAGCAACACAATATGTATTTACATACTCTTGCACAGACCTTACACCCACACGAGAAGACCCTTTCAGATTGATTACATCTCCTCTCCTCGAGAGACCAGTAATGAAATATATGTCATCAACAGTAAGCTCCAGAGTTTGCCCACGGATGACAAAGGTGTTAGTATCCACATCCCAATACTGAATAAGTCTTCGAAACAGTTTGTTTAAGGCCCTCATGTTTACGGTTCGATAAAACTTCAACAAACCGCATCTTCGGAGAGCATGGAGGGTAGCCGAATTTTGCATGGCCAACCTATACATGTCCTCATGCTCCCTCTCCCTCCATTGAAGGACCATCCTGCACAAAAAACCAAATTTTTTTGAGTCTCGGCGCTTGTAGGTAGGTTTGCAAAAGTATACGCTACTGTGTATACTACACAGTCGCGTATGGGCGCTACTCTGCTTCAGCACAGTAGCCCCCATCACGTTTATACGCTACTGTCATGGTTACACAGTAGCGCCCATGCAGAAACACTTATGAACATTGCGTTGCAAGCTATTTTTTGCTCAAAAATTGAAAAATAAACCATGAAAATGCAAGTCAGGTGGATTTTAACTTACTTGGTGGAGGAAGATTGACGGTTGGATGCTTAGTTTGATCGCCATGGAGATTTGAAATTTTCAAAAGGTTGCCCCAATCTTTGCCCTACAAAACAAAATTGAAAATTGATTTTTTAAAATGAAATTCTATATAAATTGGATTTTGATTTTTACCCACAATTGTTAATTTTCTATAGTTTCAAAACTTTTAAAAATCCCTAATTAATCAATTGCAACACACAATATGGTACAATACTGATCCAAGCTCAATTTTCATTTAATTTTTGTCGGATTCGTCTCGTAAGTTTAAAATTTCTTGATGATAGACCTTGTCAACTATCTAAATATTTCAAATTCATATATCATTCGAGATTTTTTCCACATCGACTAATAGTTTGTTGAAGACCTAGTTTTGGCAGAGTATGAAGCTATGATCCTAGAAGCTGACCTTTAAGTCATTTTAAGCTCTTGTTTGGACTATTTAAACCTAAACAAGATTGCCGAGAAAGCTTGTCCTCTTCGAGCTCGTTAAAGTACTCGAAGGCTCATCCACTCAGGTATAGAATTACCCCTTTTCCGGGCCTAAGTGGATTAACTACGGAAAAGGTATACTCTAGGTATACTCTTGTATGCGCTAGAAGAGTTCTCCTTTCATTGTTTTATACTTTTTCGGGGGAGGAGACTACCTGTACGAAAAAGGACCTTTTGGAGCCTCTCTTTAGGGTTTTCAGGCTCTCTAAACATGAAAATACCAAGCGATCATTCACCTACTCGGGCTTGATGTGAAATCCACGAGAGGGTAAGTAGAGGACTATTTAAGTTTTTCAACTCTATAAACAAGAAAACACCGCCGAGCACAGACCAATCCGGGCTCGATATAAAATCCACGGATAGGTGAAAAGAGGATTGTTTAAGTTTTTCAGACTCTATAAACAGGAAAACACTGGCGAGCATTAATCTGCTTGGGCTCGATACTAAAATCCACGAGCAGATATATGGAGTTATTGTTTAAGTTTTTCAGACTCCTTAAAATTGAAAACACCGGCGAGCAAGAACAGATCTCGGCTCGATATTAAAATCTAGAGATCAGTAAATATAGAGTAATCTTCTATCTCTTCTTCGAACTCTATAAATAATGAAGAAGGTCTTGAGTCTTCCTCCCATGGGCTCGCTAAAACTTTTTACATGGTTGGATCTATTGAGTTTTCATTCTTTCTTGGACTCATTAAAACAACAAGAAGGGTATTCTTTTATCTAAAAAGAATAAGGAACGGGAAAGACATATCATATCTTCATTGTCAAAGGCAGTTTAGTAAGTTCTATCCTTGAACACAGCACCTACTTGAGTCTATCTTGTCGGTTGGATTTAGTTTTGGACCTCATGGTGAACCTTTCCTCTGAGTTATTTACTCCCCTGGTTGGTTATTCTTCCAACCATATGGAGGGTTTGCTAATGTCTCTTACATTTCAGATTTTTTATTTACCCCATTATGTCAGAAACTGCCTGAGTCACTTTGTGTCGTGCTCAATGTTCAAGGATATACCCTGTGTCGGCCATTCTGCAGTTTACCTTGACCTCATGTGTCGGCCTTCCTAGTGTTAGTCTTGTTACATATTATTCCATATCAGCTCTTACCTGGTGAATGTCCCTCGTGTTGGATGATGGAGGATACATTAAGGCCTCCCTTCCAAAGGACTTCTTCCCATTGACTTCAACTCATTATTCTGGGAATGAAGTTTAGAGTTTCGGTTAGTACCTTGGAGATTGCAGTCACTAGTGGCAATTTTCCTCGCTGTTGAATGATGAGAATATATCAACGTCTCTTCTTCGACAGGATTCCCAAGTGTTCGACTTCAAGTCCATTTATTCACACTTGGTGGATCGTACTTGGTACCTTGGACCCCATCATAATTATCGGTGGAAGTCCTCGCGTTTGTTAACGGTATACATCAATGACCAGTAATCAAACGATACCCCCCATGTTCGACTGTCAGTTCATCTTTTCACATGGTTAGGGTTTGTACCTAGAGTTACTTTGGATGAAGACCTTGGGATTTTAGATGACATTACCTCATTTTGTTATTCACCCAAGTTGCACAAGACTGAGCCTCACTTATATTTGGCTCTCCATGAGACATAGATCCAGTTTGTTGTTATGGCTATGATCTCTTAGTTTGACATGGATCCACGCTTGTATTCCAAGTGGCCATGCTTTTATATACATCTCCTTGTTATGTATCAGCGATCATGTCGTATCACACTGCACATCTATATGATGTCAACAATGTAATTGCTAGCTAACCTTTCTCTTTGTTGCATGTTACTTGTGACTTGTTTTCTGCGGTTCTTTGCTCCTCCTCTGGCTTTGGATTTTAATGTATTTCGACCATCGTTTCCCTTTGACCTCACACATTAGGGGGCATCTGTTATAGGTAAAACTTGCACCTCTCCATCTGTGATCACCTTGAGCTACTGATCACACAAAAGGACAACTTGGATGGAGGAGCATGTTGACCTTAGATGATACTTTGACTCACTCCATTTCCTAATTTTACTGGAAAAACCCAAAAAATATATCATTTTGAGATATGAGCGCTACTCTACTCAAAGAGACTAGCGCCCATACGCTACTCCAGTGTATAATAGTAGCACCCATATCCTAATATACGCTACTCCTTCTCAGCATAGTAGCTCTCACCATTTTAAATCGAATGAGCGCTAGTTGATAAGTACTAAAGTAGCGCCCTATACGCTACTTCACTGAACAAGAGTCGCGTACATCTTAAAAGATGATTAAAAAATAAATTAATTTCTCGAGGAGGATTAGTTGTTGGTAGTTTCCTAACTCCCCCAACTTCCTCCATAACTATACATCGACCTGAACTGCTTCTCTAATCTTATAAATACAAAGAAGATTAAAAGACAAGGGTTAGAAGCTAGAGATAGGGAGATGGATTAATGGAGAAACTTTGAGACATAGAGAGAAGCTTGCATTGGAGGATTTGATGCTGAAGACATCCAAGCTAGAGAAGAGAAAGAGCCCAGAATCAAGTCGCAGGAGCCTGTTCCATGATCAGGTATACTTGTACTTCATTTTAGTTTTGACAAATAAAGGTTGAAGTGTCTTTCTTGTTCCAATTAAAATGTGTCATGAAATGGCATCTTAATGTGGATCTGTTTTGGTCAATATTGAATGTTAAACATTGTTTTTGTTTCTTTCAAGCTTTACATATTGCCCAAAGTGCTTTGAGAAAGGTATTGCTATTGCAAGTTTACAAAAGGGAAGGTGGATTTGGAGGTTGAACACGAGATCAAGTCAAGGCTAGGATCAAACTTCGATTGAAAGGTGTGTTCTCAAGATCCACAACTTATTTCTTTTCAGAAATATCTCTGTAGTATCATCAATACACTTACCTGTCACCCCAACCAAGTTGATAGCATTAGTTTCCTTGCTATAGGGTAGATTTGCTCACCAAAAGCATCCCAACTCGGGGGTGGTATCTTAGCTGGAAGAGTATAGGCTGGACAGAGACCTAGGGTTGGGTGGAACGTTGCTCTCACTTAGCCAGTTACTTGGACAGCTTCAAGAATTCAAAGATAAGTGCTTCTATGGAGTACATGTTGATGCTTCCTGTGTTATGATCTTGTGTTGATGTCCAAGTTATTGAATGAATGTTTATATGAATTTTACTAATAATTAGAATATTTATAATCCTAAGTAAGAGGCTGAGTTCATATTGAATACCTCACTCATTTGCATGAGTTTAATGCATTACTAATTTTACAGGTGTTAGATGTATTAGTTGACCTTAGTTGTATTCACCTTATATATTCCTTTATGTATTGCATACATGAATTGGAGGACTACTTGGCCTCACCTAGACAAGGGGGAGATTTATATGGCCATGTGTTGTTCATATCTCCTCTCTAGGTCAGAGGAAGGATGAAGTTATGACAGGAGGCAAGTAGATTTATTGTTGACGGTTAAAGCCACATGGGAAGGAGTTATAAGAAATAAATTTAGTTGGAAAATTTTCAATTTTATGGACCTCAGTTGGGGAAGGAGTTTACACCAATGGATAGAGGTCTCCAAGATCTTTCAAACGGTACCAACCTTGCCCAATTTGGCCTAACGAGGAGGAATTTATGTCCCTGGGAAGTTTGTTGTTGCAGAGAGTGTGGTTTCGCATTCCCGCATCTGCAATGCCGATTGCGGATTGCGGAGGCTAGTGATCAACTTGGATTCACATGGTTGGACTTTCGCCTTTCTGCACCTGCAATGGGGATTGCGGAATGTTAAAGGATATTTTCACCGGACGATGATTTGGACTTCCGCAGTTCCGAGTTCAAGAATGTGGATTGCGGAAGGGGTGTTTTACTAGAGTGTGAGCTTTGGATTCCCGTAGTTCTGAGTTCTGCAATGTGGATTGTAGGTTGCATATTGTGAAGGAGGTGTATTATTGATTAGTTAAGTATGGAAATCCAACTTCTAAATCCCACAATGCGTATTGCGGATTACGGAAGGGAGGATTGCCGATCGAAATCCATTACGGCTGTGTGTGAAAATGGAAGGTTTAGAAAAAAAAGATTAGTGGGTCTTCCCACCACCTCTGAAGGAAATGGAGGGTTTTGGGATGTGACAAAGTGGTATCAGAGCTTCAGTTGCAACACTGGGGCTGTTAGGTCCAAGCCGTGGAATAAATTTCATGCAGAGAAGCGCTTGTGGTGTTGTTTTAACTTAAAATTTCTTATTGATTGGTTGATTCCAGACTGTGTGGATTTTTTAAGTTTATGCACTCTTATGTTGTCTAATAAATGTTCTATCATGCATAGTGACTGCAGCAGATTGATAGTTGAATCATATAGCAAGGTTGCGTGCAAGAAATCAAGAATGGTAACCATTAACAACGCATAGGATCCTCCTTACGTGCCTGAAGAAGATGTGCTAGGGGAAAATGTGTAGGACGAGCATGCTGAAACATAGTCGAATGGAAGAATGGAGAAAGTAACTCCCTAGAACTTGGGTGAGATAATCATCAGTTTTAATGAGATGCTGATGAAGGCTCATGAGGAGCAGCACCAGCTTAATGCAGCCATTTTGTAGAGCCTTATCGATATGCATCAGAGGGTAAATATCAGGTTTAACCCAAGCAACTTGGGCATAGAAGAGATAAATGCAAGTAGTCACTCCAAAGGCCTTTATAGAAAGAGGTCTCCAAGCCCTAGAACGGGTTCTGTGAGAAAAAGGCACAGAACACACTCTTCAGGATCACTGCCCAATAGGTCAAGACACTCTAGATATTCTCAAAAGATCCCTGGGTACACTTCCAATAGAACTGAGAGAAGAGGGAAATCTAGAGGAGTCACGTAAGGAGAATTTAGGAAGGAAAGACCTCCTACCTTTGATGGAGAAAGAAAAATAGGTCAAGAGGCTGAGGCGTGGCTTCTTGGGATGAAGAAGTACTTTAGGAAGCATGACTACTCACGGAATGAGAAAGCTAGATTTTCCATCTACAATCTGAATGGCAAAGCTTCCATTTCATGGGAACACCTCATACAAGTGAAGAGAACCAATGAAAGAAGGATGAGTTGGGAGAGGTTACAAAGATATTTCAAGGAAAAATACCTATCATCTAGGTATTATGACAACAAGAGAAAGGGGTTCAATGAACTTAGATTGGGGTAGAATTCCATGGAAGAGCATGTTCATAAGTTTTTAGAGTTGTTGAGGTATGTAGACTACATCAAGGATGAAAGAGTAAATATTCAATGTTTTCTTGGTAGCCTACAACCGAATTTCAGAGATAGGATTGAATTTGTCAATCCACCTAGTCTTGATGAAGCTATTAGAATGGCCATGCATTGCTATGAGTAGAGCAATGGTAAGTCAAAGTGGAAGCCAACATGGAAAGGAAATCCCAAAG
The DNA here is from genome assembly GCA_027924585.1 of Larix kaempferi. NCBI lineage: Eukaryota > Viridiplantae > Streptophyta > Pinopsida > Pinales > Pinaceae > Larix > Larix kaempferi. The sequence goes on from BSBM01000073.1 coordinate 49,096,607, forward strand.
GAAAGTTTGAACCAAGGAGAAGCGGACTCAAACCACCATTCATAAATAATTGAACACGAGTCCTTTTGAAGTGTTGTATGGAAAATGATGCAACACTCCAGTGAATTGGGACAGCCCAGTGAACCGAGTAGTACTTGGACCCAAAATGATCAAGGATATGGAGCAGCAGATTGTTAAGATCAAATAGAATTTGAAGGAAGCGCATGACAAGAAGAAGAGTTATGCAGATTTGAAGAGAGTTCACAAGGAATTTCAGGTTGGGGATCATGTTTACTTGAGAGTGAGACCCAGGAAGAGTTTCATGAATTTGGGAAGTTGTGCCAAGTTGGCACCAATATATTGTGGGTCGTTTAAATTCCTTGATAGGGTAGGACCATTTGCATATAGGATTGCATTGCTTGCTAACATAAAATCTCATAATGTTTTCCATGTCTCTTTTCTTAAGAAATATGTACATGATCCTAGTCACATAATTGATTGGAATGTGATATAGGTGGAACTAGAGGGAGAGGTCCAAGTGGATCCTATATGCATCCTCATCAAGAAGGTCACTTTACTCCAGAATAGGGCCATAGGTTAGGTAAAGGTGCAATGTAAGCACCTTAGTTCCGAAGAAGCCACATGGGAGCTGGAGGATTCCATGAAAGAGGCATTCTCGTTTTTGTTCAGTTTTGAGAACACCGAGGATGATGTTATTTTAAGGGAGAGGGAGTTGCAATACCCTATTCTACCCTTACTGTTTACTGGTCTTACTGTAAATATTGTGTATATGCAAAGTGTGTTTCCCTAGTGTGGAGATCAAGGACAAGGCCCCACTAGTGGATGTTTAAGGTTCAATTGCATAGGCAAGTATTTGATAGTTTGATTATTCATGGGTTGTTAAGACATGAAATATTGTAAATGATGTAAACATTTAAATATTGCAGTAAAATACCAAAGAAGCTGGCTAAGGGAGACAACTAATGAGAAGGGGCCACATGTATCCAATAGGGAGAGGTGAAGGGGTTATGGGATTGGTACCCATGCTTCCACTTGTCCATTTATGAGCCCATTTGACCTCGATGCTGACATTTATTGTTGTTGTAAGAGGGCGGTTGATAAACCTTGTTGATGAATCCCATTAAGTATGGGGCGAACTTGGGAATCCGTATGGAAGGGAATGGCCTATGTTGCTTATTCCTTAAGACACTTAAGTACCTGGGAATTCGATGTTCTGGTGAATACCCATTGTTGACCATAACTGGGGGAATTCATTCATTCATGCATTCAGTCATGGACCCACGTTGCAGAGCCAAGATGTGACTAGAGAAGGAAAAAACACGATCCTTGTGTAATATGAAATTATAGAGTCGAATGCCATAGAAAACCATGTGTGATAACCTCATATGTTCGAGAAATCCATGAAAGAGAATAGAGCTGTGAGAATACCTGGGTTATGATTGCAGAGAGTTAAACTGCGGGACAGAGCCTAGTCCAAACCCTAAGAAGAGATAGCTATATTAAAATAGATAGAAATTTGAGTTAGTGTTGGAATGCTTGATAAACCCATTGAGGGATGAAATCTCATAGGACTAGCAGTTGGACCTTTCTATGCCCACCTTGAATAGCGCTGGAAGGGAACGGGCCTTGAGGGACTGTGCAATAGAAAAGAGGGCCTTCCTTGTGTTGGGTGAAGTAGGTAATATGGGTACCAGATCTGCTGAGTGTTGAGATGCCTGCACCTATGTGGTTGAGCTCACTGGCTTATAAATATCCTCCCTCTTTCCCCTGTGTGCTTGATAAAACCATTGTAGGTTGGCTTAGCATCCCTGTATGCTTTATAAACCCAACTGAAGGTTGGATTAGCATGGTTATGTTAACCATGTGTGCTTTATAAACCCAATGTAGCTTGGATGATCATCCCTGTATGCTTGATAGAACCAACTACAGGTTGGATTAGCATGGTTATGTTTACCCTGTACGCTTGATAAACCCACTGTAGGTTGGCTTAGCATCCATGTTCTCTGGTATGTTTGATAAAACCAACTACATATTGGCTTGGCATGGGCATCATGTCTTGATTGTGAAAGAGTCCTTAGCCCTCCTTAGTGGATACATAGACCATCTCAGGGGTGGTCTCTCAGAGTATAGGATTGACAAAGACCTAAGTTCAGGCAGAACGTTTCTCTCACTTAGCCAGTTGCTTGGGCAGCTTCAAGAATTCAAAGATAAGTGTTTCTATAGAGTAAATGTCGATGCTTCATGTGTTATCCTCTTGTGTTGATGTCCAAGTTATTGAATGAATGTTTATATGAATTTGATTTATAAGTAGATTGTGTATAATCTTGAGTAAGAGGTGTTCGAATATTCTCTACATCATTTTTCATATTTGCATGCTTGCATGCATTCTACATCATTTTTCATATTTGCATGCCTGCATGCATCTAGTCATCATGCATGCATTTTCATGCAACTGCATGCACCTAGTCATCATTTTAGTGGTCTCCCCAACACCTAGAGTTTAATTTGAGCTCCCTAGAGCCTATCTTCAGCCCCCAGTAGCCCTCCTACCTACCTGATGCACCTTGTTTGACTCACCTGCCTGACATGTGCACCTTTTCTCACCTACCAGGAGTTATCATTAAGTTAGAGCACCTTATCTCACCTACCAAGAGTTTGACAGTTAGTTAGAGCATTGATTGAGTAGTTCTTCCACTAATTGCTCATCGTAACTACCTGTAGCTCCCAGTAAGCTAGTTCTGGAGTGCGACTTGACTTTCTGACAACCTCATGCGCCGTCCTTGGAATCTCCATCCCCTGATTTGTGCCTAGATGGCTCTGTTAGACTCATTTGTCTGACCTTTGACAATTTATGATTGATACTGCTGATTGGATGATGTCTCCAATGTTATCCAAGCTAGACACTGAGGATGAATTTGAATGAACTTAGCTCAATTCGAATTCTATTGACAGTTATTGTATTGTATATAGTTTTCATAGTGCTAGCTCATAGCTGATGTATGATTATACTTCTATTCTCCATTTCATGTGTTCATGAGTGATTATTGACTACATTCTTCTCTTCTTCTTTGCACTTCTTGAGTGATTTTTGTGTGAGGCTTGTTACAGCCATCATATCCTACCACATATTATCACATGGTATCAGAGCTTGCAACATCTATTCGAATTGCAACCATTGCAGTAGCAGTAGTTGCAACATTTCATTGAGCAGCTGTCTTTCATTGAGCACCAGAAGCCTCTGAGTTTCCACAACAAATCCTGGTGCTATTAGCTTGAATTTACTGGAGCATTCCATTGAGGTCTAGCCAAGTGTGAAAGACTTAGTCATAAGTGCTCAGTGTCCTAAGGAAGTGTTAATTCGAAGTGTAGCAGTCTCCATCAACAAAACTCTTCTTGTTTTGCAGGTTTATTCATCCATTCAAATTCCTCTTCAATTCGACCTCCACTGCTCCAAATGGATCTAAAACTAAATTATTCCAACTATGTCGAATGGAAGGCCAAGATGGACATCTTCATGAGGTCCAAGAGATTCATCATGATATTGAATGGAACTATGGTCAAACCCCTCAGTGCAGTAGAGAAATCCAAGTACTTGGATAGGATTGATGAAGCAGTAGGATTACTTCTTCTCTCAATTTCTGAAGATCTTCACTTCCATGTCATTGATCTAACATCTCCAAAAGAGGTTTGGGACAAGCTCCAATCCCTCTTTGGAAAGAAAGATGATTTGAAAGGTCATAAATTGGAGAATGAACTCATCTCATTGAGTCCTGAAAGCTTCGAATCTATCAATGCTTTCCTAACCAAGTTCAAAATCTTGATTTCACAGTTGAAGAGATATGAGATAGTGAAAGAAGACAAACAACTCATACTTTCTATTCTCTCAAAATTGGGGACAAATTTCTCAGTTTTTGTCTCCACATTTCAGTCAGGTAAGATGTCCTTTCCAAAATGGAAGTTCCCTACCCTTGATGACTTCATCCAATCTCTCACACAAAAGGAGGAGAAGTTAATCTCCATGGGAATGATAAAACCAAATTTGGATTCGGCCCTTACAGCTGCTGAGGCGAAAAGAGTGAATGTAAAAAGACAACAAAAAGTATTTGAAAAGAGAGCGAATGATACAAATCCAAGAGATGTTCCATATCAGTCAGATGGGGCTTCGAATTCAAAGAAGAACAAGCAATCTCAGAAAGAGAGATCTAAGTTCACATAATTTCATCGAGGGTTTCATCTTGAGAGTTCTTGTATGAGGAAAACTATAGATTTAATGGCTTAGATACTTGAGAAGAACAATCTCCTTGTACCTACATGTGCAAGGAAGCAAGATATTGAACCCTCTAAATCTGAGGACAAAGAAAGATGCCATGCTCTCATGGAAAGTGCATCAAAAGAATCCCCATTCATCATAGATTCAGGAGCATCAGGACATATGTCTGTAAAATTAGTCACAGCAGATCTAATGAACAAGTAAATCAATCACAACAGATGAACATAGAAAATATGGTGCAAAACTGTGCAAAACATGCAGCAGTGCTCTCTATCCCAGAAAGGGTGAATGAATTACAATACAAACTGTCACAATGACTGAGCAATTCGAATTGCCTAAGGAGGTCATTCGAATCACATAATGGAGTAGCTTGACTCTATCTAGGAGTCCTCATCAATCATCGGTGTTGCTCATCAATCACAACAACCAGTCATCCAGGTGTCAATCTGAGTCTAACTGAGTGTAATAAATGTAACTGAAGTGTGTAGCACTGATATAGGATATGGAGGCTCAGTGGGGGCGCATGGGAGGCTAACTGGAGTCAGAGCAAGTCACCTAATCGAACTGGAGGTCAATCGGAGGTGAAACAGTCAGTCAGGAGTGAAACTAGCCTCAAATCAGGGAGAATCGGAGCTAACTGAATGTAACTGAAGTGAATCTGCAGTGGTAGGTGAACAAGTGCGCCCTTCTCTGTCAGTAGGTGAGAAGAGGGCGCCTTTCAGCTTAGGAGGGCTAAAACTCTGTGGTAAGTGGCTCCCGGGTGCTAGAAGAAGGTGGATAAGGTGCTGGAGGCATCAAACTGGTGACTGGGATGCATGCCTGTGCATGCAAAACCCTAGATTCTGCATATCCTGAAATAGATCATGCAGGATCCCGAAATAGATGATGTATCCCGAAATAGATGATGTGGATATCCGAACACCCCCCCTCAAGCTAGACTATGATGTGCCAATAAAATAATGTGGGGCCCTGGTAACTAAGACCAAAGGTCACCCCAATACAATAATCCAAAAAAAATAACAGTCAATAAACCGAGGAAATGGGGAAAACCTCATGGGAAAAATACCCCCCCTCAAAATGAACTGTAACACACCAAAAGATTTAACTGCTCCAAACTGAAATAGATATGTCTGGAGGTATCTTACTCTTGGGAGTAAATGGATTATGCTCCAAAAACATGTGCTTGAATTCTCCATCAGTGGATGCAAGCGAATGTGGAGGCTTTATGAACTTGCTCTTCATACCGAAAATGGTGAGAACAAATCTGAAAATATGAGGATGATCCTGGAACCTGTGATTCGAACCAAGTGAGGTAGGAATAGCTCCAATCGGATCAAATAGATCTTGAAACTTGAAATTCTTATCAATAGAAGTTAAATCAGCTCCAAAAATAGATGAATGGTTTCTTGAGATCTCCTTTGAACCAACAAGGGTGAGATCAAAACCAAAATCAACAAAAAGTGCATGAGAATTGAACTCAAGCGAATGGTAGTGCTCTTCATCTTCATTAAAACTATGAGAAACTTTGCAAATGATAGAACATAAGTTTATAGAAGGCATGCAATCAAGGAGGACGAATGCTTCACCTCCAAAATCAGATTTTACCTCCAAAACTTCAAGTAGATCATTATTCTGCATGCCGACAAACTCATGTGAAAGAGAGGATTCAAGAACCTCTTCGGAATCTAGAGTATGAGCTTGTTTATCTTGCTCAAAATTCGAAATAGAAGACTTTGAGAGAATGAGTGTTGAATCTACAGTTTCTTCTTCATCTTGAACAATTGTTGAGGCCAACACATGATCGGAAAGAACACATAAGGAGATCTCACTGGGCTTGTTCTCCAAAAGGCTAGCATGATCCTCTTCTTCCTGCTTTCCAAATTCTCTGTCAAGTTGGACCCATAGATCACTTGGATTTTCAGCAGTCTTATTGAGGTAGCGCATACAAGGAGACATAGCAAGACATATTGCTCCAAAAGCTCTGTCACAATCATTGAGCCAATCATTCTCCTCTTCATCGGAATCAAAAACTCTTGTATTACCAATGCACATATCAAAAAGACATTGTCTCTTCAAGAATGCAATCATCTTTGGTTTCCATTCATCATAGTTGAATGGAGTAAGAATATTTTGTGAAGAAGAAGTCTCCATCTTTGCATTAGCGAATGCACATGGAGGAAGTAAGAAACCTGCAAATCACACACAAACAAACACTATGTTTTCAGCCTTGCATGCACATGAGATTTTGCATGCCGCTGCTGAAATATATTTGTGAGCAAAGATTGCTCTCTCTTCATGTAGAACACCTGTAGAAAAGAAATCTTGTCCCTGTCATGGCTCTGATACCATGTAAAATTAGTCACAGCAGATCTAATGAACAAGTAAATCAATCACAACAGATGAACATAGAAAATATGGTGCAAAACTGTGCAAAACATGCAGCAGTGCTCTCTATCCCAGAAAGGGTGAATGAATTACAATACAAACTGTCACAATGACTGAGCAATTCGAATTGCCTAAGGAGGTCATTCGAATCACAGAATGGAGTAGCTTGACTCTATCTAGGAGTCCTCATCAATCATCGGTGTTGCTCATCAATCACAACAACCAGTCATCCAGGTGTCAATCTGAGTCTAACTGAGTGTAATAAATGTAACTGAAGTGTGTAGCACTGATATAGGATCTGGAGGCTCAGTGGGGGCGCATGGGAGGCTAACTGGAGTCAGAGCAAGTCACCTAATCGAACTGGAGGTCAATCGGAGGTGAAACAGTCAGTCAGGAGTGAAACTAGCCTCAAATCAGGGAGAATCGGAGCTAACTGAATGTGACTGAAGTGAATCTGCAGTGGTAGGTGAACAAGTGCGCCCTTCTCTGTCAGTAGGTGAGAAGAGGGCGCCTTTCAGCTTAGGAGGGCTAAAACTCTGTGGTAAGTGGATCCCGGGTGCTAGAATAAGGTGGATAAGGTGCTGGAGGCATCAAACTGGTGACTGGGATGCATGCCTGTGCATGCAAAACCCTAGATTCTGCATATCCTGAAATAGATCATGCAGGATCCCGAAATAGATGATGTATCCCGAAATAGATGATGTGGATATCCGAACAATGTCTTCCTCCAAAGATCTCTTCTCCAACTTCAAATGATCAGTTGGCCCTTCCATCATTTTTGGGCAATGATTCTGAAGTCCCCTCTAGGGGGATTGGAAGAATCAATCTTGACCATGGCTACTTCTCAGATGTGCTTTATGTTCCTTCTCTCACAACAAATATACTTTCAGTGTACCAAATGACTCATATTTGAGAGACCAAGAGAGTGATCTTCTCTCCAAATGAAGTCGAAATACAAAACATGGTTTCAGGTGAAATTATTGCAAAAGGAGTTGCAAATCACAACTCTAAACTGTATGAGTTCTCACACTTCTTATCTCTCTCGAGGAAATCTTCTCTCTATTCTCATGTCAATGAAGAAAGCAAATTGTGGCATGAAAGATTTGGGTAGCTTAACTATCAGTACTTGCATGACATGCATACAAAGGAGATGGTTGATGGGATTCCCAAGATCAAGTTGTCCAAGGGAAACTGTCATGGTTGTCGAATGGGGAAGCATCCTGAGAAGAAATTTGAGAAGGGGAAGGCTAGGAGAGCCTCTCATCCTCTAGATCTCATCCATAGTGATGTGGCTAGGCCATTTCTAGATTGGTATTTAAAAAATTCAAGGTATGTACTCACTTTTATTGATGATTATTCCAGATTCACTTGGGTATATTTCCTTAGATTGAAATCAGAAGTATTTGGATTCTTCAAATTTTTCAAGTCTTCTGTAGAGAAATTTTCAGATAGGAAGATGAAATCCATTCGCATTGACAATGGTGGTGAGTACATTAAGGGTGAGTTTCAAACCTTTTGTACTGAAGAGGGCATTGAGATGCAACACATTGTTCCCTATACACCACAGTAGAATGGTGTAGCTGAAAGGAAGAATAGAACATTGAAAGAAATGGCCACCTGCATGCTAAAGTCGAAAGGGTTGCACCCTAGTCTTTGGGTAGAAGCCATTAACTGTGCCTCCTATCTTTAGAAAAAAGTTCCTCACAAAGGACTCAATGGCATTACTCCTTTCGAAGCATGGATGTGATACAAACATGATGTATCTCATCTTAGAGTGTTTGGATCCAGATCATGGGAAATTATTCCAACTGAAAAAGGGAGAGCCCTAGATCCACAAAGTAGAGAGTGCATTAGGGTGGGATATGCATTGAATGCAAAGGTTTACAAGCTTCTTGATCCTACTACCATGAACACATTCCTAGAAAGGAGTGTATAGTTTGAGGAGTGGCCTCTCCATGATACTCCTTTTGTTGAGCAAGATAGATTTCCTACCACTCCTCCTTTGATTGATGATCAAGAGAGTGAAGCATCATCACATGAGATTTCAGATTCAGAATCTGAAGATGGAGATGATGAAGAGCGAATGCTAGACCCAGATCCACAAGAACCTGCAGCTCTAGCAACTGATGATGAAGATGAGAGAATGGAAGATCTAGTTCCACAAGAACTTGATGATCTTTCACATGATGATCCTCTTCTTCTTCGATGGCCAGCCATTACTCTTAGATCTGTCGGTGATTTGGTTGGTGATCCAACTGATCGATGGAGAACCAAATCAGATTTTCAGAATGGAAGGTTTCATCCTTATCACATTACTAATCCATTCCAGATCGATCGATCCTTCTTCAGAAAAGAAGGGCACTTGCCTCCTTCTGGGGTGAGTGATGGCATGCTACATTAGCATCCTTCAGTCTATTTTAAGGGAGGGATTTCTTTCCACTGGGTTTTCCCTCTTTCCTCATTTATTATTTAGATTGTTGTACAGGGTGACCTTTGGTCTCACTCACTAGGGTCCTATTTTTCAGTTTTCAGTTATTACCTCATAGTATAGCTTGCAGGGGGTGTTGGAATATTCTCTCCATCATTTTTTATATTTGCATGCATGCATCTGGTTATCATGCATGAATTTTCATGCAAATGCATGCATCCAGTCAGCATTTTGGTGGTCTCCCTAGCACCTACAGTCTAATTTAAGCTCCCTAGAGCCTGTCTTCAGTCCCTAGTAGCCCTCCTACCTACCTGATGCACCCTGTTCGACTTACCTGCATGACATGTGCACCTTTTCTCACCTAACAGGAGTTATCATTCAGTTAGAGCACCTTATATCACCTACCAGGAGTCCAATAGTCAGTTAGAGCATTGATTGAGTAGTTCTTCCATTGATTGCTCATCCTAACTTCATGTAGCTCCCAGTAAACTAGTTCTGGAGTGCCACTTGACCTTCTGACAGCCTCATGCGCCCTCCTTGGAGTCTCATCCCCTGATTTGTTCCTAGATGGTTCTGTTAGACTCAGTTAGACTCATTTTACTAACCTTTGACCATTTATGACTAATACTACTGATTGGATGATGTCTCCAATGTTCCCCAAGCTAGACACTAAGGATGAATTCGAATGACCTAAGCTCAATTCGAATTCTACTAAAATTTATTGTATTGTATTCAGTTTTCAAAATTCCATCTCACAGCTCATGTATGATTATACTGCTATTCTCCATTTTCTGTGTTCATGAGTTGATATTGACTACATTCTTCTCTTCTTCTCTGCCCTTCTTGAGTGAGTTTTGTGTGAGGCTTGTTACAACTGTCGAATCCTATTGCATATTATCACAAGAGGTTGAGTTTGTTGGTTGTGGAGCCTAATCTTCAAGTCTCATAGATGATGATTTAGTTGTGTTTGTACCCCAGGTTTGGTTATGATCCCGACACATGCAACAGGGGGTCCGGGGGAGTTTTTCTCCAACAGATTACGGTCCCATGGTTTTTCGCAAGAAATTTTTGGTATGGGTTTGTTTTTCGCCAACAGATTATGGGCCCATGGTTTTGGGTAACCCGTGGTATTTTCCAATTGTATTTCCCCTTTATAAGAAAGACATCATAATATGGCTAGGGTTGATGTATTAGGTATTGTGCATTGTAAATATCTCTGAGATCATGAAGAGAGACCATGAGACAGTGAAGAAGAAGTGTAGTGGATGTGCTACAGGTTGTATCCCTTCATTTGTTGGACGGTATAATAATAAGGACTGGCAATTTCAGTGTGGACGTAGCCCATCTTGGGTGAACCACGATATATTGGTGTCTCTCTTGTAATGTGTCTGTGTAATTTGTATTTTCATCTTGTTTATTGTTATTTCTCTATGATCCTATTTTTCTAACAGAGTTCATATTGAATACCTCACTCATTTGCATGAGGTTAATTCATTACTAAATTTACAGGTGTTAGATGTATGATTTGACCTTAGTTTTAGTCACCTTATATGTTCCTTTATGTATTGCATACATGAATTGAAGGACTACTTAGCCTCACCTAGACAAGAGGAAGATTTATATGTCCCTATGGTGTTCATAGCTCCTCTGTAGGATAGAGAAAGGATGAAGTTATGACAGGAGGCAAGTACAGTTCTTGTTAAAGGTTAAAGGCACATGGGAGGGAGTTATATCAATAAATTCAGTTGGAAAATTTCCAACGTTAGGGACCTCAGTTGGGGCAGGAGTGTACACCAATGGTTAGATCTCTCCAAGAGATTTCTAATGGTACCAACCTTACCAAATTTGGATTAAGGAGGAGGAAGTTATGTCCTCGGGAATTTTGCTATTGCAGAGAGTGTGGTTCCGCATTCCCGCATCCATAATGCCGATTGCGGATTGCGGAGGTCATTGATTAAGTTGGATTCACGTGGTGGGAATTCCTCCTTTCTGCACCCACAATGCGGATTGTAGATTGCAAAATTCGGAAGGAGAAGTTCACCGGACGACGATTTGGACTTACACAATTCCGAGTTTCACAATGCAGATGGCAGATTGCGGAAGGGTTGTTTTACCGAAGTGTGAATTTTGGATTCCTACAGTTCTGAGTTCGGCAATGTGGATTGCATATTGCGGATTATAGAGGCGGTGTATTCTCGAGTAGTTAAGTTTGGCAATCTGACTTCTTAATCCCGCAGTGCGGATTGTGGAAGGGAGGATTGGATCGAAATCCATTGCGGCTGTGTGTGAAAATGGAAGGTTTAGAAAAAAAATAAAAAATCATTGGGTCTCCCACCACCTCTAAAGAAGATGGAGGGGTTGGGGACATGACACAATTTTCCATGGGACTTCTGGCATAGTTATATTCATACTATCCTAAGTCTCAAAATTAAATAATAATACAAATATTTACAATTTAAACATGGCACACTATCCTAAGTCTCAAAATTAGTTAAACTTGATAATTAATGCATAAAAAATTAACCCCTTCACTTATTAAATTTTGCTAGAAACTATAGGGGTTGATAAGGTAGCAGAATGACCATGGAGCCCTCAAGGTGGGGATATTACATATCCAATCATAGTTATATTCATACTAACATTGTTGAGGTTTGCATGTTTAATAAAAGTACGCATGGAAAGTCATGGCTAGTCCAGTTAGCCATAGGGATAGAAATGAAAGTAAGTGAAGTGGTAGAAGGATTTGTGTTAATGTTGGATTGTTTATCCAACACAAAAAATATAAATATCCTACTGCTAGGATTCTATGAACTTCTTGTTAGAAATATGGATTAGATAAAGAAGCATCACACCAAGCTTGACTATTATAATAAGTCTCTTGAATGCTTTGTCGATAAAGGAAATCCCCAGATAGTTAAAGGTGTGCTGAAGACGGTTTCAATAAGGAAATTTCAATGCTTCAAGAAGAAATTTTAGGTATAAGTATTTCATGTGTCAAAAGTCACAGAGGATAGAGGTCCAAAGCTAGAACATTTCCCAGAGTTGCAAGAGAATAAAGATGTATTTCCATAAGAAATGCCAAGACTTCCACCCAAAAGAGATGTTGATTTTATAATTGATCTGGTGCTAGGAAAAACCTCAATTTCTAAATCCCCTTATAGAATGAGCACTCCATAGTTGATAGAGTTGAAAATCCATTTCTAAGAATTAATGGAAAATAAGTATAATAGACTAAGTGTGTCCCTATGGGGTTCACTAGTGTTGTTCGTTAAAAACAAGGACATAACCCTGCAACTGTGCATTGACTATACATAGTTTAGTAAGGTTATAGTCAATGACAAGTATATGTTTCTAAAGATAGATGCTCTCTTTGATCATATCAAGGGATCCATAGTATTTTCCATATTGACTTAAGGTTATGGTACCATCAAGTCAGAATCAAGGAGGAAGATATCCATAAGACAAATTTTGCAACGATATATGGCCATTATGAATTCATTGTTGTGCCATTTGATTTAACCAATCCGTTGGATACCTTCATGTGCCTCATGAACAATGTGTTCTTCCAATACTTGGATAAGTTCATCTTGGTATTCCTAGATGACATCCTCATCCATTTCAAGAATTAGTAAGAGCATACAAAGTATCTCAAGATGGTGTTATAGGTTCTCCAAGAGCATAAGTTGTATGCCGGGATCAACAAATGTGAGTTCTATTAGAATAAGTTCTAGTATTTAGGTCATGCTTTTTTAAAAGAGGGAATTTCGGTAGACCCTGAGAAGATTGAGATGATAGTAAATTGATCTATTTAATAATAGAATTTAAGGTAGGGATGTGTCTACACTTAATTGACTATTCTACTATGAAGTGGCGAGGTTCACCGTTAGAAATGAACAATTATCTAACATTTCCTAAGATATTTAACCATTATGAATTCAAACTAAACATGAGAAGAAAAACTTAAACTCATGAATGGAAAGAAAATTCAATTGTTTTGTTTGATATCAAAGAAGAAAAGATACTTAAAACCTTGCTTGAGATGCATCCATCCTCCCTTGCTTTGAGCTATCCTTCTCCATCCTTTACTTTGATGAATATGAGCTTTCTAATCTTGAAATATCCCCAGCATGCATTTTCTATCCCTTTTTCCTTCTTTACCATGCCCCAAATGCATTTGTTTTATAGTATTGGGAAATGGGATCTCAAGTTTCAATTCTCAATGTGGGAATTTACTCAAAAACCCTTTCTTGATTTTTTATTCTTTTTACTCAAAAACCCACTTTCCATAGTATTTTCAAGCTTTTGTCACAAATTCAGAATTCTCAAGCACAATTAATGCAATCTTGTGCATTTATTCTCACTGTTGATTGGTGGATCCTAGATTTGAGCCTTCAATTGAGAAGTTCAATCACTTAACCTTGTCTGTTTGGGCTACCTCTTTCTTCACTCAATCCTTTCAATCATGGAAGTAGTGATTAAATAAGAGAGGATTTTTATCTTATGTACTTGTCTTCTGACTTCCTGTTGCGGGAGCATAGTAAAATGTGCTTCTTCCTTACCCTTTGTTAAGGGTGTTAATTTGATTGTTAACAGATGCCCCCTAATGTGTGAGGTCCGAAGTAGAGCTAAGGGATGAAATACATTACCGAAGCATATACTATTTATTGATCAAAGTAAGGATGAAAAAGGATTATCTCATGGGCGCAAGATTCAGGAGAACACCTACTGGTCAAACATAACAATTTCTCAAATATACAATATCTTCTTGAGGAGGGAATACCCATGCTCAGTAGTAAACAAGCATGGACACGAACAATACACAAAGGATCCATGTCAAAAGTAAATTTTTTAGAAGTGTAAACATGCACTTTGATGAGTGCGAGAACAAGGTATTCATCAAACTTCTGACATGGTAGTCTAATCTTGTGCAAATTGGGAAATGCATCGATGAGTGATACAAACTGACGATAGTATGAGTTTATATCATGCGAATAAATGAATTGATGTCAAGCATAATAAAACACCATCTGATTACCGGTCATTCATGTATACCGTTAACATATGTAAAGAGACTTACTGATAATGATGATGGAATCTAAGGTAATGAGTACAAACTAGCAAGTGTGAATAGATGTTTTGAAGTCCAACACTTGTAGAATAAAAAATTCAGTGGTCATTGATGTATACCCACTGTCATTTGTGAGGAAACCTGCCACTAATGACTACAAGATCCAAGGTACTACTAGGTTTCTAGATCCATTACCTAGATGATTATTTGGTGTCGATAGGAATATATCCATGGGAAGGAGGGAATTAATGCATCCCACATCAACCAATACGAAACAAAGATCAATAGTTTGATATAATTTGGTAGAACTGTGAGATTCGACACTGTATACTGACACAAGGAAGGCCAACATGATTGGTCAGGAATATTTGAGGAATGGTTGACATAGTTTGAACTTCCCTTGAACACATAACATGATGTAGAATGGACACTCGGAAACATAGGACTTGAGTAACCTACCTTAATGAAATCTGCCAATGCTAGATGCATTAACGAAAGCTCCATTGGTTATGGGAAGGATAACCCATCGGTGGAGATCTGTTCAAAATACTAGTATAGTTTCCTAAGAGAAATGTAGATGGTGTACTGAAGATAGATACAAAATTATGTGCCCTGTTCAAGGGAGACAAGGACTGACTATTGCCATTTTCTTCAAGGATATGCCATATGAAATGATTCAATTCTCTCGCTTTTTGTATTTTTGTGTTTTCCAATTTTTAACCTTTTTTATTGATTAGCTTGGAAAAATAATAAAGCATGCTATGATACATTAGAGAAAACAAGTGTCTCAAGGGCATGCGCCTATATTTCAAGGCTATGGGTCAAACCAAGGAAAATATACATATTGCAAACAAGGTTTCATCTAGTTATGTACACTTTTATGGGTGTTTCCTCCATAGGTATGGGTCAAATATACATAAGCAATGGTTTATAGGCATCATGTAACAAAAAGTGACTGCAAAGGCAAATACACAACATAAGCAATAAGAAATGAAGTAGTTGGCACAGATGTTCAAGTGGATATTTTAACACATGCTTATGTAAAATGACAAAAAATTGGGATCCCATCAGGATATGGTCAGGAATGTATGAAAGAGAAATATGCGGTCTCAAACTCCAAGTCATGATGGGACTAATAGGTCTCCCACACCTATGAGAATAACTCAATATGGGAACGAAAATGACAATGGGGTGCTAACTAAGTTGCCCATGTTCGATAGGGTCATCTGTCAGAATGGTGGAAAATACAGATATGATGGGGTAACCCACCACTTTCCAACAGGTTCGGTCCTAAGGAAAATTTAGGTTGGAAAAGGTTCAAATACATCTTTACAAAGGGATAATCTAAACCTATATGCAAGCTTCCAAATATAACTGATCAGATCAAGGAACATGCAAATAATGCTCCTATGCTTGGGTAGATTTAATCCAAGTATTCTCCCAGTGGCCCCACAAAATATGTCCTTAGGTGGGTGCAACCAAATGTTCACAACTTCAAGGATAGCTTCATCTGATGATAAAATTTTGTCCAAAAATTTATGTGAGCTGGGAGAGCTCACATCCCAAATGGGCCAAGCAACCAAATCATATTCCTCCATCAAGGGAATATTATGATATGAATCCTTCGAAGCTATTTGCGTAGCTTGGTATGAAACTTCTACGATAGATAGGGGTGATCCAAATTCTTGCCAACATTTAAATGACATTTCACAAGTTGAGATCCCTTCATCTACTATGGTTCAAAAATTTTCTTACCATGAGTCGTTACTTTAATCTGAAAATCAACTTCAGAGAGGATCCTACATATTGAATGGTCTATGTCTGATGTGATCGAGTTCGCATCAGATGGATCAACAACATAAATTGTAGACAATAATTCCTTTCTTTACGTAGGACGACATTGCAATAACTCCAAGGCCGACATGGCACATGGTACTTGAGATATGTCCTAAAGAAAATTACCATTATGAACAACTCGCATGTTAGGATGATGCATTTTTATACGCAGAACACATTTTAGGGGGCGTGATACTAAGTCTATGGCTGTTTTATTGATGGAGAGAGAACCAACTGGTTGTGATATCGATTGATCTGATGTACTATGAGAGATGTCATAAGAATCAAGTTTTTTTTGAATGTTCACCTCATGATCGCACATGAAAGAATTGGCATGGGATCATTTCCCCCTTACGTGGGGGTTGGCTGGTTTCCCCCTGGAGGGGGGTACCAGTGTAAAAATAGTGGGTTATTGTTTCCCACTGCATTGAATCATGTTCGGTGCTTCTCTTTTCCCAGAGTTATCATTTTTCTTACTCTTGTAATTCTTCTTCTTTCCCCTAAAGTATTTGGATTATGACAATAAGGATTTCAGAATTCTGGGAAGGATTAGCACTTTTCTTACCCTTATACTTCTTCTTCTTTCCTCTAAGGTCTATCGATGAGACTACAAAGATTTTAGAAGTGCTGGAAGGATTAGTAGGTTGTTGCATTTCTTGGCTGGCTGTGGGTTGTGAATTCTGAAAAGAAAATTGTCCCAAATGTTGGGTATTTTGCTCAAGTTGTTTGATGGAATCCATCATACCATTGGCATGAGGTCCATGTGGTGGCCTACCTGGATCAAACGCAAGTTTTGCAGGTGGACTCCAAAAAGATTGGTTACTTCCTAGCATTTGACCACTCCATTGCAGAAAGGGGTTAATGGTTGGATTCCCCCATTGCGGGGTTAGGCCCCAAAAAGATTGGTTACTTTATAGAACCTAGCCACTTCATTGATGTGTTCCTTGGGTGTGATAAGAATTCCAAGGTGGATTTCCCCATTGTGGAGACTGACCCCAAGAATATTGGGTACTTCTTGGAACATGACCAATGGGTTGATTGCCTCCTTGCGAAGGTGGGACCCAAGAAGATTGGTTACTTACTAGATCCCAACCACACGATGGCGGTTTTCCTTGGGATTGAAAAAAATTCCAAGGTTGATTTCCTCATTGTGGAGGTTGCATCCAAAAATATTGGCTACTTCCTAAATGATGTCCATTCTATGTTGGAATAGGCTGGATGGATGGATTGCCCCCTTATAGAGGTAGGCCCCAAAAGGATTGGTTACCTTCTAGAATATGACCATACCATTGATTGTTTCCTTGGTTTTGATAAGCATTTCAAGGTTGATTTCCTCCTTGCAGAGGTGGGCCCCAAGAAGATTGATTACTTCCTAGAACCTACCCACTCCATTGCGGAATGGGGTTGATAGGTGGATTTCCCCTAGGCATTGTGCTAAGATAAGTCAGAGGATAACCCCCTGAGGAATTTCCACTAATCTTTGGAGAATAACCCCAATTGGCATGAATGTTCCATGGTTCATTGCTTCCACCGGGAATATTACCATTCCTTGGTGAAGGGTTGCCACCAGAAGTAGAATTTGGACAAGTGTTAGGCATACCAAGAGGATTTTGTTTTACTCCTTGTGTGTTTTGACCTTGATTCCATGAACCATATGGAAAACCAATGTTTGGTAAGGAATACCCCTCAGTAGGGATTCCTGCAGACAATGTCGATGTACTTTCGAGATTGGAACCCGAAATTGTACCAACTGGCACTGAAGTGTTGGTTGAACTTGTTCTAATAACAGGTGTGAATTTTATATAGTTTATAAAAAATGCTACAAATTTTTTGGGCAGTTCTTGGGAAAAAAATATTTAGGGTTTTTAGTTGGTTGTGTGATCATTGGATTGTTTTAAAAATATAGATTCTAGTAGAATAAGGATTTGTTTGGTCATTAATGGAAAAAGGACACAACATAGCAATGATGAGTGGTATGTTAGTTGCATGAACATATAAGAATCCATGTATATTTTATGGTTATTATTATCATGTATTTGTGGAACAATCTTTATTTTCTACCACCAATTTTCACTACTAAGAACTACGCTATTTGGGTTAAGACGAGAATAAGAATACATATAGACTATTCATGGGATATTGTGTTTAATGGGTTTGAAGAATCCATCAATCATTTTGCTTATGAGACCATGTATAAATATCACAAAGTTCAACCTGTAGCAAGCCAAAAGGATGATGCAACAACATTCTCTCTCATTCAACAAGCCATGGATGATAATCTATTTTCAAATATTGAAGCAACAAATAGCTCTAAAGAAGCTTGGGGTATTTTAGAATCCATATATAGTGTAAGGGGGAGCAACACCAATCAACATCAATTTGATTCAAATTGTGTTGACATAGATTGTTGGTAATGATCAAGTTGAAGAATTCCCCAATGAAGCAAATGAGAATATTGATGAACTTGATGAAGATGAAGAAGACTCCGAGTGCAAACCAGAGCATGGTGAATCCCATTTGGTTGATACTCATGTAGATGATGAAGTTGTTGATGAAAAAATTGAATTTGTAACAAGTGAATCCCACTGTGCAAATGCAAAGATGGATGACAAAGATGAAGGTGTTAATTGTTGTAAGCTATGAGATTACATGTGGTTACAAGTAATGCATTATAAAACAGATATGAGAACATACACACATAAAGAGAATGAATAAGAAGTAGTGGTCACACCAACAACAAGTCTCACACTATATCAGAAGGCCATACTATATAATGGGGGGTAATCATCTCTATCATTATCATTTCTCAAGAACATATATATACACACACACATAATGTAGACTTAGTTAGATAGTTACAATTGTTAATTACCTGATAATCGGTTTAGTTGAATCAACTAGACTGGGCCAACCATTAGGTGGTTAGTGGAGAGGACCTATTCTACCCATCGACTAGGATCCTCCAACATATCCCCCACCCAAAAATTATTCATCCTAAAGAGACTAGGGAGATGTAAATTTACAAAAATTATAGGATGATATAATTTTTAATTTTTCATGGTTGCTGAGAAGTGGACATTGTGCTAGGTCGAGTGGCTTCAACACAAGCTTTGACTATGGTAGTAGGAGAGATGGAAAGGCAATGTTTAAAATATTCCCAGTTGACTAGAATGGTTTGTATATTTGTGCTAACTGATGTGAGTTTTAAGAGTCACAAAATTTTCTCTGGAAGTGGACTGTTCATGATTCATTGGAGGTTGGGTTTGAGGTTCTAGTGCTAAAGTTCTGTTGCACACATCAATATGTATATGTGACTAGTTAGGTGTCTGATTTCACCTTATGAAGGCTTGGCTTCATGTAGCCATTGATGTTCTTTCTTTCGCAACTTTGAGATGCATTGTTGTTCCATGATGATTTGTTCATCTAAAAAATTGTTATCTTCCAAGTCTATTGTGGTATTTCTTGCATACAAATCTCATAGAGTGTTATTCGTGTGTTGTATTTCAATGCAAATTTTCCCATAGTATGAATAAAAATTGTTCAACACCAAGGTTGATATAGTAACTAGGACATTGCATTCCTGAAGCTAGTTATCCCTTTCCTCAAATTCTTTAAATTGGTCGGCCATGAGAAGACCAAATTCATATTCATGTTGTTGATTTTGTTGGTTGTTGATTTGCTGGTCGCAAGTCAATACAAACCCAAGGATACTTTGGATCCTTTCGAGGGGTCTTCCTAGATGGGGTCTTGTGAGTGGCCCAATTACTTGTGCAACCTCTTTTGAGCATGATTTCCATGCATCCTCTTGCTCATTCTTCAATGATTTGATATTTTTGTTAGCATCACTCCATCTTTTATTCTTTTATTTATTGATTACCTTGAAGAATTCATCTAATTCTTCATATAAAGGATTTTGGGTACACATATGCATTTGGTCAATGCAATTTCAGGTGTCTGTTGAATTGGTATTGTAATCCTTGCACTAGATTTGCTTTTCTTCTTCTTGCTTTTCTCTCCTTTTCTTATATTCTGTGGTTGGACCACTCCGTTGGTCAAAGGTATTTGTTGAGCAGTTGTTGTGGGCTAAGTTGGAATAGTTGTAAGTACTATCGATGTTGTGGCAGTTAAGTCTGGCAAAGTTGATGGGACTCATATGGAAATGGTTGAGAGAGTGGAAGTGACAACCAAGAAAAGGATCGGGCTAATGGTCGAGGTGGGGGTCGATTAGATGGTCAAGGTTGCAGTCCACAACGTGATGGATATTGATTCAAGTATCCTACTAAAAAATTGATGGGATAGGTAATGAACCAATCGAGGGAATGAATGATTCGACTATTTTATGGGTAAGTTGATTCCATTGGGGGTAAAATTTAAAATGGAACATAGTGACAGTCGGGGTAATGGTTAGGATGGTCGGTAGGATGGTCGATGATAGGAGCAATGCAATGGGATATAAGGTTATTGTAGGTGATGAAACTTTAGGCTTAAGGAGGGATTTGTTTCAGGGAATTTAAAGTGTTTTCTTAGGAGACATAAAAATTTGTGATGGAGGTGGAGGTAAAATGGACAAATTGGCTTGGCGAAGTTGTACCTTCAAGGATTGGTTGAATCATGGTTAACTACTTCAATTTGGGAAATATAGTTGATAGAGTACTAAGAAGTACGATAACATAAAGAGTTATAGAAAAGGGTGGAGTAGTTGATTCTACAGGCTAGGGGATTTATTCCTCTAATTGAGTTTGGGAGGAAGTTGGGGTTTTGTCTGATACATTAGCTGGATCCTCTTGATGATACTTTTGTGTTATTCTCAAAATTTTTTGAGGGGAAAGTATGAGTGAAGTGCTTAACTTTGTTGCTACAGTCAGTGTTGTTCTTATCTGTTCTAATTTTTTATGTATTTTCAACTTGGTGGTAACTTTGTTCTTGGCTACTTCAATCATGATATTCTTATCCTATTCTCAGAGTCTTGTTAAGTCTAGGTGTGGAGGTCAATAAAAAATTCATTTTCTTCGATTGTTGACATGTGTCTTTTCCTTTAATGCTTTGCTGGTATGTAAGCATTTGATCAACAATTTGGTCGAGATTCTCTTTCAGGTGTGGTTCGTTGAAGTAATGCTCCACTCCTTCTTTTATCAATGGTTCCTCTTCTTCATCTTCAGTTAATTCTTTAGTCACCTCGTCGACTGGTTCTTTCCCTTGACTGCTCGACAAAACAATTGCAAGTTGTTGTTCAAGTAGTTCATCTTCAAGGTTGAATTTTGTGATGTATAGAGTTGGAATTGGAATTACAATGTTCGATTGCCTAGATATATTAGAGAATAGTTCTTGGGAATTCAGATAATAATCGAGCTATCAGTACAAGAAAAATACCCTCCTGCAGAGGTTTTTGCGAAAGCTCCGCTAAAAAGAGACCAAGTATCCATTTATAGTGGAGGTCGCTAGAGGAGGTGAGCGAGTAGAGGTTTTAGCCGATGTTTTTATAAAGTGATTTTATACATAGAAAATGCATTGGTGCATACTTAGCCTAGATGCAATGGTGTGTACAAAAACAAAATGCACCGATAACAATAATCCCTATTAAATGGAGAGAAAAAAAATTATTTTATATTTTTATAGCCAACAATGATCAGTGTATTTAAACTAATTAAACGCACCGATGCATCCACATAATTCATGCACCACTTCCCCACCCCATATATATATATATATTCAATGTTAAAGTATATAATTATGCCATGAAGATTTGCCATAGGTGAAGTTTTTACATTTATCTCTAGTCATCTAAGAAAAGAAAAGGCAAATACGTGCTATTCACAAAATCTCAAGGTATCTCCCATATCAATATCCAACATAATCCACACGTCTATTATTTTAGAAAGGTAATTTTGTTATATTGATAATTGTCATTATATTTTGCAATATAATTATTTACAATATAATTATATTTTTTCACAAACTTGAAATTTTCACATGCGCATGATATTTAAATTTAATTTTATTATATCAGTAGTTATTACAAATAATTTACAATATCTTTTTATTTGAATAATTAATAATTTCTTTATGTGAGATTTTATTATAAACTTAAAGTTTATTATAGTTTATTGGGAATAGTTTGGGTGAGTGAGAGGAATTATTGTTACCCTATCCACCTAGATGAATTATGTAATGGTTGACTAAAATAAAATAGTAAACCATCCTTAAAAAAACACCTAAACACTATTATTATAAATTTTAAAACACCATTTTCATAAAATTAAAAATTATAATTAAGTTAGATATTAAAATAAACCCCATTACTAAAAAAAATCTAAAAACATATATGCATTTACCATTTTGATTCATCAATTTTCTTTTAATAAAATTTACTAAAAAAATCTATAAAAATCTACATATACCTAGATTTAAATAAATATGCATTTACCATTGTGACTCAACAATTTTCTTTTAATAAAATTTTCAAAACAAATATTCTATATTTAAAATTCTAAGAATGTCAACTTAATAAAAGGTTTTGAGATTTATTGGGTTAACCTCCTTACACTTATTATGAATCAATGCATTATTGTTTATCCTTCCAAATTAAGATGTTCCTCCGATTAAAGTGTTTTAATTGTTCTTCCTATTGAATTTTTCTTTCCACTTTTTGTTTGTTATTTTCACGATTTATGCATTTCTTTTGGATTTGTTGTTTTGTGCAAAATCTTCTCACACGGAGAATGGACATCTTCTAGATACACCAACTAGAGATAATGAAGAGCTTATATGCTTAGCGTATTCTTGTTGGTTTGAGGATTGTTTTTAGGTTTACTTAAATGGTTTATGTTTGCTATAAGTATATTCTTGTTGCTTTGAGGTGATTGTTTTTAGGTTTACTTAAATGGTTTGTGTTTATTATAAGTATATTCTTGTTGGTTTGAGGTAATTGTTTTTAGGTTTACTTAAATGATTTGTGTTTATTATAAGTATATTCTGGTTGGTTTGAGGTGATTGTTTTTGGGTTTACTTAAATGGTTTGTATTTATTATAAAGTTTTTTAGAGCTAAATTTATTATTCTTTATTCATAACATGATGTGAAATTCTAACCATAGCATGATGTGAAACTATAGCCACAAGATTTTGTTAGAGGATTGTAATTATTTATATTGTTAGTTATTTAAAATCCCTACAGTATATTTAGACTGTTCAGTGATAGTTACATATTTTTAGAGTAGTGCACTTTTATGTATTTAAATCATTTTATGAAATACAAGAAGAGAGTGTTGTGGTGTGTAATTTCTCTCTCTATGCTTTGAGAGACATGATCTAAAAACATGCTTAAAAATTTTTGAAGAAAGGAGAGCAGTTTGTTTGTACTATTTAAGACTCTTTGAAGACAAGAAGCCTCTTCCAAGAAAGGATAAAAGTTTGTTTGCAGAGCATGAGTAAAACTATGCTTAAGACTCTTTGAAGAAAGGAAAACAAATTGTATGTTTAGCTTTGAAATAAATATCAAGGGAAAACTCCAGAGAAAACAAGAAGTTGTGCCTTGAGATTTGCATAATGAAAAGAAAGCTTTTTTTTCCATGAGGAAATCATAGAATGAAAAAAAAACTTATGCATGAGGATCCCGCTTTGGAGCAAAAAAAGTATGCCACATATTAAAAATGGTATTTGATTTTTTTTTTTTATTATTTAGAAACTTTAAATGTCTTAACTGGTTGCATTACTTTGTAAAAAGCAAAAAGGTCTGAAATGTTACCTTTTATTGCTAAATGTAAAAAGTGATTTTGTTTTTACAAATAAAAAAAGGGCTCACCAAGTGATTGTTCTTCAGTAAAAGGCACCACCAAAAAGTTTTTTATCCAAAAATTTCATAAATTTCACATATACAATTTGTGAGTAGGAAGTAAAATCTTTTAAAAGAGGTTTCATAAAAAAAAAAATGGTGAAAAGGTGAAGTGAATTTTATATGTTTTAGTAAAAGGGCTACAAACGTTTTGGGTAGTTTTTGGGAAAAAAAATATTTAGGGTCTTTAGGTGGTTGTGTGATTTTGGAGATCTTATTTTAAAAATATAACTCCTAGTATTGTTTAAAATAAGGTTTTGTTTGGTCATTAATGGAAAATGGACACAACATGGCGATGATGAGTGACATGTTAGTTGAATGAACATATAAGAAGTAATGTATATTGTATGGTTATTATTATCATAGATTTGTTGAACAATTTTTATTTTCTACTACCATTTTTCACTAGTAAGAACTATGCTATTTAGGTCATTAAGATGATAATAAGAATACATATAGACTATTTATGGGATATTTTGTTGAATGGGTTTGAAGAACTTGCCACTCATGTTGCTTATGAGACCATGTATCAAGGTCAGAAAGTTCAACTTGTAGCAAACCAAAAGGATGATGCAACAACATTGTCTCTCATTCAACAAGCCATGGATGAGAATATAGTTTCAAATATTGTACCAACAACTAGATCTAAATAAGCTTGGGTTATTTTGGAATCCATATATAGTGTAGGGGGGAGCAACACCAATCAACATCAAGTTGAGTTAAATATGTTGACATAGATTGTTGGTAATGATCAAGTTGAAGAATTCCCCATTGAAGCAAAGGACAAATTGATGAACTTGATGAAGATGAAGAAGACTCTGAGTGCAAACCAGAGCATGGTAAATCCCATCGTGTTGATACTCATGTGGATGATGAATTTGTTGATGAAAAAATGTAATTTGTAACAAGTGAATCCCACTGTGAAGATGCAGAGATGGATGAAAAAGATGAAGATGTTAATTGTTGTAATCTTCGATATTACGTGTGGTTACTGGAAGTGAATTATAAACATATAAATAGTTATGAGAACATACACACATAAAGATAATGAAGAAGTAATGGTCACACCAGCAACAAGTCTTACACTGTATCGGAAGGCCATATTGTACAATGGGGGATAATGATCTATGTCATTATCATGGCTCTCTCTCTCTCTCACACACACACACACAATGTATTATTAGTTAGATAGTTACAATTGTTAATTACCTGATAATCAGTTTAGTTGACTCAACTAGAATGGGATGACCATTAGGTGGTCAATCGAGAGGACCTATTCAACCCATCGAATAGGATACTCCAACATATCCCCCATCCAAAAGTTCTTCATCCTGAAGAGACTAGGGAGATGTAAATTTACAAAAATGATAGGATGATATAATTTTTATTTTTTCATGGTTGTTGAGAAGTGGACATTGCACTAGGTCGAGGGGCTTCACCACAATATTTGACTATGGTAGGAGGAAAGATAGAAATGCATTGTTTAAAATATTCCCAATCGACTAGAATGGTTTGTATATTTGTGCTGACTAATGTGAGTTTTGAGAGTCGCAAAATTTTCTCTGGCAGTGGACTTCTGATGATTTGTTGGAGGATGGGTCTAAATTTATGGTGCTAAAGTTCAGTTGCACACATCAATATGTATATGTGACTAGTTAGGTGTCTGATTTCACCCCATGCAGGCTCGGTTTCATGTAGCCACTGATGTTTTTTATTTTGCAGCTTTGAGATGCGTTGTTGTTCCATGATGATTTGTTTATCTAAAAAATTGTAATCCTCCAGGCCTATTATGGTCTTTCTTGCATACAGTCATCTCATAGAGTGGTATGCATGTGTTGTATTTAAATGCAAAATTTCCCATAGTATGAATACCATTTGTTCAACACCATGGTTCATCTAGTAACCAGGACCTTGCATTCATGAAGCTAGTTATCCCTTTCCTCAAATTCTTTAAATTTGTCGGCCATGAGAAGACCAACTTCATATTCTTGCTGTTGACTTTTTTGGTCATTGATTTGTTGGTCACAAGTCAATATAGACCCATGGATACTTTGGATTCTTTCGAGGGGTCTTCCTAGATGGGGTCCTGTCAGTGGCCTAGTCACATATGCAACCTATGTGGAGCATTATTTAAATGCATCCTCTTGCTCATTCTTTAATGATTTGAACTTTTTGTTAGCATCACTCCATATTTTATTCTTTTATTTATTGATTACCTTGAAGAATTCATCTAAATCCTTTTGGGTACACATATACATGTGGTCTGTTACACCATATTTTTCCACGTTGTGGACATCAGCACTCCTTGGCCTCACTTAACCATTTATAGACTCAAAACTATACCTGTGGTTCTCCTTGAACCCCTTTTTCCCTACTTTTCCTCCTACATGCAGGCTACCTCACTATAGCTCGCGTATACGCAGGTTGCTACATTACAGCCCACGTACATCGTCCTTTTTGGTAAATGAGAGTAAAATCTCTACTTTTCACTCCAAAAAAGTGGCCAATGTGATCTTTGGCCTTCCATGTATCTTGAAACGACTCGATCCAACCTTTCACTTGCCTTTGGAGGATTATATATTGAGCTCTTGTGATGCATGGAGGGAGGAGAAGGAGAGAGCATAAAAAATCTATTGGAATTTTTCCATAGATTGAGTCTACATCCATTGATCCTAGTTGTTGTGAACCTTTAATGTTCACCTACCAAACTCTTCCATATCTTGAGTTTTCCATTGCATGGGGGATTGAAGTGGTGGAGGCACAAGGGGAGAGACCTAGTTCTTGGTTCGAATGAGTTGCCGACATGAGGTTGTATCTTGTACTTCTTGTTCATATGAATAGAAATACTCATTTTCTCATCCAATTATATTGTGAATGGTCATCTATTATCATTGGGTACATTTGCTTATATATATCATGGATTATGTTATTGTATATGCTGACATCTTTCATATATCATATGCACTTGCTTGTGTTTATTATTGAGACTAAGATGCAGGTTCAAGTGTTGTGGTTCGAATGCTCAACAGGGATCTTCATCAGACGTCTGGTTGAAGGTTGGTCTTTTATTCCACTTCCCATCATTTACATTTATATAACATACATTTGGAAACGAGTTGATTTCTGGAAGTCATCTGTCTATTTTGGTCTATGCCAAGCAATAGGAAGTTTTTCTCTGTAACATGGTCAATACCATTTTAGTCATTTGTTGAATTGGTATTGCGATCCTTGCACTGGATTTTCTTTTCTTCTTATTGCTTTTGTCTCCTTTTCTTGTATTTTGTGGTCAGACCACTCCAATGGTCAGAGATATTTATTGAGCAATT
Source organism: Larix kaempferi (assembly GCA_027924585.1). Lineage (NCBI taxonomy): Eukaryota > Viridiplantae > Streptophyta > Pinopsida > Pinales > Pinaceae > Larix > Larix kaempferi. The sequence continues at coordinate 49,123,749 of BSBM01000073.1, forward strand.
GTTGTGGGATAAGTTGGAATGGTTGTGAGTATTGTCGATGTTGTGGCAATTAAGTCTAGAGAATTCGATGGGACTGATATGGTAATGGTTGAGAGAGGTTAAGTGACAACCGAGACAAGGATATGGATAATGGTCGAGGCGGGGGTCTATGAGATGGTTAGGGGTGCGTTCCACGGTGTGATGGATATTGGTTCAATTATACTACTGAAAAGATGATGGGTTAGGGAATGAACTAGTTGAGGGAATGAATGATTCGACTATTGTATGCGTAGAAGTTGATTCCATTGGGGGTAAAATTTAAAAGGGACTACAGTGACAGTCGTTGTATTGGTTAGGATGGTGGGTGGGATGGTCAATGATAGGAGTAGTGCAATGGACTGTAAGGTTATTGTAGGTGATGAAATTTTAGGCTTAAGGATAGATTTGATTGATAGAATTTGAAGTATTTTCTTAGGAGACTTAAAAATTTGCGATGGAGGTGGAGGTAAAATGGAAAACTAACTTGGAGAATTTGTAATTTCAAGGATTGGTCTTATCATGGTTAACTACTTCAATTTGGGAAATACAATTGATAGAGTACTAAGAAGTCTGGTAACATCAGGAGTTATAGATAAGGGTGAAGTAGTTGATTCTACATGCTAGGGGTTTTCTTCCTCTAATCGAGTTGGGGAGGGAGTTGGGGTCTTGTTTGATACATCAGATAGATCCTATTCATGATACTTTTGTTTTATTATCACAAAAATTCAAGGGGGAAGTATGAGTGAAGTGGTTAACTTTGCTTCTATGGTTGGTGTTGTCCTTCTCTATTCTATTCTTTTATGTATTTGCAACTCGGTGGTAACCTTGTTCTTGGATACTTCAATCATGAAATTCTTATCCTATTCTCGAAGTCTTGGTAAGTCTTACCATGGAGGTCAATAATAACTTCCTCTTCTTTGATTGTTGACATGTGGCTTTTCCTTTGATGCTTTGCTGGTATGTAAGAATTTGTTCGACAACTTGTTTGAGGCTCTCTTTCAGGATTGGTTCGTTGAAGTAAGGATCCACACCTTCTTTTATCTGTGGTTCCTCTTCTCCATCTTAATTTAACTCTCCATTCACCTCTCCAACTCGTTCTTTCCCTTGACTACTTGACGAAACAATTGCAAGATGTTGTTTTAGTATTTCATCTTCAAGGTTGAATGTTGTGATGTATAAAATAGTCTCATATTGATCTTTAATTTTGACATCCATTAGGAGAAAAAGAAGCTCCGACTATGAAGATCGGGAGAAAGTTGAAACTAGAATTATAGTGTTTGATTTCCTAGATAAATCAGAGAATAGTTCTTGGGAATTGAGATAATAATTGAGGTTTTTGCGGAAGCTCCTATAAAAAGAGCACAAATATCCATTTATAGTGGAGGTCACTAGAGGAGGTGAGCGAGTAGAGGTTTTAGAGGATGTTTTTATAAAGTTTTTTTATACATAGAAAATGCATTGGTGCATCCTTAGTATAGATGCACTGGTGTGTACAAGAACAAAATGCATCAATATCGATAATCCCCATTAAACAAAGAAAAAACAATTCTTTTCTATTTTTATAGCCAATAATGATCAATATGTTTCAACTAATTGGACGCATCGGTGCATCCACATAATTCACGCACCACTTTCACCCAAAATGTAACCCTCCTACTTGGAAAAATATAATTTTTGAATTACGATGCATTCTTTATAATAAAATGCACCAATGCACATGTTTCTTTGGTGCATCGACGTTGGATAACATTAAAAATAGTATCGGACATAAAACATTTTTATTTGTTTAGATCCATTAAGGGTGTCTTTATATATTAAAACAACACCAATGTGTCTTGTAATTGCCAGCAATGACACAAGGTGAAATTAAAAAAACAATTGAACATAAAACATTTAAAATATTTGTATATTAACTAGTGGTACGTTTAGTTCACTCAAATGCACCGGTGTGTTGTAAATTAAAGGGACCGTTGTAGCGAAACCTAATTATTTTTGGATGGAAACTATTTTGAGACCGTTATATTCATTAATGGTGCATTTTTATCTTAACAACACACCAGTGCATCGTTTCATTGAGATGACCAAAGTAGGGTAAAATTAAAAAAAGCTTGGACATAAAAATGTTTTTTATAATCTTATATTTACGATCAGTGCATTTATATATCATAAATGCACATGTGCTTCCATAATAGAGCAAATCAAATTAGGGTAAAATTAAAAATTGCAGGACAATTGTTTTTTTATTTTTATATTCATTGTTAGTGTGATCATGCAAAGAAACACACCGGTATATCTGGTTATTAGGGGCAATAAAATAAGTTAGAATAAACAAATTTAATGGAAAAAAAAACAATTTTACCAACCTTTAACATTGTAGACCACATAAGCATTGATGATATATTTTCCTCCTCGAAGCGCCCTACCATCGGCATGGTTGAATTTAGCCCTTCTATTACTTCCTACATGGCTTTCCAATTTCGCCAAACGATGGAAAATTTTGATTTTTCATCTGTGGAAACCATACCTCCTCGACATGCAAGTTTCCAAGTAATGTATTTGTAACCTTCTAATTTAAAATTTTAGCAGATTGAAATTTCAAATTCACCTTAGTTTTGCATATTTTCACAAAAAAAAATTAAAAATTTTGTGTGGGCTTTCGAGCCATTTGCCTCCCACCGCACTGGACGATGTTCCCCGTATATTTACAGCGTGCACCAATAGTGGTGCATTATTAATATATAGTGCATTGCATTGAAATTGTGTTATACTTTTCATAACTCACTATTATAGCTTTATAAACCATTTTCACATCATTGGTTTTTGGTGGATTTGACAAACCATAGAGAACCATGTGCGGTGTGGTTTAATATAGTAATTGGTGCTGGTAGACGCCTAGAGCATCGCCTAACTAGTGCTTTCTATATTTATAGATGTGTCGCTGCATTAACAAAAAAAATAGTTATTCACAACATACACTGGTGCATCAAAATAATATGTCTGCACCACTCTATCGATGCGCTTATGTTTAACATATTCACCAATGTGACCATTGAAAAATACTTTTTTCGCCTCATTCCCTCGTATTTTCACACATAGCTATGTCGATTTCAGTTCTCTCTAAACACTTGTGCACACCCTTCACGGTGCAGACACTTGTCAGTAAAGAATCGACATTCCCAAATGAGGGAAGCACTGATAAAAAAAGCTTCATAAAAAATGTGGTGCATTTTAGTATCACACATGTACCACCTATGGTGCTTTTTTGTCTCCCATAGGACCAATGTGTTAAAGTTAGAAAGTGCACCACTTTTTATTTTCAAATGAAATTTCGACAATATGGTGCATTAGGGTCAATGTATCACATTATTCACAGTGCTTACATAATTTATAATGCACCGGGTGTTAAAATTATGATAGGGGTCTATGTTGTTTATTGTTTTATAAGTTCATTTTTATTATTGTAGAGAACCATATCTAGTGTGCTCTTAATCCAAAGGGAGCTACTCATGGTGCGTTATTGTTATATGGATGCATTGCTCATTAATTTCATTTATTTTAAGAAAAAAAATATTGTTTGATAATTAATAAATAAAATGATCATTTAATGAAATTTTTTAATTTTTTATATAAAATATGTGTGTATGTGTATGAGATTGATGGAAGTTATATGTGAATTAGAGACGTAAATAACAAGAGCTGCAATAGGAGCAGTAGGCACGAGCACACCTCTACAATGTTGTATGGGAGTGAAAGGATAGAGAGAGGAAGATAGATTTCTACCCTTGCCCCATTATAGATAAAACTCGATTCCTCTTGAGGGTTGTTGGCCTCCTCAAATTCTATGAGGAGGCTACATCCCTAAATGGGAAATTGATTTGTCACTAGGATCATTGTAGGCATGAATTTTGGTGTGGTCCCAGTCTATGATTCCATCCCATAGAGGAGGACACCTACTTCATTATTGGGATATCCAGGAGAGTAGATTATTTTCCCATGTTTCCTGATGTCCCACTTGGTCTTGCAACAAATAGTAATCTTGTGTACTCTTAGATATTTATCTGCAACTAGGTCATTAAATTTGTTCTTTTTCTTGTTTCGAGCAGATAACTTTGTATTGCTTCTTTTGGTGCAGTGGAGGTTAGGTGCCTCTCACTTTTGTTTATGATGATGGTGCACTTCACCATTGGTTGGAAACATATTAGTTTCCCTCTGTTGTAATATGTATATTATTTACTACAGAGACCTAGATGAATTAGGTGGTCTACCATTTTTTTGCGGTAGTTTTGTTTTTCTTTGGATTGATTCCATGCCTAGTTTGATGGAAGGGTCAACTTCCCTTTTTTATTTATAGCTATTTGTTTTCAGAGGTTTCCGATCACATGGTTGTCATTCGACCATCATCCTACTAGGGACATGATCGGGATGTAGATGTGTATGTGGGGATAGATGCTTCCTAAGAGGATCCAACTGGAGTTCCTAGATAGGATCATCTTAGAGACACTTGAGTTACCAACCAGTGAGGATGATCATACTTTATACCATGTCCGGTATCCTCATGCAAGGTCAGACAGTTGAGGATGTCAAAAAATCCTTTTCACCTAGGATAATCCATCAAATGATATAGGTAGTATTACCATTATGTTTAAATTAATCTAGTTTCATTTTATTCTCTTACTTAGTGAAAATGGAATTTATTCTAACATTTTTTTAAAATTGTTTAATGAAAATTTCTAATTATTGTCGTGTACTATATATTTTGCAGATATTGGCACTAATGATGGGGAGGGGTCTCCCCCAATAGGATATGAGGAGATGTATGAGACTGAGGAAATGCTTTATTTTCCTAGACCTAGCCTGAGATGTAGGAAAAATGCTAGATTCTGACAAGACGTGGCAGATCGGTTATCCACATTGTTGTCTCGACAAGGAGGCCACCCTCTATGTGTTTAGGAGATATTGAAATACCCTTATATAATAGATATTTTGAGGATTATTCCTCATGATATAAGGATTTTGATGCATCATATTGTTGGTGCAACAAATTTTATAGCTAGGAGGGATGGCCATGGTAGTTAATCTTCGTCTACTTCATCTGATAAGGGTGTAAATCCTCCTCCTCCATCTCTTCCTCTAGCTCACTAAGATGACCTACCATCATCCCCTTCACCTCCTCCTCCTCCTCACCATGAATACCGACCGCTATTTACTCCTCCACACCTAGCTAACCCACTGCCACATATGTCTCATCCACAAGTTGAATGACCACCCTCTCCTCCTCAACGATTTGACCATCCACCATCTCGTACTCCATGTGTCTCGATTTCGGATAGCATGGTAACAGTGGGTGAGATTTATCTTTAGGGAGATATCTATGAATCCCTCATGTCCAATTTTTTTCCTGGAAAATGTATTGATTCCTTTGGCTCTACTAGTGGAGCTAGCGATGCCTCCAGCTCTATTGGAAGAGGTACTAAGGTCTCTCATTCTAGAGGTGGATCAACTATTTCATAGCATTTATTAGACTTGAGATGTATATTTGGAATGTATCATGACATTGGTATTATTGTTCATATACGTATATTTATCTGGTTCCTGAGATGCATCAGCTATCTCATAACATTTAATGGGATTTATATATATATGGTTCCGGAGGTGGATTGTCTATCTCATAACATTATTGGACTTGAGATGTATATTTGGCATGTATCATGAGTTTGATATATATATATATATATATATATATATATATATATATATATATATAGATGGAGAGAGAGAGAGAGGTGGATCATCTATCTCTTAGCATTTATTAGACTTGAGATGTATATTTGGCATGTATCATGACTTTGGTATTATTGTTCATATAAGTATATTTATCTAGTTCCAGAGATGCATCAACTATATCATAGCATTTATTGGACTTGATATATATATATATATGGTTCCTGAGGTGGATCATCTATCTCATAACATTTATTGGAATTGAGATGTATATTTGGCATGTATCACGAGTTTGATATCTATATATATATATATATATATCATAGAATTTATTGTCCAATAAATGCTATGAGATAGATGATCCCCTCCGGAACTATATATATATATATATATAGATATATATGGAGAGAGAGAGATAGGTGGATCATCTATCTCTTAGCATTTATTGGACTTGAGATGTATATTTGGCATGTATCATGAGTTTGATATTATTGTTCATATATATATGTGTGTGTGTGTGTGTCTGTATGTGTACACACACACACAAAAAAAAATTTTCATGTTGATGTTGATCTTTATTTATATGTTGATGGTGATGTGTATGTTAGGTCATGTTAGATATGCTTGCTAGGTATGCTTGATAGATGTCTCTGTTAGATGTGTGTGATGGTTATGTTAAATATTGCTTGCATTTTGTTAGATGTGATTATTATATTTTTGTATTAGATGTTGTTTAAATCTATTAGATGTATACGTTATATTAGATTAGGTAGTGTTTGTATGTGTATGTTAGGCGATGTTTGATGTTATATTATGTTAGCGAATTGTTTATGTGTATGTAAGATGGTGCTTATGTTTGATAGGTGATGATATATGTGTATGTTCAATGATGTTTGTTTTTGTTTGTTAGAAATGCCAGTCAGTCGGGGCTAGTGCATTTCAACCATTGGATAAGAAACTGCAACCCAAGGGAATCTAAGTCATCATTTAATCACCTAGGGATCCCACCTGGCCTGGGACACACCAACCCTTAACATGGATGGATTTTTTGGTGTCTTATCCCAACTAAGTCACCCCTAACGGTATTTAAGCCGGGTTTCCTTGCAAACAAAAACTGCACCTTAACTAAGTGAGCTAGTTGGAATTGACTATTAGTTGATCTATGTTAGATGTGTGTGATGGTTACGCGTAGTCTAAAAATTATACGATTTGAGCAAGAATAGATGATTTTTTCGAGCACAATTTTGAAAAAATCCGGGTGTAATTTTTGAAAATCCAATTTATAGATGTCAAATTCTAGAATTTTGGGTGCCCTGGGGATTTTTGAGGGTGCTGAATCCATTTCTACCATAGAAAATACCAATAAAACGCAACTAAATTTCAATTTTGCACAATAAAAAACATCGGATTTTGGCTAAAAATGGCTCTTTGATCCAAATCATCAAATTTTTAGACAACTCTCATTACGCGTAATTTAAAAATTATACAATTTTAGTTGGAAGAGATGATTTTTTCAAGCATAATTTTGAAAAAATCCTTCTCTAATTTTTTAAAATCCAATTTACAGCTGTCAAATTCTAGAATTTTGGGTGCCCCAATGGTTTTTGAGGGTGTTGAATCCATTTATACCATAAAAAATCCCAATAAAACACAACTACATTTCAATTTTGCAAAATAAAAAAGTCATATTTTGGCTAAAAATGGTCGTCCGATCCAAATCGTCGAATTTTTACACAACTCCGATTATGCGTAGTCTAAAAATTCTACGGTTTGATCCAAAATAAATGATTTTTCCGTGCACAATTTTGAAAAAATCGGGCCGCATTTTTTGAAAATCCAATTTACAGTTGTCAAATTCTATAATATTGGGTGCCCAGGGGTTTTTGAGGTTTTTGAATCCATTTCTACCAAAAAAAAATCCCATTAAAACACAACTGAAGTTCAATTTTGCAAAATAAAAAAAAATAAAACCACCAGATCTTGGCTAAAAATGGTTGTCCGATCCAAATCGTGGGTTTTTAAGACAACTACAATTACGCGTAGTCTAAAAATTCTATGATTTGAGCTGGAATAAATGACTTTTCCGGGCACAATTTTGAAAATATTTGGCCGTACTTTTTCAAAATCCAATTTACAAATGTCAAATTATAAAATTTTGGGTTCCCCAAGGGATTTTGAGGGTGCTTAATCGATTTCTACCATAAAAAATCCCAATAAAACACAACTAAATTTCAATTTTGCAAAATAAAAGAACATCACTTTTTGGCTAAAAATGGTTGTCCAATCCAAATCGTTGAATTTTTAGACAACTCCTTTGAGATGATATGCACTTAATATTACAAATTTACATTATTGAATTATAATTGTACATGTGGCACTTGCTGCTTCAGAGGTGTTGACATTCTTCATTGAAAAAATACCAAGAAAATTTATATTATATGTAAACAAAATATGCAAATAATAAATTGTTCTCAATATTGGTAAAAAAAAACATAATTTAATTTGAGATTATATGCACTTAAAATTACAACTTTACCATTATTCAATTAAAATTATACATAAGTTTTCAATATCAATAGCAGAAAGGTGATAAATGATTCTTAATATTTAAAAGCATAATTCATTTTTAGATTATATGCACTCAAAATGATAGATTTGATTAGGAATTGTGTTTTATAGAGTTTATGGGGTATTGACATTTAGGATTGTATGGGTTAAGTGTTTTAAGGGGTTGTGATTATAATTAATAATAGTTAGGGGTTAGGGTTATACGGATTATATTTTATAGGTATTATAGAGATTATGGGTTGTATTACGAGATATAATGAAGAGCGATTAATTTCTATGTGTTATAGATTTTATAGGTAACGGTTATATGGTTTATAGGGATTCTATTGAAACAATATAAGTTAGTATGTATCATGTTTATGATTTTTTTAGTCGACATTACATCATTTAGTTTCATTTGGCATTGTAATAGGTTTTTTTGTGTTGTTTTATTGTTATAGAAATGGCATTATTATTAATAATGATTTAATTAAAACATGTTTCGAGGTTGTAATAATAACAATCTTTCATTATTAGCTATGATTTTATTTTAATTACATGTAAAATTTATGTGCAAATGTAAATTAGAATTTCACAATAAATTCTTATAAGCAAATATTTGTTATAGGGGAATGAAATGCATTATATTATTAAAATAATTTTTAAAATTAATTAATTTAAATATAATTAATAAATTAGATGCTAATATTTCTCTATTTTATTTTATAATATAATTTCACAAAATTGTTTACATTAATTTTAACAATATGATAGAAATTGCATTGTAAGGAACAAGTTATTATTGATGTTTTTTAATACACACTTCACAATTTTTTAAAATAAATATGCATGATTTTTTTCACAATTTAATATGCATAATGTTTATACAAAATATAAAATTGGAGAATTGTTTTTTGATGCACATCTAACAATCACATTTAACATACATATCTAACAAACAAAAAACTTCACTTCTAATATCACCTAACATCATTTCAGATAAAAATCTAGTAATTACATTTAAAATGATTTAACATTATCTAACCTACCATCGTTATCATCATCACGAGATAGAAACATAACCATCAATAGTTGTCTAAGAATTCGACGATTTGAATCGGACCGCCATTTTTAGCCAAAATACGACCTTTTTTATTATTATTTTGAAAAATTGAAATTTAGTTGTTTCTAATTGATATTTTTATGGTAGAAATTGACTCAACACCCTAAAAACACCCTGGGGCACCCAAAATTCTAGAATTTGAGAGCTGTAAACTAGATTTTGAAAAATTACGACCATTTGTTTTCAAAATTGTGGCTAACAAATCATCTATTCTGGCTCAAATTGTAGAATTTTTAGACTATGTGTAATCGGCGTTGCCTAAAAAATTGACGATTTGGATCGGACATCCTTTTTTAGCCAAAGCCCAGCATTTTTCATCTTGCAAAAGTGAAATTTATTTGTGTTTTATTGGGATTTGTTATGGTAGAAATGGATTTAACACTCTCAAAACCCCTAGGGCACCCAAAATTCTAGAATTTGATAGCTGTAAACTGGATTTTGAAAAATCACGGCCAGATTTTTTCAAAATTGTGCTCGGAAAAATCATCTATTCCGTCTCAAATCATAGAATTTTTAGACTACCTGTAATAGGAGTTATCTAAAAATTCGACGATTGGATCAGACAACCATTTTTAGCGAAAATCCTTTTTTTTTTTTTGCAAAATTTGAAATTTCGTTGTGTTTATTGGATTCAACACCCTCAAAAACCCCCGTGTCACCCAAAATTCTAGAATTTGACAGTTATAAACTGGATTTTGAAAAATTACGGCCTGATTTTTTCAAAATTGTGCCAGGATAAATTTTCCTGGTATTTTTTTGTTCAATGAAGAATGCCAACAACTCAATGTCACAAAGCTAGATTTGAACCCGAATGTGGCGGATAACAACATTCCTCCCAACTACCTGATCTACATTCAATTGAGATACTTTTATACCCCTTAATGCCAAATAATTTAAAATTTAAAATTAATTATAATTAATTATTGATAAAATTATTTACATTTAATCTTAAAATGAACTAATTTTTCTATATAATTATAAAAGATATTTTATTTGGAAACTTATATTAATCATAATTCATTATTGATAAAGATGTCTTTTTTAAGTGTAATTAGTTTGTAAATGAACTATACAATTCTAATTAATATTAAAATTAATTTATTTCTTACTAATTAACGTTAAAATTCATTTACTACTATATACTTTGTTAACTTCTATTTTAAGATTATTTACATATTTATGCACATACAATGTGATAGGCTCATTAGATAGGTATAGATCATTCAACTTTTAAAACTAGTCAATCTACAATGCAAAATTAAAACATATGATGTAAGGTCAACTAAACCAATGAGAAACATGATACATACTTATATTTTTCCAATATAATCCCTATAAACCATATAAACCTTACCTATAAAATATATAACCCATAACAATTAATAACTCTTAATCCCTCACAATTATATCCCATACTATAAGCCATAATCCTTATAATACTTATAAAATCATATCTTTATAACCCTAACCCCTAACTATTATTAATTATAATCACAACCCCTTAAAATCCTAAACCCATACAATCCTTAATGTTAATACTCCGTAATCCCTATAAAACATAATTCCTAATTCAAATCTATCATAATCTAAAAATGAATTATGCTTTTAAATATTAAGAATCATTTATTGTTGGGCCGTGGAAATGCCTTTTTTTTACCATATCTATTACACCATTTTTCCCAGTTACACTCTACCTTCATAAACCATATACATTCCTTTTTCCAGATTAATCAGCAATCCTGACAAGGTATACATCATTATTGTTTCAATTAATAAAATGACTAAGATTGTTATGGTTATGAATTATGGCCTTTGTTTTATGCTAACTTGTGTGATTTCATTAAGATAAGATCAAAGAACAGGTGTATCAGTCGCCATGCCTTGAGGAAAGAATCATACGTGGGCCAGCTATTACTCTTCTAACTCCATTCCTCATATTTTCAAGGGACAACGCATCTCTCCACGTGAGCTGTAACAGGTCGCTCAAACAGAGCATAGTTGCAACAGACAGGATGCCTCCCGATTGGTTGAACCGTTGATCCATTGAATGCCAGTGTAACAACATCCTTCATGACTAACGACCTCATTCATTATGGCTATAACAGTTAGCTATAACTCTACAGCATGAAGATCGTAGATCTTCATTGCTGCACGAAATTAGTGGATCATGAGTTGTATTCCTCATGTATAAATTCGGGAAGGCTTTCAAAGTTTGGGGTTGGATAATTATTATTTTGTACAAGCTGTAACAGAGAACTAAGACTGTGAATTACCATCTTTAATGAAGAGTAGATTTACTTCCATTTTCGTGTCTTAATTAGTGGTAGTTCATGGCATCTCTGTTAGAAGGCCAGGGCCCGCCTTCTCATAGAGATTGCCGAGTTAAGTAGGTATTTAGATTTATTCATTTCCTGTTGTGTGTTCTGGAATTGCATTAGGTATATTTCTGATAGCTGCAACAAAGAGTTTATGATTTCATTCTTTATTGGTAGTTTATTTCCTACATATGAATAGCTGTAACTACGTGGTGTGACAGTCAACTATGTAGGTTAGTTTGATTAATGCATGTGTGTTCAATAGCTGTTACAGCCAAGCTCGGCTCCATTCCTTTCAGTCATTTATGCTTTCTCGGATTTCTAATGGTTATCAATTTATAGTTCAAGTTTATTTCTTAATTCTAGTTGCTGTTGTATCTTTAATTGAGTTCATAGATTAGGCAGATCATGGTTGAGTTATAGTAGTTACTGGATGGATCATTTTGGTAAAGATTGAATACTGTAGTTTCATAATTATAAGATTTAACTTCTTGCAAAAGTAATCTAGTTCAATTTCATTCTTAGATCAATAACTGCTAGCTTGATTTATGTAGGAAGGTAGTTGCACTTTGAATTCCTAGATGTATGAGTTAGATTAGTTTTCTTTATGGAATGAGTTTGGCTAAGTAGATAGGTAGGATTATTATCGTCATTGATTCAATCAACTGCTAAAGATGTTTATGCATAGATTGTGCTTATTTCCATTGAAATAAAAGACCTCCCTAGGTTTGACAATTTATATTGAGCATCATGTGTGTTAGTTTTAATTAATTGACATATAGGGTGACCAACATTTTGGCACCATTGCCGGGGAAGAGAGGAGGCAAGAAGAAGAGAGGAGAAGAGAAGAAGAAGCAAAAGCATAGGAAGAATGCATAAAGGAAGCTATTGAATTTCGGACTAAAGCCATGGCTGATAGAGAACAGGAAGGCAAGAATGAACATAGGGAGAACCGAGAAGAAGAAGTGGTAGATAATTAGCCTGGTAATACTGTGGCTACATTAGAATTTCCTATCCTCCAGACACCTGGAGCAACTCCCATGAAAAACATCTCACCATCAATTCTCCCGAATTTCCATGGTAAATCTCTTGAGGATCCTGATGAATTTCTTTTTGAGTTTGATATCCTCTGTCGCAGCTATGACTATACCTCTAGTGCTTAGAAGCTTAAACTGTTCCCAGCCACCCTGAAAGGAAATGCTCTGCGCTGGTTCATGATTCTAGGTCATGAGACCATTACTACTTGGGACCAAATGAAAAACACCTTCCTCTCTAAATATCAAGAATATTGTACAACCAGGGATAGAAATGAAGAGTTGTTTAAAATGGTTCAGAAGGAAGAAGAGAGCTTGGAAGAATTTGTGGAAAGATTGCTGTACAATTTACAAAGGTCTGGACACACTGAGATTGGAAAAGATGTGCTTAAGATTATTTTTCTATGAGGAATTAGGGAAGATTGCCTTGATATGTTGAATCTGTTGGGGAAAGGAGATATCTCAAAAGAACCTTTCGAGAAGATCATTGAATTATACCGAAGGTACTCAAGGGATCTTCTAGAACTAAGAAACAAGACAAGGATCGAGATCAGGATGTCTTCATTAGGACACAGAAGTCAGCTAGTGGAGGAGCCACTCGAGCAGAGATAGGAAACTCGCTGGAGAATTTTAAAACTGATATGATGAGATCCATTTCCTCAGAGTTAGATGTCTTGAGAGAAAAACAAAGTCAAGTGGTAGAAGATATTACACTTGGTGTATTCTGTCCCAAATGTAGGAAGAAGCACCCACTGAAAGAATGCCCACTGGACAAAGCAGAAATGCATAAAATATGTGAGTTGGAGCATGACAAAAAGGAATGTCCCTCACTACCTAAGATCAAGGCAGTTTTGTAGGCATCCACTTCAAATGTGGAACAAGCTTACTTCATTGCATAGAAGAAACCATGGCAGCCTCACAATCAAGGTATGAATCAAGACCCATCATTTTTTCTGAACAATATGAATGGTATGAACAATATGAATAATATGAATGCATAATTCCCTTCACATTATTCTGGTAATCATTGGCATCCATCTCAGAATCCTAATTCTTGGACACCATGGTCACAGCAGTCAAACAATCAAGCCCCTTGGAATTCCAACTGGAGAAATTCTTACCAAGGAAATAACTTCCCCCATCACCAGACTCAGTATCAACAGTATCCTCCTAAACAGTATCCTCACCAACAATACCAATAGCCACAGCTGCAATTCCAAAACAATGCCACACTTGTGAATGCACCACTTCGACAATAGCTACCTGCACAAACTAACCCAAACCCGAACAATAAAGTAGTCCATCAGTTTGAGACTGCCAACATGCCTGCGTATTCAATTTCCCAAGTTCCCTACAATGATATACGATTATGATCAGGGAGGGTAGTGGAACCCATCATCACTGAGGATGTTCCATCCCCAGTGACTAAAACTGGAGTGACTTAGCAATATGAGAATATTGTTCATTCAGCAGTCCCCATTATTGAGGATGCTGACATTCCTACTAAAATAGTGGTTGAAACTTAGGAAGTAACACACAACGAAGCACATCCTACATAATTGATGAGAGAACCGCCATACCCTGAACGATTGGCTCTGCAGAGAACAGTGGAACAACCTCGATTCAATATCTTAGGAGAATTGAAAATTTCGTATGTCAAAATTTCACTATTACAAGCCCTCCATGACGTGCCCATTTATGCTAAGACTGTTAGGGATTTTTGTATCAAGAAACCAGGAAGAAAGCCTAGGGATCCTCCCACTGTCCATGTATTGGGAAAAATTTCCGAATTGATAATGAGGAAGACTCTTGTGGCAAAATATGATGACCCTGGAAATCCTACTGTGACATTTCACATAGGAAACACACAAATCCCCAACATCTTGGTAGAATTAGGAGAGGCTATTAACGTTATGACCATAGAAACTGTGAAGAAACTTGGACTCACTAACCTTCGGTCGACCCCTACTATTTTGGAACTTACTGACAGATCAACAATCAAGCTTGAGGGGATCCTAGATGACCTCGTAATCTCAGTCGACTCGTGGGAATACTATGCGGATTTCTTGGTGTTACAGCTGAAATCAGCTGTCGGTCAGGATCTATGACCATTTTAGACGGGACTGAGATCAAGAGCCTAACCTTGTACCCTCCTCCATCTTGACCAAGCACATAAGATGAAAATCCACTTTGGGCATATCTGGAGGAGGAAGAAGGTGTTCAGCCATTATTAACAATAGGGAGAGCCTTAACTTTTAAAGATGAAATAGAGGACGATGCCACTAACAGATTCATCAATGAGTCCACGTCTGTCAACAAGCATGTTTACCAGATTCTTAATAGTATGTTAGATGAAGCAGAACAGGAAAATATTACAGAAGAAACTCTAGTCAGTGATGCCAGTATAATTCGAGTACTTCAGAATTCGAAAAGTGTACCAGTGGAAATTGAGCCAGGGAAAATGTTTAACGTCAATTCAAACCTTGCGCCCAGTGAGCTGGAACAGCTAGTCACCTTGTTGAAACAACATAGAGGAGCTTTCGCTTGGGAGTATATAGACATGAAAGGGATTCCTTATAATCTGTGTACCCATCACATTTATATTAAGAGCGACTCCAAGCCTGTGTGTCAACCACAACGAAGGATGAACCCGAACCTAAGAGACATTCTGAAAGAAGAGATCCAAAAACTTTTGGAAGCAGGATTTATATACCCGATTTCAGACAGTGAGTGGGTTTCTCCACTCATGATTGTGCCAATGAAGAATGGGAAATGGAGGGTCTATGTGGATTACAAAGAATTGAACAAGGCAACGCATAAGGACCACTTCCCCTTACCTTTTATTGATCAGGTCCTTGATACCTTGTTTGGGAAGAAGTATTTTTCTTTTCTGGATGGTTTTAGTGGCTACAACCAAATCCAGATTGCTCCAGAAGACCAGGACAAAACCACTTTCACCTGTCCCTGGGGGACTTTTGCATACCAAGTACTTCCTTTTGGGTTGTGCAACGCACCAGCCACATTTCAGAGAGCAGTGATTGGAATGTTTTCAGAGATGGTAAATGATTGCATGGATATTTTATGGATGACTTTACTCCATATGGTGATAGTTATGGAGAACTAGCACTGAAAAATTTAGAAAAGGTCTTGAAATGCTCTGAACAAAGCTAGCTCTCTTTAAGCACTGAAAAGTGCCATATGATGATGAGCGAGGGAATAGTGCTGGGGCACTTCATCTCTTTTGATGGTATCCCGGTAGATCCATCCAAAATCAAGGTAATTGAAAACATACAAACTCCTGGAACATAGAAGGATGTACATAGCTTCTTGGGGCATGCTGGCTATTACAGAAGGTTCATAGAAAAATTTTCCAGACTATCTTCTCCTTTGTTCACTATGTTGATGAAGGATGCACAATTTGCCTGGAATGATGCATGCCAAACAACGTTTACTGAGCTAAAGAAAATGCTATCTACAACACCCATCTTACGAGGGCCCAACTGGGCTATGCCTTTTCATATTTCTTTAGATGCTTTAGACACTGCCATTGGAGCAGTTTTGGGACAGCAGGAAGGTAATGCTCCTTATGCAATTTATTACATTAGCAAGAACTTATCTCCTGCTGAACTAAACTATACTATCACAGAAAAGGAATTTATTGCCATTGTTTATGCTATTAACAACTTTAGATATTATACATTATATTACTGGATATTCCACTTTTGTGCACACTGATCATTCTTCTATCAAATATTTAATGAATAAACCAATCACGAATGCTAGAGTTACTAGATGGTTGTTACTGTTATAGGAATTTGATATCACAATTATTGATAGAGCAGGGAAGGAAAATGTTGTTGCAGATTTTTTATCTCGACTTACTAACGGTGATGACAATTTACCAGTCGAAGATTCCTTCCCTGATGAACATTTGTTTGCAGTATCAGCTCATTCCCCATGGTATGCAGATATTGCTAACTTTTTGGATGCAGGTAAGCTCCTAGCACATCTGTCGAAGAGAGAAAAAATAAAGATCATACAACAAAGTGCTAGGTACTGCTAGATTGATGGCCATCTTTTCTACATAGGGCTTGATTTAGAGATCAGAAGATGTGTTAGAGAAGATGAGATCTTTAGTATTCTTAACGCTTTTCATGATGAGCCCTTTGGGGGACATTTTGCTGACAAAAGCACAGGTCATAAGGTCTTGAGAATGGGTTATTTCTGGCCCACATTGTTCAGGGATGCAAAGAAGTATGTTCAGGCATGTGATAGTTGCCAAAGGATGGGCCAAACCAACAGATTAGATGAAATGCCTTTGCAGCCACAGCTCGTGGTTGAACCATTTGAAAAATGGGCTCTAGATTTTGTAGGGCCTATCAACCCTCCCTCAATACAGAAAGTTTACATCTTGGTTTGCACATATTACATGACCAAATGGGTAGAAGCTGTAGCCTTGGTTAAGGCTAATGACCAGGCTGTGATTGATTTCCTGTATGAAGAAATTTTTACTCAGTTTGGAGTACCCAAGGAAATCATCACAGATGGTGGACCGCAGTTTGTGTCTCAGAAGCTGGAAGCATTGTTACAAAAATTTCATATTCAGCACAGAATAACCTTGCCATATCATCCATAGGCCAATGGCCAAGTGGAGAGTTCAAACAAGGTTATTGAGGCTATTTTGGCAAAGACGGTGAAAAGCCATCGTAAATATTGGGCTGAGAGACTTCTAGATGCACTATGGGCCTATCGCACTACATGGCGTAAAACCACTGGTTTTTCCCAATATGAGTTAATGTATGGTAAGAATGTTGTTTTCCCAATTGAATTTGAAATCAGGACTTTGAAAACAGTTGTAGAAGCAAATCTGGATTTATCAGAAGCATAGAGGAACCGACTGAACCAACTTAATGAATTGGATGAAAAGCGCACAACAACAGTAAATCATACAAATTTAATCAAACAACAACGCTCTAAGTGGCATGACAGATTGATAAAGAAGAAAGCATTCCAGGAAGGAGACTTGGCTCTGTTATATGATTCACGGTTTAAGAGGGATTTTAAAGGCAAGTTACGCACTCATTGGTTGGGACCTTATCAAATAGATTGTGTATTTGACAATGGAACAGTTCAGTTGATCACCATTGATGAAAACAAGACACCATTATTTGCAAATGGTCGTCGGCGGTGACTGTATCACAAACCAATCTCAAGGGATGCTTTTGTTTCACAAGTTGCAGCAGATCCAGATTATCAGTTAATGCCAGAGCAGGGAGTTTTCTCAACCTCTATGAATTTTTAAGGACTGCAATATCCACATCATTTGTACATAAATAATTTATTTTTCATTCTGTATTTTATCTATTTTTCATTTTGCACTTGATCAATTTGTTTTGAATATTTGTGTGCAGGGATTATTCGGAGGGACAACAGTCGTGACTGGGCCAGACAATTGCAGGCACCTTACATTGTTTCCTGATTTAATAAAGCTCTTTGAAAAAGATGGATGATTCGTTAGTTTTTTGGTAGCCAGCTGAGTGTCTGCTTGTTACTCATTTTTGCACAGCTGTGACTCCTTACCTTGCTCATTCTTCCTATTTATGCAGCTGTAACTCCGCCATTTTTACATTTACTTCATTTTTTTCCAGGAACTGCGACTCCGCTATTCTTGCTTATTCTGCTAAGTCTAGCAGCTGTGACTCCGCTATTCTCACTTCATTTTCTCCTTTTTCCAGCAGTTGCGACTCATCTATTTTTTCCTATTCCGCTAAGTCTAGCAGCTGTGACTCTGCTATCTTCACTTCATTTTTTCCTTTTCTAGCAGCTGTGACTCGGCCACTTTTGCCTATTCTGCCAAGTCTAGCAGCTGCTATTCCACTATTTTTTCCTTTTCTCTGAATTTTTGCAATTGGAACTCCTCCATATGTCGCCGAAATCTACTCAATCCTCTTATTATTCATCTGCAACTCCGCTAGATGGTCTGTCTTTTCGAACAGTCTCACTGTCAATGATCTGACCTGGTGTGAATTTAAAATGATGACTCCACAATTTTAATCACAGTCCGCCAAGAATTTAGCATGAATGTACTTATCAACTTGGTTGACGGTGTCCAACTCATCTTGGCACATGTGTATTCTACCAGATATGCGACTGTGAATATCATGCCATGGCAGAATGGCGGCTTGAGCATTCAATTTTGAAGGTACGGATTCTAACTATAATCATGATTAAGCACCAAATTAATTGTGACAAATTATGAGCATATCTTTTCTTTTGTCACCATCAGCATTTTGTACACACTTAATCATCAAAGAATGTGTCGGAGTAACAACCTGACCATCATTTTACCCGATTCGTACAAACATTTCCCAATTTCGCCATCTTTCCTTAACTATATCATCTATCGTAAAGTTGAAAACTGCACCATCTTTCCTAAAATACCAAGTTTCAAATCCCAGCTATTCCCATGAATGTTTGAAGGCTGCAACTTCCACGTATGAACTGATAAGGGTTGTATCTGCTGTTTGAATTGAAAGGAGGTTGATATGGGTAAACCGGTTAGGCATGAACCTGAAAGTATGGAAGCTCTCCGTGCCAATGCAGAAGTATTTTCCATTTTTGCAGCAGCAAGGTGGACTGAATATTTCCAACATCTAAACGGTTTCCATACTGAAACAAAATTACAGTTCGTTTTTAACTTGACTTATACTCATTCTGAAGTCGAGGGGGTATGCATTGAGGTTACAGAATCCATTATATCTGAGGTTACTAGCTTACCATAGGTTGGGAAGAAACTGTTTGGACAGAAGTTGCTGAATTCGACTGCAATAAGGGAATTTCTATAGTTGGGGAGAATGTTCGGCCAAAAGGCCATGGATTTGCACTGAACTCGTTACCTTGTCCATGGGATCAAGTGGCAGTTTTTCTGAAGAAGTATATCTCCTGTGAAGCTAGGTACTAGATTGTCTATCTTTCTGAATTCCCTCTGTTATCTCATCTGTGCCATGTCAACCTAGTTAATATGTTGTTTTATCTTTTTAAGACCCTACAAAGTATGGCCAGCTATGCAAGAACAACCCGACACCCAACTTCCTCCCTCACTAATCATGGCCTAATTAAATTACTTATCTTGAGGGCCATTGCACATCAGAATTTGACTTGGGCTCAATTTCTTGCTAGAGTTGGGATAATTAGAGAACCTACACTAGAATCGGGGAGTATTGCAAAAGAAGAAGAGGACCAGAGTTCCTCAAATCTAGTTGGGGGGGAGGATGAAAACCTAAATAAAAAGGGAAGAAGAAGTGGACATAGGGGAAGTTGTGACAGCAGTGAACCCTATCATCGAGGAGATAGTGATGGCTAGAACTGGAATAGCTATTGAAGCTATGAGAGTAGAAGCTGTAACTGTGGAAGGAGGTATGCAAAAAGGAAAGCACCAGGCAAAGGCAGTAGAGGAAGGAAATATAGAGGTGTTGGATATTGCATCCTCCTCGGAAATCAGGGGAATTATCATGGAAGAGGAGGAATTTGATTCTCCCTCTAGAAATTTGGAGACCCCTGTATCACAGAAGAAAAGAAGAAGAACAGGGAATAAGGGCCAGACAGCTACTTCAACAAGGAAGAGAAGATCCATAGATACTTCAGCGTCAGCGAGCAGTGTTGATCAGCCATCAGAAGGGGTGAAAAGAAGAAGGACTAGATCTATGGAAACAACTAAGATAGCAGGAGAAATTAGGGCAAATATGGAATTACCTTCCATTGAGATAGCAGGAGAAATTGGGGCAAATAATGAAGTACCTTTAGCAGAAGCAAAGTATGTAACCGGGACAGGCATAGAAATCCCTATCTTAAACCCCAAAACACCTGCTGACATACAGGAACCTGTTGTGAACGAATCTTAGATTGAAAATTTCCTGTACAAAAATGAACTATTAAAAGAAGAAATACAAGCACTTCGGAATGATTTGTAGAAATGGAAGGAAATAAGAAGTAAACAAGCAAAGAGGAGTCTGGATATATTAGTAGAGGCTGCAGATCAAGTGGAAAACTCATCTCTTGATTTGAGTTATGAAGAGCAGGGAAAAATGATATGCCCAGAATGTGGAGACGTATATAAAATGGCAGGGCATAAAGTCATACTGGTGGATCTTGTTGCACAATCACCTAAATGAGCAACGCAAGAAGGAGAAGTGCAAACAGTTGAGTTGATGAGGGAAGACGAGCCAAGAATGGACTTAATCCTAGATTTGGAACCAGAAGAAGAAGGAGATATACAAACTTAGCCATCCAGAGATACAAAACTACTCATAGAACAGTCTCATTGCTCAACGGACATTGAGATAGTCCAGGAACCTTTTCAGCAACCTGGAGAAATTAGGGAAAAGAATGCGATTACACAAGAACCAACATCCTTGGAAATGCTTATTGAAGTTGCAACTTGGACTGAAGTTGTTGAAGGAAAAATCCAAGAAGAGAATGTTGCTACACAAGAACCAATGTCTTCAAAAATGTTTGTTGAGATTACAACTCAAACTAATGTTCCTGAGGTGGAATTGGAAGGGCAGGATGCTGTCACACAAGAACCAGCACCCCCAAAAGTAACCACTGAGATTGCAACTCAAACTGATGTTGTTGAATTAGAACTGGAGGGACAGGATGCTACTACACAAGAACTAGCATCCCCAAAAGTAGCCATTGAAACTTCAACACAAGCAGAGGTCACTACAACACCAATGGAAGATGGAGCTGCTACACCTTTAATCCACGAAGTGGAAGCTGGAACATCTGGTGATGAGGTAAGAATGCTACCTTCTCAAGGCATCATTTATTTAGATTCTGATGATGAAAAGGATGTGGAGAATGGGAGAATTCAACGATTAGAGAAGAAGATTCTCTGGCTGAATCTCGAGTTAGACAAATGGTAGAAATTCATTGCTCAATGCAGGACAGGGATGATGTCTCTCCATGAACATAGAAATATCATCAGGGAGTTGAGAGAAAAGTTGGATGAGGAGCTATGCTTCCAGAAAAATCCGGTGGGAAAAACTTCAAGAAAGGTTGGAAGAATTGAAGAAACTCAAAACCCTACAAGAAGAAAAAGACCAAATGTATACTCTTTCCCTAGAATTACTAAGTTGCAGGGTTCCATCCTCCTCTTACCCTGTCTTTCTTCATGAGGAGACCATTTTATTTAAATTGAGGGCTCTAAAGAAAGGATGATCATTTGATCTAGCAACAGCTAGCCAGTTTCTAGAAACTTTTCTAGGGAGTGATTTTGAGGATCAACATTTGTTATGTGAATTATATTTACATAATAGGGCGTGTTACATTGACTCTCCCTCCAATCCTTTTCCTTGTTTGGGGGATGTTTAGCTAAGGACATTTGCCTCTTTTGTCGTCGACCATGTAGAATGGCGAAATGATTTCCAAACTATCACAAAGAAAGAAGAAAATTCTACTCTTTGGATTAGGGACGAGCCTCAGGATCCAAAAGAACTCATAGCAAATCATGCTGGATCCCTCAGGTTTCCTGCAATTGCCCAATACTTCAAAATTTTGAGAGATAAAATACTCACTACCTGTATCCCGATGATTTTTAATATGTAGCAGAGTGCTCTGGAAGGTAGTGAATACAAATGGCTATGTTCTTCTTCATATATGAGGGAAGGGGATCCATAATGCTTCAAAAATTTTAAGTAAGCCCTGACAAGGATTCCTGGGTATGTGCATTGCATGAAAACATGTGGACCTTGGTGGATTGGATTGAGATTCAGATTTCCCCTCATATGGATTCCTATGTGCCCTTACAGGAACAACTATGTTTTAACTAAGGAAGAGGAGGAGATGTGTTAGGATAAATGGACAACCTGCTATGGATTTGTGCCTTATGGGGAACCACCAAAACTTTCCTACAGTCTCACCAATCTTCACAGATACATCATGGACTTAGATTTAGATTAGTGGATGTTGTTGCATGAGGACATGCAATTGGATATTTGGGGGGAGTTGTTGGGCCCTGGAAATGCCCCTTTTTGACCATATCTATTACACCATTTTTCCCAGTTACACTCTACCTTCATAAACCATATACATGTCTTTTTCCAGATTAATCAACAATCCTGACAAGGTATACATCATTATTGTTTCAATTAATTAAATGCCTAAGATTGTTATGGTTATGAATTCTAGCCTTTGATTTATGCTAACTTGTGTGATTTCATTAAGATAAGATCAAAGCATAGGTGTATCAGTAAACATGCCTTGGGGAAAGAATCATACATGGGCCAGCTGTTACTCTTCTAACTCCATTCCTCATATTTTCAAGGGACAATGCATATCTCCACGTGAGCTGTAATAGGTCGTTGAAACAGAGCATAGCTGCAACAGACAGGACACCTCCCGATTGGTTGAACCGTTGATCCATTGACTGCCAGTGTAACAACATCCTTCATGACTCACAACCTCATTCATTATGGCTGTAACAGTTAGCTGTAACTCTGCAGCATGAATATTGTAGATCTTCATTGCTGCACAAAATTAGTGGATCATGAACTGTATTCCTCATGTATAAATTTGGGAAGGCTTCCAAGTCTGGGGTTGGATAATTATTATTTTGTACGGGCTGTAACAGAGAACTAAGACTGTGAATTACCATCTTTAATGAAGAGCAGAGTTACTTCCATTTCTGTGTCTTAATTCGTGGTAGTTCACATCATCTCTGTTAGAAGGCCAGGGCCCTCCTTCTCAGAAAGATTTCCGAGTTAAGTAGGTAGTTATATTTATTCATTTCTTGTTGTGTGTTGTGTAATTGCATTAGGTATATTTGTGATAGCTGCAACAGAGAGTTTATGATTGCATTCTTTATTGGTAGTTTATTTCCTGCATATGAATAGCTGTAACTGCGTGGTGTGACAGTTGACTATGTAGGTTAGTTTGATTAATGCATGTGTGTTCAATAGCTGTTACAGCCAAGCTCTGATCCATTCCTTTCAGTCATTTATGCTTTCTAGGATTTCTAATGGTTATCAATTTATAGTTCAAGTTTATTTCTTAATTCTGGTTGTTGTTGTATCTTTCATTGAGTTCATAGAATAGGCAGATCATGGTTGAGTTAGAGTAGTTACTGGATGGATCATTTTGGTAAAGATTGAATACTGTAATTTGATAATTATAGGATTTAAATTCTTGCAAAAGTAATCTAGGTCAATTTCATTATTAGATCAATAACTACTAGGTTGATTTCTGTAGGAAGGTAGTTGCACTTTGAATTCCTAGATGTATGAGTTAAATTAGTTTTCTTTATGGAATGAGTTTGGCTGAGCAGATAGGTAGGATTATTATCTTCATTTATTCAATCAACTACTAAATATGTTTATGCATAGATTGTGCTTATTGCCACTGAAATAAAACACCTCCCTGGGTTTGACAATTTATATTGAGCGTCCTGTGTGTTAGTTTTAATTAATTGACATATAGGGTGACCAACATTTATAACTTCTATGCTATTGATATTGAAAACTTATGTATAATTATAATTCAATAATGATAAAGTTGTAATTTTGAGTGCATATAATCTCAAAATAAATTATGCTTTTTACCAATACTTAGAACCATTTATTATTTGTATATTTGTTATATATAATATAAATTTTCTTGGTATACTTTTATAGACATTAATGCCAATTGTTTTGAAATTTTATATAAAGTATAATTCATTTATGATAAAATTATGTACATTTAATCTTAAAATGAACTTTTTTTTCTTTTTGTTTAATGTTAAAAGTAATTTGATTTGGAAACGTATATTAATCATAATTCATTAATAATAAAGATGTCATTTTTTAGTGTAATTAATTTGTAAATGAACTATACATTTCTAATTAATTTCAATTAATTTATTGCTTAAATACTTTTTTTTTTATGTAAGAAGAGATTATATTATATTATGAAACATACAGTTACATCCGAGAAAGATCAAGCTGGAGCCCTGCAATTACACTGCATAACCAGACAGATCATAATCATGACCCAGCATAAAACTTTGTAAGACCAATCACCCAAAAGGAACCTACGCATCAGAAGTCACAACACTGAAAGAAACAAGCGCACAGGCCTTTTTCCCTTACTAACCTTCCCATATACATCATAAGGTCATTTGTACCACCATTGAAGAAAAAATATTTTACCATGCGACCACCTTCACAGGAGGCAACCGGAAACTGAAACAAAACAAGATAGACTACAACCCAACACCCAAAAACTAAGACACTAGATATCCCAAAATCCAGCTAAAATAAAATATAGGGGAAATCTAGACAATGTCCAAGAGGAGGAGCAATAGGGGCAGCCACCGACATAGGAGGAGGATGAAGCTCCATGGCCTGAAGGAGTAAGTCCAGCTTGCAATGGACTGCTCTGGTTTCTTCGAGAATACTCTGCTCATAATTGACTAGCTCATTCGCAATCTGGTGCTCCATCCTATTCTGGAGAGTGTACCCGACTAGGTTCTTCATCACCTAGTAGAGTGCAATGGTATGTTCATACAGAATGAAACGCACCATAGTATTCACTGGGTCAATAAACCTATTTGGAGTCTTTCTGCGCTCCTCACCCAAAGTCTCCTTCACAGAGAGTTTGGACCGGATTATCGTGAATTCGAGTTGAACGTTTGAAATTCATCGCCCCACGATCCCATAGGAATGAAGCAAATGGGAACGAGTCTAAAAGGTGGTGCATGGTTTCCTCCGCTATACTGCACATGATGCACTCGTAAGGTCCTCTCAAACCTCTCTTCTGGAAATTGTCATCAATTAAGATGCGTCTTTTTATTACCAACCAGATAAAAATAGATATTTTAGGCCAGAGATTAGCATCCCATAATTTCTTCCACTTCAGCACCGGAGCCACATTATTGAATGCCATCCAGATGTTTTAGGCTTCCTTAATAGAGAAATTACCTTTAGGATCGAATCCCCATCGAAGTTTATCGTCCCCTGTATGGAATTTGATTTTGCGAGTATTCAGAGCTTCCTTCAGACGGTTTAACTCCTCTTCAGGACCAAACGGCTCCCACCAATATCGGGCTGCCTAAACCCTAAATTCCTAGTCTAGGGCAGTAGCATCCCAAAGGTCATGGACTAGAAATTTGTTGTTAATAGTGCATTCTTGAATGACGTGATGAGAATCCACACTACTGGCGATGGGGGGTAATTGTTTCCATGAGTCATTCCATGCCTTAGCTCGTCTACCATTAATGATTTCAAAGAAACTGTTATCCCATACAAGGTTCCTGCCTTGATTAGCTGACTTCCAAATATGCGAACCAAGGGGAGTCTTAGAGAAACGGATCCGGTTACTTTTTTCCCAGCCATCCGGATATTTAGAATGACAAAGCTTAGTCCATGGTTCTTGGTCCACCGCCACCATATTTTGGCCCCAGAGACACAATTTACCTGTTCAGGGTATCGGATATTTAGACCACCTTGATCCTTGGGTGAGCAAACCACCTCCCACTTGACCAAATACCACTTTTGGTGCTCCCCCTGGCCACTCCAAAGGAAATTACGCTGAAGGTTTATTATTTCCTTTAGAATAGATTTGGATTCCATCATGTTCAAAAACATATAGATAGGTATAGCTTGTTGAAAAAATTTAACCAAGACCAAACGGCTAGCAAAATTCAGGGGACGCAGAGTCCAATTGGTTATTTTTTTTCTCATTTTGTTAAGCATTTACTTCTAGGATCCTGACGAGCCAAGGAATCAACCAAGGGGGAACCCAAATATTTGGACAGAAGGGAGCTCTCCTAGAAACCCAAAATACAACAAATATTTCTTCTAGTAATATTAGGAGTGTGGAAAAAAAAGACCTAAGATTTTTGTTGATTTACTTCAAGACCAGAAGCATTGTCAAAGTTTGTAAGGCAGAGACGAATTTTCCAAGCTTCCTGGACAAAGGGGTGTTCCATAAGCATAATATCATCCACAATCTGCTGGTGAGTCTGACAATCCATGCGAGGATGAATGATGAGCCCCTGCAAATCATGATTTCCTTGCGTAGCCTTAATAGTTCGACCTAACCCTTCAACCATGATAATAAAAAGGGAGAAAGAGGGTCCCTGTGGAGAATCCCCCTGGAAGGTTTGAGTAAGCCTATGAGGGTTCCATTGAGCATAATGGAAGAAAAGGAAGATGAGATTAAATTCATGATCCATCCAACCCATTTAGCCGAAAAAACAAATGCTTGCAGCATGGCTCTCATAAAAGGCCAATTCAACTTGTCATAAGCTTTAGCAATATCGAGTTTTAGCAGCATGCCTGGGATTTTGTCTCTTTTGAGGGAATGAAGCACCTCATGAAACATGATAATGCCATCCATGATTTTTTGTCCTTCAACAAACCCTGACTTCTCAGGGAAAATGAGAGAGGGGAGGATTGGTTTTAGGCAGTTGGCAATCACTTTAGTAACAATTTTGTAAATCACATTGCGGAGAGCAATGGGGCGAAACTTGTAAGGGGAGTCTTATCCATCACACTTAGGAATGAGGGCTAGGACGGTAGCATTGAATGTGGGGGGAATTTTCCCAGAACATCTGGATGATTCCACAATCTGATAAACTTCCACCTTGATGAGATCCCAGAAAACATTAAAGCAATTGGTGGTGAAGCCATCAGATCCAGGGGATTTCCCATCTTCCATTTGATGCACTGCTTCTTCAACTTCAGTCATAGATATTGGCCTCATAAGGATATCATTTTGTTCTTGAGTAGCCAGAGAAGGAATATTCTCAGTGATCAACTCAGTATATCTCCTTCTGTCAGGAGTAGACTCGGTGATTATGTATTGGAATAAATTGCTTAGTTCACCCACTATTTCTTCTCTAGTTTCAAGCCTTTCTCCTTCCCTGCTCTTTAATTTGAGGATCCTATTATACATTCTATTCTGGATGACCGAACGGTGGAAAAATGTAGTGTTCCTTTCCCCATCTTGGAGCCAGTTAACTCTAGCCTTTTGATGCCAGAGAATTTCCTCTTGACGCTCTTTTTCTAGAAATTTGTTGTAAATATTGGTCTCCTCATTCTACATTTATGACGTATATCCTGAGTCTATTCCTCTTTTTTGTATTTCCTCCAGTCTAGATTCCAAATCCTTTTTGTCTTCAATAATATTTCCAAATTATTTCTTGTTCCATTTCTTTATTTTCTCCTTGAGCGCCTTCAGTTTCTGCTAAAACCGGTACATGCTCTGGCCTTCATCTGAGCTAAGCTTCTCCCACCATTGCGTAACTTTCCCCTTGAAGTCAGGATGGCCTAACCAGAACTGTTCAAACCAAAAAGGTTTTTTAAATTGAGAACCCAACCCACTCCACAAAAGTTCCACTGGCCAGTGATCTGACCTAGAAGCTGGGAGAATGGAGGAAACAACTTCACTCCTAGATTCCATTATAGACTCAGAAACCAGGAACTAATCTAGATGCGAGGAAATGTGGCGGTCCCCTTTTGTTTTATTGTTCCAAGCAAATCTCCCTTCCCCAGGGATGATATCAACAAGTTTCAAGGCCTAAATGGTATCCCTAAAATGACCACATTCCACCTCAAGGCATGGTCTACCTCCTTTATTTTTCTCTAACGAGGCGCTAATATTGAAGTCCCCTCCAAGAATCTATTGTTTGTTCCCCAGTCTTGTCCCGATACACCCCAGAAAGTCAACAAAGGAATTTTTTTCTTGGGGATTATGGGGGCAATAAACATTAGTTAAAAGAATAGAGATTTGGAAGCCAATAACCACAAAATCAACCGATAGACATCGATGATTCCCATGGAATCCCGACAGATTAACTTTACAGGGGTCCCATAGAATGCCCAGCCCACCTGCCATACCTCTAGCATCAATGCCCATTGCCTCACAATTTTTCCATATTTCCCTACATCTCTCCTGAAGTTGACTTGCCGAGCATTTTTCTTCTTGAAGAAACACAATGGATGGATTTGTCATCCTAATCTTATTTCGAATGGTTTTAAATTTTCGCGGGCCATTAAGACCCCTAATGTTCCAAGAAACAATATTCATAACAAACCCTAAGATTATAAACAAAGAGCCTCCCTTATCGTAGGGTACTGACCTGATTCCACCAACTTTATTCCTACTACCGCGATGCATTGCCGATTAGATTTCCATCCTAGTTTTTGGATAACCTCATCATGCTTCCTCTAGTGGTCTCTCAGAGATCCTGGGCTAATGCCTAGGCGATTAGACTCCTGGGCCTTAATGATTGCTTCTTTCAGAAGGACGACTTGCTCCTGTGGGACATATCCTTTCTTAGCATCCTTGCAATCTTGCTCGATTCCTTCAATATCTAGGTCTCTAATGTCCATGTCTTCCATGTCTTCACACATCTCACCTTCCATTTCCTCAGTTGGGGTTTCCACCTCCTTGGAACTAGAATCCTTGGGGAGATCGGTCTCTTTTTCTTGGTTACTAGTATCATTTTTTTCTTGGGTTGATATATCTGCAATGTACTCAGATTGATCCCTAAGAGCTGCAAATTGATTGGAGGTTAAGATCTTCTTTGATCCATCCAGAATTTCCTGTCTTCTCCCTCCACACTTACGAGTCGGAACCTTAGAAAACCCTTGATCTTTTCTCTCCTCTTCACCCCTAGGAGAGGGTTTAGGGTTATTCATGGGGCAATATCTCAATAAGTGTCCATGTTCATGGCATCAGCGACATATGAATGGGACTTTCTCATAGTCCAAGGGTTGAACCCAATCCTCAACCTACCAAGACATCTTTATTGCTTCAGGTAGTTCTTTAGATAGGTCCACGTATACACAGATCTGAGCATAAGCCATGTAACGTTGCGCTTTAGTTTGCTCCTAAATTTTGACAAAGGATCCAATATTGTTCCCAATGTCTTCCAAGATTTTAGTATCCCAATATTCACTTTGGAGAGAATAAATCCTGATCCAGACAGGAGAAACCCACATATCCTCCTTATCAGGGCAAAACTTCTCTTTCCAGGGTCTCAAGAAAAGGACCGTAGAGTAGAAAAAATAGGTGCCGCCATCTAAAACTCTATTTTTGTCTTCCAAACTAAGGAAAGAGATCGTAAAGAAACCCTTGGACCCCAGCTGGAGGTCATAATGACCTTTCGGTTTCCAAGTGGAATTGATCCACCAGATTAGGGATTTTTCGGAGGGAAGCATCCCCACAAACTTACCAATAAGCGCGTGATCCTGCGTATACTGGATTCGTTCTCTCAACTTACTGGATATGATCTTCATTGATGGAATGGAATCTGATTTAGGGATGCACTGTCTAGGCTTCCTTCCCGCAGAAGGGTCTGCAGACCCCAAATCTTGTGAACATTTTCCCATACCCCCCATTCCTTCGAGCGAGATTGGAATCCCGCCAACCCGAAAACCATTAGGATGGTTTCCAAGGGGGTGGATTGCCTCCCCCCACAGTTGCAGACATGGTCTCCATCAGTCCTTCCACATTCAGAGGTCTCTGAAAACCCTAGCTTGCATTGCAATCACTGGATTCGATCCATTCGAAAATCCTCCACTACAAGATTTACCTTACTATCAACTAAGATTTCAGTTTGATCATCATTAGGGTATATTACTTAAATACTTTGTTAACGTATATTTTAATATTATTTACATATTTATGCACATAGGATGTGTTATGGTCATTAGATATGCATAGATCATTCATCTTTTAAAACTAGTCAATCTACATAACTAGTATAAAATGACTATTTCCATAACGTTAGAAATTAATGAACTTGTAACTTACCACATATTACAATAATGAATTAACTTTCCATTTCCACCATCATAATATGAAAAAAAATTAATATAATTACAAAAATAAAATATAGAAAAATAAAATGATACATGAACTATGTAATTGATGGAATAAAACATCCACATATAACTCTTCATTACCATCACCCTGGTTATCTTCCTTGCTTGGCATGATAGCACTATTGTTCTAAAAAATTGTTTTGATCTAGGGTCATGTCTTAATATCATGAACTGCCAATCCCTATCCAACATATCCAAGTAAAAAAAACTTGGTTGCAATGTTTTGGGAAAACATAAGGCTCCTTAGTTTCATCTCACATCTTTTTAGAGTTGATGCATATCATTCACGATCTTCCTTTACATTACTATGGTCAAAGTTGTCCCACCATTTGCACCTAAAAATAACAAATTGGAAAGATGAGAAGTCCACTTGAATGATCTCTTGTATCTTTCCAACATAACCTAACTTCCCCCCTATTAGGCTTTGATTGGAGTGGCTAGCATGACTAGATTGGTCGAATTCGACTTCTACTCCATAGTCTTGTGTGACACGTCCATCATTGACATCCTCGATATGAAAATGATGCCCATATTCCCACATAGATGGGAACAAATGAAGGTTTGTAAAAATGTGAACAAATGACAGTGTTATATGTCTAATAACTAGACCTTTAATATATAAAATATATATGTTAGAATTAAAAGGTGCCTTATAATGTTAAAAATGTGCACAAATAGATTATTACCAAGTTGTTCCACCTAATCCCTATGTTTAGGAAATTATCTTTAGCATGCGGGTAACAACTAGATGCATGGTATTTCTCTCTAACTTGGTTGGCTACCCAACTATTGGGACAAATCATTGTCATATTTTCTTTTAAATGATCTATATAAGGTATGCTTCTACCATTCAACCATATGAATTATTTCATTTCACTGTCTCATTTCCTCCTCTTCTCTTCATATAATGCGACCCATGATTGTGTTGCCCCCATATTATAAAAAGAATGAATTTATTGATGGCATCAATTTCTGAATTCGTTGATGTATTCATGAAATCTATCCGACATATAGTATGTATGACATCAAATATACATTATGAAGGTCGGTGTGAATAGTTACTTTGCAGAAATTTGAAAAACGATAAGTGACTTACTGTTTATCATGTGACTTATTCCATTCGTTTGGAGTAGCTCCCATAATTCCTATTTCATTAAATTTGGACTAAAAAAGTTTGAATTTAGACTTTGAAAGTGTCAATATCAACCTTTCTAAAGTGAAAAATTAGGTTCTGAAAGTGGCAATATTGGATTTGAAAAGTGTGTTTTTTGACTACTTATGAACCCTAAAATTGCAATTTTTTATTATGAAACTATGAGTTTCAATTCAAAAAGTGTGAATTTCAAATAAAAAAATGCAAATTTTGATTTGAAAAGTGCAATTTTCATTTGGAAATGTGCAATCTTTTAAAGTGAAAAGTGCAATGTCTATAATATCCAATCCTTGTTTGAACAACATGTTTATCAGTTCTTGGTTCTTTTTTCATACAATATCAATAATATCTAGATTTTTACATTGATAATTTTAGTAGTTTCGAAATGAGGCAGGAATTCTCTGTGTAATCTGTATAGGCACAACTTACTTACATAGTAGTAACCAGTAAATGTTGTATTCTACATCACAATAGTAATTTTCCTCAAATGCCTACAGGCTCATGGACATTTCATATGCTCAACCTTTACCCTCCCAACTAGGTTGATCGACAGACTAGAAGGTTTGTAGCAAAATATAAATTTGTTGGGCTAAGATCCCATCAAATGATATCCATAGGAACATCCATCCCACTCTTAATATTATGCCCCATCTGTTCTCGTTGTGCCTTAATTGCTTCAAGGCCCTTCTCATTTATTCTAATTTTTTCTCCTGTCCATCCTAGCCTTGGTGATCATGCCCATATGATGTTGTTTACATCGATCATCATATTTTATTATGCATCAACAACCCATTGTTTCTTTCTATTTAAGCAGTTTTTGTACACGACCTTCATATTCTTCGATGCTCCTATTGGCTTCCACCATTGCACCTCTACTTTGTAAGACCCAAGAGTACTAGCATCTGAATCCTGATCAATATTACCAATTTCCCTACCCAACCATATTGCACAATGACCATTTGGCCCTTTAAAACATCCACTCTTGGAATTAATTCATCTGTAGGCTTGTTGCATACTGGTCCAACAAAGCAAGAACATTTTTCTTCAAATAGGCATTCATAATTTCATGTTCAGATCTTATAGGTTCACTACTATGAATATCATGGCTTGTCGATGGCCAAAAGTTAGTTGCTTACTGATCAACACTCTCGAAGGGACTGTACAAAGCTTTATATATAGCCTCCTTATAATTTAACTTGGTGTTGTTAAGGATTATACCCTATAGCAGGGGATGGATGCTATCAACGCACATGGGGCTTCACAGATAGATACATAAGATCTTACATTCATTACTGTAAACAAAATGAGATAAGGGTTTAGGAAAGAGTACCTTATTTATGGCGGTTGGTCCTAGTTTTCTCCCAATATCCACAACAATATACCTGCAAAATACACAGACCTTCCTCAAAATATTATGACTATAAATATATAATGATATTGAAAACAATAAAACATTAATTATAATCAGAATTTAGTAGAAGAAACACTATATTGAGACAGGAAGGGTATCTCGATCTTTATTGTCAAAGAAATGCAACAAAATACAACTGATATACCTGATCTTGTTCCAAGCACTTCTACAACCAAGTTCTGGGCCCTTGGTCCTCTCTTCACTAGAAATTCCTTCAGCATAACAATAAATTTCTCCTCTATTGGCCCCTTCCTCATGGCTTCCCCTTGTATTTATGGCCAAGGCAGGAAATTAGATTCATGAGGCAATTGAATTGGGAGGTCGGTGGAGTTATAATACCAAACTCAACTAATCCCAATTCGTAATCTTAATATATTTTTTCAATTTCATCGTAAGATGTCCGCGAGAATGACACTAGGAGACTAGCGCATGATCCGCGAGTATCTCTCTAGGAAACTCGTGCATGCAACATTTTAAGTGATGTCCGCAGGTTGTCAACATTAGGACCCCCGCATGACCCACTAGATGTCAATACTAAGAGTCGAGGTTTTCCAATGAAATATATAGAAACAATAAGGGTTTTAAATGAATATGTGAGATATCATCACTCAAATCATCTAAGGTTAATTTATCTCTTCCATCCATAGTGTCCTTTTGTGTGATTGGCAGGGAAATGTGATCACGGACGAAGAAGTGCATATTTGACCTATAACAGATGCCCCCTAATGTGTGAGGTTAGAGGGAAATGATGGCCGAAATACATTACAAATCCAAGTCAGAGGAGGATCAAGAAACCACAGGACGAAGCCACAAAAGCACCTGAAAACAAAAACCAAGGTCAGTGAGCAATTACAATCTTGACATCTTATAGATGTTCAGTATGATAGAACATAATCTCCAATACATAACTGGGAGATGTATATAGCATGGCCACTGAAATACAAGCGTGGATCCATGTATAAAATATGAGATCATAGCCATAACAAAAGGTTGGATCTATGTCTCAATAAGAGCCAAAAAATGAGTGTGGTTCACTCTTGAGAAACTTGGGTAATAACATAAATATGACAATTCTATTAGAGTCCCAAGGTCTTCATCCAAAACATCCCAAGGTACGAACCTTATCCATGTGAATAAATGAGGTGGAGTCGAACATGGAGAGTACCGTTTGATTATCGGTCATTGATGTATACTATTAACAAATGCGAGGGCGTCCACCAATAATGAAAGTGGGACCCAAGGTACCTAGTACATTCGAACAAGTGTGAATAATTGGTCTTGAAGTCGAACACATGAAGAATCCATCAAATAGGAGACATTGATGTATTCCTACTATTCAATGGCGAGGGAAATTTCCACTAATGATTGTAATCCCCAAGGTACTATCCGAAACTCTAAACATCATTCCCAGAGCATGAAGATCTGAAGTCAATGGGAAGAAGTACGTTGGAAGGGAGGCCTTAATGCATCCTCCATCATCCAACATGAGGAACACTCAAAGGATTGAGTTTATTTTGAGTAGGACTAATACAAGATGAAACAAACTGACACCAAGGATGGTCGACAAATGAAGTGAAGGTAACTGTAGAATGGCCGAAATAGGCTGTATCCTTGAATAGTGAGCACGACACAAAAGTGACTTAGGCATCTTTTAACATAACGGGAACATGATATAAATCCATAATGTAGGAGACATTAGCAGATTATCCATATGATTGGAAGAGTAACCAATCAAAGGAGTAGACACTCTAATATCAAGTTCATCCTATGGTAAAAAACTGAAACCCAACTAAAATATGTACTCAAAAAAGGTGTTTTGTTCAAGGGCATGACTAACTTGTTTCTTTTAAACTGAAAAGATGTTTGATACCCCACTCTTCCATTTTCTCTTTTTATCAAAGGATATCTTTCTTGTTGGTTTTAATGAGTCCAAGAAAGCAAACTCAATAGTCTCTCTTCATTTTTTAAACAAGCTCGAAGAAAGAGGGAGAAGACTGCTTGACACAAGTCCAACCATGTGTAAATTTAACGAGTCCATGGGAGGAAAAATCAAGACCTTCTTCATTTTTTACAGAGTTTGAAGAAGAGATAGATGGATACTCTATAATATTGATCCATGGATTTTAATATCGAGCCTCGATCGGTTCATGCTCGCCTCGGTTTTATTTTTTGAGGAGTCTGAAAAAATTAAACAATAACTCCATACACCTACTCGTGGATTTTAGTATCTAGCCAGAGTTGGTAAGTGCTCTCCGGTGTTTTCTTGTTTGAAGAGTCTGAAAAACTTAAACAATAACTCTATATACCTTCTCGTGGATTTCACATCGAGCCCGAGTAGGTGAATGCTCGTTGGTGTTTTCATATTTCGAGAGTCTGAAAATCCTAAAGAAAACTCCAAGAAGTCTTTTTTCATATGGTTAGTCTCCTTCCCCGAAAAAGTATAAAATGATGAGAGAAGAACTCTTCTAGCCACGTATAACCAGAGTATACCTTTTTCGTAAATGATCCACAAAAGTCCGGAAAAGGGTTAAACTTATGCTTAAGTGGATGTCGCTTCAAATCCTTTAACGAGTCTGAAATGACAACTATACTTGGCAATATTGTTATATTTAAAGACTTTAACAAGAGCTTGAAATAAATCTATTAAATTTTTTTCGTAAAGGTTTAACAAGGCCAAAAAAGTAAACTCGTGACCTCCTTACTATTTTTAATAATCCCAAAGGAGCGATGGAAGAATGCTCATAGCCTCCTTACTATTTTTAACGAGCTAGAAGAAAAGGTGGAAGAATTCTTGTAGCCTTCGTATTGCTTTTAACGAGCTCGAAGAAAAGGTGGAAGATTGCTTGTAGCCTCCTTCTTGTTTTTAACGAGCTCGAAGGAAAGATGGAGGAATACTCCTAGCCTCCTTACTATTTTTAACGAGATCGAAGGAAAGGTGGAAGAATGATCGTAGCCTCCTTACTGTTTTAACAAGCTTGAAGAAAAGGTGGAAGAATAATTGTAGCCTCCTTACTATTTTTAACAAGCTCGAAGAAAAGGTGGAAGAATGCTCATAGCCTCCTTACTATTTTTAACGAGCATAAGGGAAAGGTGGAAGAATGCTCGTAGCCTACTTACTGTTTTTAACGAGCTCGAAGGAAAGGTGGAAGAATGCTCGTAGCCTCCTTACTGTTTTTAACGAGCGAAAAGAAAAGGTGGAAGAATGCTCGTATCCTCCTTACTATTTTTAACGAGCTCGAATGAAAACTGGAAGAATACTCCTAGCCTCCTTACTGTTTTTAATGAGATCGAAGGAAAGGTGGAAGAATGCTCGTAGCCTCCTTACTATTTTAACGAGCTCAAAGAAAAGGTGGAAGAATGCTCATAGCCTCCTTACTATTTTTAACGTGCTCGAAGAAAAGGTGGAAGAATGCTCGTAGCCTCCTTACTATTTTTAACAAGCTTAAGGGAAAGGTGGAAGAATACTTGTAGCCTCCTTATTGTTTTTAATGATCTTGAAGGAAAGGTGGAAGAATGCTCGTAGCCTCCTTACGATTTTTAATGAGCTCAAAGAAAAGGTGTAAGAATTATCATAGCCTCCTTACTGTTTTTAACGAGATGGAAGGAAAGGTGGAAGAATGCTTGTGGGATCAATGTCCAAATGAATGGCCGACTGCATTATAGATTGTAGGAAAATTTCATCAGATTGAAGTATATCATCCTAGATAGAACACATATCTAGACATTCAGATGGAGTCACCACCTGGTCAATTGTCAGGACCTAATCCCCAGAAGGTAAGTATGAATTCATAGGCTTCTTCTCAATAGCAATTGGACTCAAGGAATAATACGCCACATATTTTGATTGTGACATGGTAGTGCCTAGTGACGGGGGATATACTTGGTCTGTAGTTGGGTAATAAGAGGGATCAACAAATGCAAGTTGATCGATATTGACAATGTTTTGATTGTGAGGAAAGTGCATCACACGAAAGAGTGTCGACACCATAGCCTGCAAAGCATATACGTAATCACACCCTAGGATCATATAAAAATCCATAGGGTCTTTTAAAACCATAAAATCAACTACGACTGTTTTATCACCCAAAGTAGGAGGTACCTGAGGGAGAAATCCCAACGGTTCACTAGGTCTTTTATCGAAAATCAATGGCCAATTAACAGCTGGAAAAAGGTTAGGAAAACCTAAATCTCTCCAAGCATAAGGGGATAAAATACTAACAGAGGCTCCTTCATCTACAATACATCGATGAACCTCATGGTTTTCGATATCAACCTTTATCTGGAAAGGTGTAGAAGAAGGAAGGCGAGTCCCAGTTAGACTATTCCAATCAAAGGAAATGATCCCAGAGCTTGGTAGGGGTTCACTCAGCACAGATGAAGTGCCCCCATTTTCGGAAACATCTGAATTGGTAATGCAGAAGATTTCAGGGACAAGTGCATCAGTCTCCAAAAAACTGATGGGTTCGATCAAAGATTGCATCGATTCGATCACTTCACTCTCCGAAGGAAGAGTGGGGTTGACCAAATATTGCATTGGTTCAACCGCTTTATCAACGAAAGGTTGACTAGGCTGTAGGGAATCTATAGAAAATTCAGGAGCAGAGGATCCTTCAGACATGGACCACACTCTTCACAGCTCTGGAATAGCAGGGCACAAGTGAGTAAGGTGATCTCCCTTACAAAGTTTACAAGGGAACTTTGGCTTGCATCCTATAAGCTCAGACTCCTTTACAACATCAGTACTTTCAGCATGACTAGCATTGGATGACAACTTGCCCCCAGCATGAATTGCAGAGGCTGGTTGCTCAGAAGCATAAGACTTTTGAACTACCGACCACACTTTTTGCACTTCTAGAAGTACAGGGCACAAATAGGTCAGGTTGTCTCCATCACTAAACTTACAAGGGAACTTAAGCTTCTGTTTATTAGGTTTGTCGACAATGTCAACTTTCTCAACATGAATTGTAGTGGCTGATTCAGTGTCTCTAGTATGACTCACAGTAACTGGTGACTTGTCATTAAGATGACCAGCAGTGATCAATGACGTGTCCTCAACATGACTAACAGTGGTTGAAGCCATGGTTTCAGTATGATTTGCAGTGACTAAAATTTTTCTCCCAACATGACCACTGGAGGCTGGGTTTGTGCTCATTGCATGACTTCCAGAGGCTGAGTGGGTGCCCCTAGCATGAATTCCAAAGGTTGGGTGGCTACCCCCAGCATGACTTCTAGATGCTGGGTGGTTGTCTCCTTGCTTTGGAATCTTCTTCCTATTATTCCTTCGTTTATTCCTTTTAGAATATTGGTTACTTGTATTACTACATTAACCACATGAGGTAGAAGGAGGAGGAGAAGATGTTACTAGCGAAGTAGGCATAGGATTCCGATGCTCTTGATGTGAGGTGCTTACTTGAGAAGCGTCAAGAGCATGCAAGGCATTTAGAGTGGAAAAAATCAAACTGGTATCCCTATAGTGAATCCTGGAAGATTCAAAGTAGCCATTAAGGGAGTACCAATGTTTCCAATGAATGGAAAAGAACAAGGAGCCCCTTGAACAGGGGTCCATTGATTGGTGTTCACCAGAATTCTATCCATAGTCTCTGACTTAGTGAGCTAGAAATCTCTAAGGTCAACTAAGAACGAGAGGTGCAAAGAGCACACCACTAAAAAAAATGACCTAGGTAAGCCAGACCAGGCACACAAAGATAATACACTCAGAAGTTAGTCTGGGATGATGAGGGCCAAGAACAGACTATTAGAATATCGAAGGTCAGTTATACAACGTCCAATGTAGGTCCTCTGGGTGCAAGCATTTGAATCACCATACCGCCCTCCTAGGATTACTGTAAAGGGTTACCTTCCATTCCTGTCCTAGGTGCAGTGAAAATAGCCTTCCACTATACCCGTGAAGAGCTCTAAGGTTAAGATACTAAGTGTTATAGCTTGAAATGACACCTCTCTGTCCGTGATGACACTTGCTTCCCTTGGTCACATGACGACACTTCTTGAGATCAAGTTCAGTCACACAACAGGAAATTTGTGGATGGAGGAGTCATTTGGGACACTAAAAATGGTTGAAATTACCTCATTCTTGACCCATTTGATGTATATGACCCTTAGGAACATTTTTCCAGACCAAACCATCTCCTAAAAATGAGCAGAAAAGCCTGTTTTTGGCCATTTTTTAACATGAGCGCTGGTACACAGGCATGATAGTAGCATGTGTACCCTACTCTAGTGTACAATAGTAGCGTTCAAACCTTCTGAGCGTGACTCCACTGTTGAAATAGTAGTGCTCAACTCCATATGTACGCTACTTTGTCTATTGTAGAGTAGCGTACACCCCTGTTTTGGTCAAAATCTTGAAATTCGAGTAAGTTAAGTTGGTTGGGAAACCTCTTGAGCAGTTATAACTTCTTTTCCTCTTCCTCACTGACTATATAAGGAGGGTAGAAGGGCCATGTGAGGGGACTAAGACCAGTTACAAAGTTATGCTGGAGGAATGGAGACCCTCATCCCCCTCTCTTGTGCCTCAGTTTCTCATAAACCCTAGCACAACTGATTAGAGGTTGGGATCCTTGGAGAATGGAAGCAGGAGACCTTGAATCTAGGTTTCGTGAAGTGCCAAGCTTGAAAGAAGGTATAACTGTATGTACTTGCTTTCATTCATTAATAAAGATCAGACGTTCTTCTCTTTCCAAATATGACCTATTAATGTGTCTTAGATTTGATTACTGTTTGATTATAGTTTGATGTCTCTTTATATTATGGATATCAGTCTTATATATGTAGTCAAATGTGTTTGAGAAGGTTATCAAGTTGTTTTGCAGGTCTGGGCATTGCGACACTGGATAAGCATTGAAGAGCGAGGGATGCAAAGCTAGGATCAACCTTCTGAATGAGGTGTCTACATTTTTAAACCCTAATCTCTTCATTTATTTGTTGTATCTGTAGAATGCTTGAAAGTCTATCTTTATCACCGTAAGTTGGTAGTTTCTCCCCTGAACTATAGGTGCATTTTCCCCACAACAGAATGGCGACTCCGTTGGGGAAAGCCTAATTGCTTAGGGGTATCCAAGGTCATTTATTCAGTCTTGTTTGATGGTCTTTGTTTATTTTCTTGATTAGGATCAGTTAGTAGGCTTTGTTTGACCCTGCTGGGCTTTTACAGACCCTTCCCAGCCCTTACAAACCCTTGTGGACCCAGGTGTGGGGGGTTTTAACCCCATTTTTCCAACTTTTTCCACCTGTATGTTACTGTTTGTAGAACACAGTAGCGCCCATACGCTACTTTTCCTCTGCACAGTAGCGCCCATCCTGCTATGGGCGCTGGTATGCCTCATACACAGTAGTGCTCAAAATATGGGTTTGATTTTTTTGAGTTTTTGGGTTGTGGACCCAAATCTGGGGGCTGTGGCTGCATTTTTTTTGGGGTCCCTAATGACCCTAGGTCTGTGTTAAACCACTGTAAGTGGTCTCCCATCCTTGTGCTGATCCTACATTCATGATTTGAACCTCTTTTGATCAATTTGAGCTTGTTTGGAAAGTTTTGGGGTTTGTTGACCCAAGTTGGGGTGTTGTGGACCTGTTTGGTGTTTTGTACCCTAATTTGAGTCTGACTAAACTTGCTTGCCCCATTTCCACTAGATTTGAAACCTCTTGAGTCTTCTTGACCCTGTTTGTATCTATTTGAGTGAAATTTCTCTTTTAGGTTGGTTTCTTATCCTCCCTTATGCTTTTAGTTTTTCTTTTGTAGTGAAAGCTCAAGTGTTTTGGCTGTTGTTCAAGACCTTGTTTGCATTGTTTATGTGCAGACCTGACTTTACCAAACCATACTTCTTCATAGGTCATTTTATTTGTTTGGGTCTAAAAGTAGTTTTTGTACTCTTTTCCCAATGGTTGGCATGCTTACATCAATAAGAATTTGAAAGTCATATTTGGTAGCTTTTACTGTTTCGTAAAGAGAACCTGAAAGTTTCTTTGCTTTGCTTTGATAGTAGGTTAGTTTCAGTTTTGTTTCTTACCTTTGGAAAGCATAAAGAATTTTGATTCATTTTCTGAATAGAGTACCTTGCAAGTGGCTTAAAATATTTTAGAGTGCTTTGCATAAAAAGGAACAAGTTTTCTTTTGCATACCTAGTTGCTTGAGTAGCTACATTCTTAGGTTTTGAGTTTAATTTTGTACATTTAGACTTTATTTTTACCTTATTTTAGCATTCGAAAGATTAAAAATTGCATTTGCACATGCATTCTAGATTAGAATTTTAAGACTTGCATTGAAAAGAAAAAGATTTGTTTGGTGGTAAATATTTCATTTTCAGTACTCTATCTCTATTATAACCACTCTCACACACCCACTACCTTTTTGAGTAAGCAAGTAACCTTTAAAATGAACTCTAATAAAATGTCCTAGCAACATTTTCTTTTCTAGGTTACACTACACCAACTAGTCTTGGTTAGGATCTTGGGTTTAAAACACCTTAAACCACCCAAGATCACACATTACGCAAAAATTGTAGTTCGACTATCACAGGTAAACCCACTTCATTCAAAGCTTGCCTGGGATCTATGCAGTAGGTCTTGTGAGATCAGATTGTTGGGAATACTCCTCCTACTTTCTGTTTCGAGCATATACCAGGATTGGATCGCGTTTGGGGACTCTTTTGAGTTTCAGGCTCAGTTACCCTGCCCACGCCTTCTGATTCGACCATCGACTGTTCCCCTAGGAGTTTTCGGTGTTGTGGTATCCTTAGTATCTGACCATAGGTTCATACACAGGTGGCAACGGAGGGTATATCTGCTGTACCTAGGACAGACGTGGGAGGAAATCCCTTGCAGGTCTTTGGGAGGGCGGTTGGGTGATTCCAGCTTTTGCACCCTTAGTCATTGTATTGTGGACCCCGGGTAACTATTCTTCATCCTTTGTTGATCTGTTCTGGGCCCTCATCATCCCAGACTCTTCTCCGGAAGGCATATGTTTGCCTGGTTTGATTTACCTAGGACCTTTTTTAGTGGTGTGCTCTTTGTGCTACTTGTTTTAGTTTGCCTTAGAGAACTTCTTGTTCATTTGAGCAGGAAACTATGTCTAGCATTCCAGCAAGTGCCAATCAGGGTACCCCCGTTCTGGGGGATCCTTGTCCTGTTCCATTCATTGGAAACATTGGTGCTCCCTTAATGGCTACTCTGAATCTTCCTAGATTCACTATTGGTCTGCCGGTTTGGTTGTTTTCCACTCTGAATGACTTGCATGCTCTTGACGCTTCTTTTGTGAGCACCTCAAATCAAGAGCATCAAAACCTTGTGCCTCCCTTTCCAATAATAGCTTCTCCTCCTCCTTCTACCTCATGTGGCGAAAGTAGCAATATTAGTAACCAGCAGTCTAAAAGGAATAGACGGAGGAAGAATGGGAAGAAGATGCTAAAACAACGGGGCAGCAACCCAACCTCTGTAAGTCATGCTGGGGGCAAGCACTCGGCCTCTACAAATAATGCAGGGGGCACCTACCCAGCCTCTGGAGGTCATGCTGGGAGAAAAATTTTAGTCCCTGAAAATCATACTGAAAGTTTGTCTTCAACCACTGTCAGTCATGTTGAGGACACCTCATTGATCACTGCTAGTCATATTAATGACAAGTCATCAATTCCTGTGAGTCATACTAGAGACACCAGATCAGCCACTGCAAGTCATACTGAGGGAGTTGACATTGTCGACAAACCCAACAAATAGAAGCTTAAGTTCCCTTGTAAGTTTTGCGAGGGAGACCACCTTACTTACTTGTGCCCTGTACTTCCAGAAGTGCAAAACGTGTGGTCCTTAGTTCAAAAGTCTTCTGCTTCTGAGAAACCAACCATTGCAAGTCATGCTGGGGGAAAGCTATCAGCCAATGCTAGTCATGCTGAGAGTACTGACGTTGTAAAGGAGTCTAAACCTATAGGACAGAAACCTAAGTTCCCTTGTAAACTTTGTAAGGGAGATCACCTTACTCACCGATGCCCTGCCAATCAAGAGGCACGAAGAGTGTGGTCCATGTCTGAAGGAACCTCTGTTCCTGAGTTCTCTATAGATTCCCTGCAGTCAGATCAAACTTTGGTTGATAAAGTGGTTGAACCAATGCAATCTTTGGTCGACCCCACTCTTCCTTCGGAGAGTGAAGTGATCGAATCGATGCAATCTTTTACCGATCCCATTAGTCCTTCGGAGATTGATGCACCTACTGCTGAAGTATTCTGCATTACCAGTTTGGATATTCCTGAAAAAGGGGGCACTTCATCTGTGCCATGTGAACCCCTACCAAGCCCTAGGATTGTTTCCTTTGATTGGAATAGTCTAGCCGAGCCTCATCTTCCTTCTTCGACACCTTTCCAGATAAAGGTTGATATTGGGAACCATACGGTTGATAGATGAATTGTTGATGAAGGTGCTTCTGTTAGTATCTTATCTGATTATGCTTGGAGAGATTTGGGTTTCCCTAATGTTATTCCAGCTGCTAATTGGTCATTGACCTTTGATAGAAGACCTAGTGAACCGATCGGATTCCTCTGTCAGGCACCTGTTACTTTGGGTGGAAAAATAGTCTTAGTTGATTTTATGGTTTTAAAGGACCCTGTGGATTTTGATATGATCCTCGGGCGTGATTACGTTTATGCTATGCATGCTGTGGTGTCTACACTCTTTCGTGTGATGCATTTCCCTCATAACAAAAGCATCGTCACTATCGACCAGCTTGCATTCGTTGATCCTCCTTACTACCCAATTGTAGACCAGTCATATCCCTCATCATTAGGCACTACTATGTCACATGGGACTTATGTGGCATATTGTTCCTTGAGTTCAACTGCTACTGAGAAGAAGTCTTTGAGTTCATGCTTACCTTCTCGGGACTTGGTCCCAGCTTTTGACCAAGTGACACCTCCATCTGAATGTTTAGATATGTGTTCTATCTGGGATGATATACTTCCTTCCAATGAAGTTTTCCTAGAGTCCATAGTACATTCTGCCATTCATTTGGATGTTGATCCAGTCGTAGTTATGTCCAACCCCGGTTTGACCTTAAAGTCTGATCTTCCTACTGTTGAGTCTTTGGACTCTCCTATAGATCCGCAAACCAGTGTTCCTGCTGAGTTTGATTCTGTTTCTAGAATTTTCAACTCCCGTGATGATGAATTTGTTTCTGCAGATTCCATCATGTCCTTCAACTTTGATCTTCATCCTGAAGTTGATCTTGTTGATTGTAAGTCCTCGGGCTTGGGTACCATAGAGTCTTCAT
The DNA here is from genome assembly GCA_027924585.1 of Larix kaempferi. Taxonomy (NCBI): domain Eukaryota; kingdom Viridiplantae; phylum Streptophyta; class Pinopsida; order Pinales; family Pinaceae; genus Larix; species Larix kaempferi. Next base: position 49,168,207 of record BSBM01000073.1, read on the forward strand.
TTGAAAACTCTGCCTTGTTTATGCCTATTGTTGACGATAGTGAAGTTGAAAGTATTTCTACCACAGTGACTTGTATTGGGTCTTTCCTTACATATGTTTTAGATATGATCCTGGTACTAATGTTTCTTGGAGAAAGGATTCTTAGCTGGATGTATACTTGTTTACTGGTCCTTTTCGACACCTTGTGTGACCATGTCAGGTATATTCGGAACCTTGCATATAGGTTTAGGCTTCCCCACTGTTATGTTGCATTTGAACCTTTTGCCATCCAAATTCGCCATAGGGTCGAACCTGTTGGATATTGGTCTGTTAGCCATCTCTTTATGCATCGTGCACCAGTCCGACAGTAGAGCCTGCCTAACATAGGTCACCCTAGTCAGCACCCTTATGCCATTTTGGTGCCCATGCTGAGTTTTTCTCATAGGCTTGGGATCCTTTTCAGATTTACCATGACTTTGAGAAGAAGCCTCATATCTTTCTTCCTCATATATTTCTGGCCATCCCTGATAAGGCTCCCATCTTTGTGTTCAAATTGCATATGCATCTGTTATGATCCCGCTTGTGCTAATGAGCCTGAAGCCGGCTTCGACGCTTTTAGCTCGTTATATAAGCCTCCATCTCTGATCTCATTTCCACTAAGCCCTGTATCATTTTGCCTTTGCAATTTGGCACCTTTTACCTGGAGGAGACACACCCTGAGTGTCCTTATCTTGCTCATGTTCCTTGCATTAGGCATAGCTTTGTTCCATCCGCTTGGAGCTAGTTTTGCATGTCCTTGACACTCGTCTCCTCCCATTGCGAGCATTCTTCTTTTACTTCGAGCTCGTTAAAAACAGTAACTAGGTTTCGAGCATTCTTCTTTTACTTCGAGCTCGTTAAAAACAGTAAGTAGGTTACAAGCATGTCTTCCACCTTCCCTTCGAGCTCGTTAAAAACAGTAAGGAGGTTACGAGCATTTCTTTCATCTTCACTTCGAGCTCATTAAAAACAGTAAGGAAGTTATGAGCAATCTTCCACCTTTCCTTTGAGCTCGTTAAAGACATTAAGGAGGCTATGAGAATTTCTTTCATCTTCACTTCGAGCTCATTAAAAACAGTAAGGAAGTAATGAGCATTTTTTTGTATCTCCTTTGAGCTCGTTAAAAATAGTAAGGAGGTCATGAGTTTACTTTTTCGGACTCGTTAAACATTTACGGAAAAGATCCCTATGGAGTTCTTTTAAGCCCTTTTTAGACTCCTTAAATAGGAAAAGGTTTCCGAGCATAGTTTCCCTTTCAGGCTCGTTAAAATAACTGAACCGACATCCACTGAGGTATAGAATTACTCCTTTTCCGGGCCCTTGGTGGATAATTTACGGAAAAGGTATACCCTAGGTATACTCTTGTATGTGCTAGAAGAGTTCTTCTTCCATAATTTTACACTTTTTCGGGGAAGGAGACTAACTTTACGAAAAAGGACCTTTGGAGTCGTCTTTAGGGTTTTCAGACTCTCGAAATGTGAAAACACCAAGCGAGCATTCACCTACTCGGGATCGATGTGAAATCCACGAGATGGTTGATAGAGGACTGTTTAAGTTTTTCAACTCTATAAACAAGAAAACACCACTGAGCACATACCAATCCAAGCTTAATATAAAATCCACGGATAGGTGTATAGAGGACTGTTTAAGTTTTTCAACTCTATAAGCAAGAAAACAATGCCGAGCACAGACCAATCCGGGCTCGATATAAAATCCACGGATAGGTGTATGGAGTTTTCTTCTAGGTTTTTTAGACTCCTTAAATATGAAAATACCATCGAGCATGCTTTATTTCTTTGTCAAGCTCGTTAAAAAATGAAAAAGGAAAGGGAAGAGAAGAATGTTAAAATATCTTTCAATATGATGGTGGCAAGTCAACTATCTCCTTGAACAAAGCACTTGTTTTGAGTCTATCAAACAAGTTGGGTTCTAGTGTTGGCCTTAGGGTAAACCTGATCTCAGAGTTCCTACTCCTCCATTTGGTTAGTCTTCTAATCATTTGGAGAATCTGTTAATGTCTCCTACATTGCAGATTTGTATCGTGGTCTCTTTGTGTTAAAAGATGCCAAAGTCACTCTTGTGTCGTACTCACTGTTCAAGGTGTTAAGATCCTAGTGGGAGGCATTCACTAACATCTTGAGGTTTTGGTGTAGCGGTTCGTATCATCTGGTATCAGAGCCTCCACCCAGGTTCAAGTCACAGAGCAGGTGGCAACGCCGGCATTGCAGTGTTCGCCTGGGGTTCGTACGGCGCAAAAGGGGACACCACCATATAGGCACACATCCAGCCCAGAGTCTGGACTGCGGAGCATGGTGGGATGTTAAGATCCTAGTGGGAAGCCTTCACTAACATCTCGAGGTTTTGGTGTAGCGGTTGGTATCACAAGGATATAATTTGTGTCGGCCATTCTACAGTTGCCTTGACCTCATGTGTCGGCCATTCCTTGGTGTCAGTATGTTTCATCATGTGTTCAGTCCTACTCCAAATTATCTCAGACCTGTTGAGTGTCCCTTGTGTTGGATGATAGAGGATGCATTAAGGCCTCCCTTTCAACGGACTTCTTCCCATCGACTTCAACTCATTGTGCTCTGGGAATGAAGTTTAGAGTTTTGGTTAGTACCTTGGGGATTGCAGTCATTAGTGGCAGTTTCCCTTGCTATTGGATAGATGGGAATACATCAATGTCTCCTATGCGATGGATTATTCAAGTGTTTGACGGCAATACCATCTATTCGCACTTGCTTAAATGTACTAGGTACCTTGGGTTCCATTTTCATTATTGGTGGACACCCTCGCATTTGTTAACGGTATACATCAATGACCGGTAATCAAACGATACCTCCCATGTTCGACATCAACTCATTTATTCGCATGGATAGGTTTGTACCTTGGGTTGTTTTTGGATGAAGACCTTGGGATCCTCGATAGCATCACCTCATTTATGTTATCGCCCAAGTTGCGCAAGACTGAACCACACTCTTTTTGGGCTCTTGATGAGACATAGATCCAGCTTGTTCTCTATGGATATGTTCTCCAGTTTTGACATAGATCCACCTTTTATTTATGTGGCTATGTTTACACTTATGTTCCTCATGGATCCATGCTTGTATTCTAGTGGCCATGATATATGCATCAGTATTTTGGATCATTATTGTATCCTCTTGGAGGTCATGTTCCACCATTTGAACATGGACAGTTACCCCAAGGATAAGTTTGTTTGACATTGCCTTTGCTTTCAGGTACTTCATTTGAGCCTATGATTCTTGGTTTCTCTATTCCTTCATGATTCAACTCTTTGTTATTTATATTTTATTTCGGCCATCATTTCCCGTACTCCCAATACCTGAGAGTGTTGTAGCCACAATAGATCCCATGCTTCAACTGAACATGGGAACCCCAATTTCAAATAAATACGAAGGTATTTGGGTAAGTGTTTGCGTCAACATGAGATTTTGAACTTCCTTCTGATAATCTCTTACCTGTTCTCTTGTTTTGAATGATTTCCATTTTATCTCTCAGAAAATTTAGAAGTATTTTGGGTTGCAGAAGCTTTGAATATTGAGTGATTTTTGCTTTCACCTCTGCAAACCTGAAAACCCGAAAACCCGCAATTGCGGGATGCAGGAATTTATTTTTCTATCTTTTGATTTCCGTCAACCCACAACCCGCAACCCGCCAGGTGCGGATTGCGGGAAGATTTGTTAATAATTTTGAAAATTTTCCATCCCAAAACCCGAAACCTGAAAGCCTAAATTATAGCTTTCGGATTTCGGAAACTTGTTTTTCTTATTCAGTTGTGCGGGATGCGGGAAAAGCATTTTCTTTTTAACGGTTGTTTTCATTCCCGAAACCCGCAACCCACCAATTTTGGTTTGCGGATTTCGGAAACTCTTTTATGTGTTATTTTGTCAAGTTGCAAACCCGTAACCCGCAAGTGTGGATTGCGGATTACGGGAATCCTGAATAAAGTTTGAAATAAGACCTGAACCTGACCCTGCAGCCGGAAGATTCAATCCTAACCATCGATCTGTCTTAATTCTACGAATGAGATTACATTGCGTGATTTGAATGATTACTTGGTTTACAGTGATTTCAAAGATCTTGTCATTTGATTTTGACTTTTGTGTGTAATGATTACTTATTCTTATTTGAACTTGTTTGAGTCATTTACATGCTTCAGTTTTTCCTAATTAAATTCATATGATCTTGGCAACAAATTTGAACTTCATTAAATCAATAATATTAAAAGAGAATCTTGATGGGTTAGAACAATTTGATTGAATACTCATTTTTAATCATTTTGATTGATGACTTGAAAGGGTGTATATCAAATAATGGAACCATGCATTTAATTCTCAACTTTGAAAAGATTATTGAATTTTACAAAGCCTTGAATAATTGATAAAATTTGTCCTTTTGGGAAAATCTATAATTTTATGACAAAATTTTACAAGGCCTCGTTATGTATAATTCAAATGAATCCTGAAAAAGAAAAAACATACTTTTAAATCATGGAAAAAGTCAATAATTTTTCATTAAGCAAAGTATTATATTTTGCAAAAGAATAATTAGCTTTCCTTGTTGATAAGATTATTATTATTGTTTAGATTATATTCGATATACTTTCAAAATGACAATATTAATAATTTATTTTTATAATTGGCTTTTGATATATCATGTTATCTCCAATGTTCATGCATAGTATTTCACTAAACCCTAATATGTCATGTAGGATGAAGTTTAAAAATGGATCACGCACCTGTAGAAGTCACGTTTTTGTGTGGAGGAGTGTGAGCAAACCGTGAGGAATTAGATCAAACGGTTGAAAACCCACTACCCAAGTGGGCTCATTTACCAATATTGGCAGACAGGTTTGCAAATGTGTCAATCATTTGGGAGGAAAACGTGACCGAACAGAGGTGCATTTTCCAGAAATTCGTACCAGCCATTTTTGCATAGCTGAACAAACCAGACATCTGGGGATTTGATCCTATCATTACCAGTGCTTTTCATTGCTATAAATTCAACCTCAGCATTCAGAGATAGGGAGAGGATGAGGTCTCTAAAGGATGGAAGGATTTTCATTCTTCCTATATTTGTATTCTTCTTGCAATGTTTTGTGGATAGGGAAGAAGGAGAAACGTTGCTACCAGAGGGAGTAGATGATCTTTGTATAACATAGAACTGAATTTCTTCTTTCTCTGTTATGATTCTTTGGATAGCAATTTCTTTTGTTTAAGAGATTGGACATCGTAGGCTCTGCTTGAAGTGGCTGGTCTTATTATCAAGTAGAAGCTTTGTATTTTTATCAAGCTGAGATGGTAATACAATTTCTTTTCTGCAATTATTTTCCATTTGTTCATGTGCATTTAATCAGATTTCTCTTTTTGTGCACAGGTCAGATCATAATCAAAGTCAGGCAACTTTTTGCATTTCTGTAGTTTATGTCTTAACCTGATTATATTTAATTATTGCATAAATGATTGTATGTTAAAATAATTTTAGCATAATGAAGATAATTTCTTACTTCTCATGTTAGAATTAATGTGCTAAAGACGTCAATAATTTTAAAATTTCTTTTAAAATCATTGATGATCCAATTATTCCTTTTGAACATTAAATCATTTCCTCCATTTTAAAATACTTGGCTCTTGGGATATATTACTAATTAATATTTAATTTAGCTTTAATCTTTTGGTTTAAATCTCTATTTCTGTAATTATAGAATTTACTCTCATTATTGCAAAAATATTAATTTTAGATTACATATTAATTCTAGATTGCATTCAAATTATATTTAGGATTAATTTCACAATTAATTCAAAGCCTCCTTTTTAAGGAGCAAACCCACCAACTCATAGAGTGTCAGCGGAGGTCGAATATCCATGGGTGTTAACCACACCAAACAGCTTGAGGATAGGGTAATAATTGTGTAGGATTATCTGAAGCCTTTGGCTGGATTTTCATCCCCTATTGTTTTCCTTGGACACTATTCCAGCACCTGCAAAACCAATGCATCAACAAATGGCTCCATAAGGAGGGCCATCCGACATGTAAGGTCATTTGAGCTATCTTAATCAGATTATCTTAAGATGGCTCCAGCCCAAAAATCTGTATATAGTTCCTTTTCTGCTCAAGTTCATATATATTTAGTTGTTTTTCTAGAAAAATTAGTTTTCAATTTCAAACAGATTTTTTGAAGGAACTGATAGAAGAAAAATTCGATGTGAAGGATAAATATTAGCACAAGAACATGTTCTTCAATTTATTCATAATTGTCTTCTTAAAAATTTTTGGATCAAGATGTTTTGTGCAGATTGTTAGCCTTCACATTTGAAGGACGAGTCAAAGAGTAGTGTGTAACCTTACCTTTTTCCTTTGTCCATTCTTTTGAACATTTTGGAGATCCTTTTATACTTTCTTTTGGACATTATGACTTTGTTAGATTATGCAATGAATGGAAACAACTCACTTCAAAAGAAGATGAATCATTAGAAGATTTTGCAATTAGAAATTGTAATCTCTATTGTAGATTCCCTTTGATAGATTATCCTTTGATACTTGAATGGTTTCAGCATATTATTTCTGGTTCGCATGAATCTGATCAATTAGTAGATGATAAATCTGAATTATACATCGATAATCGTCCACCTCTTGGTTTAGATTTGCATGAAGAATTTAAATATTTAGAAATTGTAGAATTGACTTCCTTATCTTTTTTAGATATGGATCATAATAAATATGATGATTTGGGTGAATTAAATGTTGATATGCCCATGTCTATTTCACATGAAATGCAATGTGTAACTAATAATGAAGGAGGTCATTTTTCTATAGACGATTCTTCTAAAGTACAAGAGAATAGTTCTGATCATAACATCGAACAATCTTCTTCTAGCATAATTAAAGAGCTTCAACATTCTGATATTGATCATTCTCTTAATCCTTTGATAGATCTTGAATCAACTAATTGTTCTGAAATTTGTGATATGTTTTCTCAATTACCATTTTCTGATCTAAGTGATTCTTTAGGAGAACATATTTCACGAAATGATGATATTACATGACAAGAAGAAGTACCTTCCGATTTGAAACCTTTCATACGTATTTCTTTTGAAGAGAAATCTCTCTTAAGGAATCTCAATCAAAATATATTCTACAAAGAGATGAATTTCATGCACTTATTTTCTCTTCATATTTTTCTATGTATCATGATCTATTTGATAACAATGGCATTCAATCATATATTTCAGATTCTAGTTCTCCATTGTTAAGTCTTAAAGAGGTACAAGTTAATTATGAAATGCATGAAGAAGATCAAGAAGATTTTTATCTTTATCATCAATCCATGTCTTGTTGTCATTGTTCTTTGCTGGAAATGAATACTATTTCCAATGATTGTTTTCATAATTATTCCTTTTTTGATTCATCATTCAATGAAGAAATATTTTCTTCTTACAATCAATTACTTGATGAAGAAGATTCTTATTAGGATGTTAATGATACTAGTTCTATACTTTTGACATCTCATATCTTTAATTCTTCTCAAGCAAATATTCAAAAGCAATTTGATCTCTTTGAGAATTTCCAATTAAATCAACCAATTTATGATGATTTTCACAATAATAAATTAGAACAAATTGGATCTGATTTTATTGATCTTACTCAAGAAAATATTCTTAAGGAGATAATGGTTCAAGAGGAAGTTTTCGATTCATACAATACTAATGTTGATTTTCTTTCTCGTTGCATAAATTTTTCAAACTCTTTCTGTCATTATTTTGATTTTCATTGTACATACCATGATTGGTTTGTTGATTGGCTTGAGAAGTCTTTCTTAGCGAGATTTCATCATTCTGGTAAAACGTTGTTTCCATATAAAGATGGTAAGGCTTCTCTTTGGTTTAATTTTTTACCTTTGAATTCAATTTCTAGCTAGTTAAAATTTAAGAATGTTTTTAGATATCATGGTATAACTGAAATTCATCAAAATTTGAATCAAATGCAGGTATATGACGAAGAATCAATTCGGGATTTTAACACACGTTTTCGACAAGTGTATTATAGTTTACACAACGAATATAGGCCTTCACCACAACTCACTTTTTGTTGGTATGTTAGATCTCTTACCAAGACTATATGAACGTTTATTTTGCGTGAAGGGATAACATATTTCAATAAAGCATGCAAAGAGGCTCAAGAGCTTGAAAAAGACTTGAAAAGGTATCTTTTAGATCCTTTTTCTCATTCTATTTCATATGGTGTAGATTCCGTTAATGAAGAACTAAATGTTCCACAAATTGTTCAATTAAACACAACATTAATGATTTGTACGATGAAGTTATGTCCATTAAAAATGAAAGAAATATTCAAAATACTTTACATGATTTGAAACAAATAGTTTTTGCATCTAAAATTCCATCTTCCTTAGATACAAAAGAAAAGTTAGTTACAAATTCTAATCCTAAATTTTCTCTTTCAAATGAATGTGAGTATGATGAGTGTTTCACATCTTCCCTTCATTGTTTGGAATCCCAATCTGAAACTGTTGAAGAAGAGCTTAATCCCAATACCTCTTATCCATGTAATAAGAAATTTGTTCGAACGAATTTTGAACATTTTCCTTTTTCTCAATTTGATCATAATCACCCAATTATCAATGAAAATGAAGATTTTGAGAATTATGAAGAGGATTTTTCATCTATTTTTAATGATTTCAAAAGTCCTTCTTTTATAAGTGATATTCATCCTTCTTCATTTAATCAAACGATGGAGATTAGAGTAAAAAGTTTTGAAGATGCTAATTACACTCCATATTTTGAAGAACATGTTGATTCTATTCATTTTACAAAATCTAAAAGTTCTTTATCTTCATCTTTTAATTCTGATGGTTATGAACAAAATGAAAACCATAAGTCTTTAGAAGATGAGCTGGCTGAAATTGAGATTGAATTTCAAAATATTTGTTCCAAATATACTTTCTCTATAAATCAAATTTCAAATGAAAAGTTATTTCGATCAAATAATTTGAAATTAAACAAACCTGATGCACTTGAAAAGAATGAACATCTAAATAAAAATCAAGAAGACAAATTTAATCATTCACAAGATTCAAATTCCGATTATTTCTTTCAATGCAATAACTATGATACATTTTCAAAAGATATATTCTCCACTTTCAATTTTGATGAAGCTCTTCTGAATCATGATCTTAATAATTTCCAATCCACTTTTTATGATCCAATTTATTTATGGTTGGAATAATCAGTTTTGAACCATTTTCTATGTCATTTTTATTTCTTTGTAAATAAGAAACTTAGTTTAGTTTTTCCAATGTTTGGATCTCCATTTTTAAGATGTTTATTGCTGATGCATCATTTGTTTTTTCTTCCAGGTTTAAATTTACTTGATTGGATCCATTGGAAGTTTGATTATACTTAGTTTTTGTTTACTTTTCAGAACAGTGTAGGAGTAGGTGTAGAATAGATTAGTTTTGTTCATTTCTTTAATAATTAGATTATTGTTTTGGTTTTCTTCAATAAAAGTATTTGCGACCGCAAGCCAAGTCAAAGTTGGAAACAATGGTTCTTCAGACGCATTCAGGGAAGTATCTTTATCCTTTTTCACTTTCTAATATTCATGCTCTGGCTTGTTATTTTATTGGCTCAAGGAATTCATGATTAATTTGCATATTTTTAAATTATAATGATCTTGTCATGAAATGTTTTGAATTAATTTTTTTCCAAGTTTTGAGAACAAAAATATTTTGACATGAGACAACGTAATTAAAATTAGAACATCTTCATGTCACACGAATATTCATCTTTCCTAGACATGCACCTGAAAATGAGTTTTTTATATATTTTTTGTCACAAATTGTACATAATTTAGTTTAGTGTTATTCCATTTTATTTCTTTCTATACATAATCTTTAATAAAGAAAAGCTTCACTGTCTTAAACAAATTTATGTGACAAATAACAATGTTGATCATAATTCTTCAACCGAAGGAGAATAAATTTATTTTAAGAGTTTTATTACAATCAATTCAATTAATTTATTCAATACATTTACAATTGATGAATTGATATAATTACGTTTTTTTACAATAACGAATTCCTTCAATTCTACAAACACAACAACAAATCTCACCTTTGTTCGCATAAGACAATTTCTTAAGGCCTGTTTTTAAAATTATTTTACATTTCTTTTGATTTAGTTTTCTAAATAAAAGGGATTCAATTTGCTTAATATCTCATGTGGTTCATAATACTATCAATCGAATCTTTACAATAAAAGAATTTGTAATTACATTTAAAGGGGTTCTTATACAAATACTACTACAAATCAATTCAAATAATTATGTACAATTTATGAATTGATACAATCAATTTATTATTTATCACCCCTGTATAATAAAAAATTCTTTTCGACTTCAAAACTCTGTAATTCATATTTTTTCCACATAAAATGTTAGTCATAATTGTAAAGTCTTGTTTGCTTTGATTTTGTTTTGATTATATCACCTTTTGTTTCATTTTCAAATTGTTTGATTAGACTTGGATTTCTTAGTTTCATAATCATTTGCATTGGAGTGAAAGGTTGAAATGTTGAATATTTGATAAAATTGATTTCAATTATTTTACCATTCTTTATTTTGAATCATGTTTTATTTATCAAACATTTTCAACAAATTGGTTGATGGGGGGTTGTTGATGCTTAGTTCATGATACTCTGGGGCAAGTCAGTCATTCCAAGCCTACATCTTTTGAAGTCTTGTATGTGAAGAAGTCTTTTCAAGAAGAAACTATCCTTTTTTCCATGGTGGAACACTTTCCAAGTTTTACCTTCATACATAAACTTAGATGCATTGATTATATTTCTCCATTTAATTATCACAAATCAATATGCAAAGTTATTTTAACTAGATTCTGCAGTTATGTTTTAATTCGATCCTTCTTTAGGAGAAATTGAGTGGGGCTTGCATTTTTATAATCTCAAACCTCTTAACGCCATCCCACTCTCTTAAGGAGTATAGTGGCTTCCCCATTTATTAAGTAATCTCTTATGAGATTAAAATTAAATGTAGCCCAATCCTATTCTTTAACATCTCTAGGAGTGAGCTGGAAAACGAGAGGTCTTATCATAAGCAGACTTGCTCATGGTCATGCTTTCTTATGGAATGACTTTATCAATATCTGGTCACCAAGCCAGGATACTGGCTTGTGGCCACAAAATCGGTTGCAAGACGGGGGGTCTCATCCCGAGACAACCCACTCATTATCTATAATTTGGTGTGAATGACACTGTCACAATCTGATCAGCAAGTCAGGACAGTGGTTTCCAGCTTCTTCGAAAGATGCAAATCGTTAACAAGGATTGATAAGCTTCGCATATTTAACTAGTGGATGGGATAAAAGCAACATATTGGGTCAAAAGGTAACCTTGTCAAGGCTATAGACGCTTGCTGGCAGCAGGGACCTGCCTATGGTATTAGAGGCAAACCATTAAGATAACATCTTCTTGTCTTCAGAAATTGTTCATTTAGAGTGTGTTTCAATGAAGAACATATTTTGTCGGAAACCTAGTCAATCAATACTTGTCTTTGTATCTTGAATGATGGTTAGAAAGATATCATTTAAAATCAATTGCAGCTGGGTAGATCTTTAAAAGGATGACTTGTTAATGTGGTACACATGTTTTAGGGAAAGCTTTCTTCTTGTCAAAAGCCTTATGTTTCATCTCCTTATACATATACAACTACTATCTTTTCAAGGCATAGATAATTGCTTCATCCTAGACAGTCGCCATTTGTTGTAGCTACAACAGATCCCATGCTTCAGCTGAACATGGGAACCCCAAATTCAAATAAATACGAAGGTATTTGGGTAAGTGTTTGCGTCAACATGATATTTTGAACTTCCTTCTGATAATCTCTTACCTGTTTTCTTTTGTTCTGAATGATTGTCATTTTATCTCTCAGAAAATTTCTAAGTATTTTGAGTTGCGGAAGCTTTGAATTTTGAGCGTTTTTTGTTTTCACCTCTGCAAACCCGAAAACCCACAATTGCGGGAAGTGGGAATTTATTTTTCTATCTTTTGCTTTCCATCAGCCCGCAAACCGCAACCCGACAGGTGCGGATTGCGGGAAGATTTGTTAATAATTTTGGGAAATTTCCATCCAAAAACCCAAAACCCAAAACCCGAAACTCGCAATTGCGGTTTTCGGATTTCAGAAACTTGTTTTTCTTATTCAGTTGCATTGTGCGATCCCACAATCCGCAACTCGCAAATGGCGGATTGCGATATGCGGGAAAAGCATTTTCTTTTTTAACGGTTGTTTTCATTCCTGAAACCTGCAACCCGCCAATTTCGAGTTGCGGATTTCAGAAACTCTTTTATGTGTTATTTTGTCAAGTTGCAAACCTACAACCCGCAACCCGCAAGTGCGGATTGTGGATTGCAGGAATCATGAATAAAGTTTTAAATAACACCTGAACCCGACTCCGCAGCCGCAAGATTCAATCCCAACCATCGATCCGTCTTAATCCTATGAATGAGATTACATTGCGTGATTTGAATGATTACTTGGTTTACAGTGATTTCAAAGATCTTGTCATTTGATTTTGAATTTTGTGTGTAATGATTGCTTATTCTTATTTGAATTTGTTTGAGTCATTTACAGCATCTTCTTATTTGAATTTGTGTAGTGTGCTTATTCTTGTGTAATTAAATTCATATGATCTTGGCAAGAAATTTGAACTTCATTAAATCAATAAGATTAAAAGAGCATCTTGATGGGTTAGAACAATTTGATTGAATACTCATTTTTAATCATTTTGATTTATGACTTGAAATTGTGTATATCAAATAATGGAACCATGCATTTAATTCTCAACTTTGAAAAGATTACTGAATTTTACTAAGCCTTGAATATTTGATAAAATTTGTCCTTTTGGGAAAATCTATAATGTTATGCAAAGATTTTATAAGGCCTTGTTATGTATAATTCAATTGAATCCTTAAAAAGAAAAAACATAGACTTCCAAATCATGGAAAAAGTCAATAATTTTTCACTAAGCAAAGTATTATATTTTACAAAAGAATAATTAACTTTGCTTGTTGATAAGATTCTTATTATTGTTTAGATTATATTCGATATACTTTCAAAATGACAATATTAATAATTTATTTGTATAATTGGATTTTGATATATCATGTTATCTCCAATGTTCATGCATAGTATTTCACTAAACCCTAATATGTCGTGTAGGATGAAGTTTAAAAACAGATTGCGCACCTGTAGAAGTCATGTTTTTGCGTGGAGGATTGTGAGCAAACCGTGCGGAATTAGATCAAACGGTTGAACACCCACTTCCCAAATGGGCTCCTTTACCTGTAGCCGTGGACAGTTTTTGAAATCTGTGAACCATTTGGGAGGCAAACGTGACCGAACAGAGGTGAATTTTCTAGAAATTCGTTCGAGCCGTTTTTGCATAGTTGAATGAACCAGACATCTGGAGATTTGATCTGATCATTAGCAGTGCTCTTCATTGCTATAAATTTGACCTCAGCATTCAGAGATAGGGAGAGGAGGAGGTCTCTAAAGGATGGAAGGATTTTCATTCTTCTTATATTTGTATTCTTCTTGTAATGTTTTGTGGATAGGGAAGAAGAAGAAACGTTGCTGCCAAAGGGAGTAGATGATCTTTGTATGACAGAGAACTGAATTTATTCTTTCTCTGCTATGATTCTCTTGATAGCAATTTCTTGTGTTTAAGAGATTGGAGATCGTAGGCTCTGCTTGAAGTGGCTTCTCTGATTATCAAGTTGAAGCTTTGTATTTTTATCAAGCTAAGATGGTAATACAATTTCGTTTCTGCAATTATTTTCCATTTGTTCATGTGCATTTAATCAGATTTCTATTTTTGTGCACAAATCAAATCATAATCAGATTCAAGCAACTTTCTGGATTTCTGTAGTTTATGTCTTAACCTGATTATATTTAATCATTGCATAAATTATTGTATGTTCAAATAATTTTAGCATAATGAAGATAATTTCTTACTTCTCATGTTAGAATTAATGTGCTAAAGATGTTAATAATTTTAAAATTTCTTTTAAAATCATTGATGATCCAATTATTCCTTTTGAATATTAAATCATTTCTTCCGTTTTAAAATACTTGGCTCCCGGGATAGATTACTAATTAACATTTAATTTAGCTTTAATCTTTTGGTTAAATATCTATTTCTTTAATTATAGAATTTATTCTCATAATTGAAGAAATATTAATTTTAGATTACATTCAAATTATATTTAGGATTAATTTCACAATTAATTCAAAGCCTCCTTTTTAAGGAGCAAACCAACCAACTCATAGAGTTTCAGCGGAGGCCAAATATACGTGGGTGTTAACTACACCAAACAACTCGAGGATAGGGTAATACTTGCTTAGGATTATCTGAAGCCTTTGGTTGGGTTTTCATCCCCTGTTGTTTTCCTTGGACACCATTCCAACACCTGCACAACCGAGGCATCAATAGGGGGATAGTCATCAGTCCAGCCAAAACGCATGGGCAGGGTAGAAATGCCCGAAATCCAAGAGTACTAGAAGTACTAGTGGACCCCCGTACGCGAATCAGCCTTGGTGTATGCTCGAAAGGAAAGTGAGGGGGTATCCCCAACAATTCCACTCTCACGCGAACTCGTGCTTAACTCCGGTTTAAGTGGAGCATTCCTAGGATACTTTGATATAAGTGGGTTTGCCTAAAACATTGTCTCACTACGATTGTTGAGAAATAAAACAATTTCAGGCAGTTTAAAGTGATCTACCCCGAAATCCTAGCCTAAGCTAGTTGATGTAGTGTCAAACCTAAAAAAAAAAGAATTGGTAACTGATTTTATTAAATTTTCTTTTTTATAGGTTGTTTCTTACTCAATAGGTAGTGATGTGTGTGGTATGGTTATGACAAAAGTAAAGTGTGTACAATGATGCATAACAACTTGAAAAAATTATTTTTTCGTTTATAGATTTCAAAACAAAGAACTAGGGATTCCTAAGCATAAGAATTTTCTTTTTCAGTTTTTTAATTTTCAAAGTGAATGGTAAAGCATACTATCCTACCTCGAAAACAATGACAAATATTGTAAACAAGTTCTTATTTTTTCAATTTTGACATTTTTCTCTAACTAGGAAAGAAAATAAACATGAAAATGAACAAGCAAGATCTATCAAGAATGTGAGTAAAGATAAAAGGCCCAAGGCTTATACCAAACAATTCTAGAGACTGACAAAGACTTTAACCTACAAAGTTGTTTCAATGAAAAAACTCAGAATTTGGAACAAGATGCCAAAGAAAAAGGAAAAGCCGATGTATGAAGAGGAAATACATACCACTATGCTGCTCCTAAACCTTAGAAAACCAAACAAAAGCATCTACCAAATAGAAAGGGTAGGCAATCAAACCAGACAACTCTATAATAAAAAAGACTCAAGAAGAGAACTATCAAAAAGACTCTAAGAAGACTCAAATTGATAGTCGCAGACCGGCTTCAAAAGTCTAAAAAGGACACCAAACTAGTGACTAAATCTAAAGACAGACTTACAAAAGACCCCTTAAAGGATATAAGAAAATCTAGAAAAACACAGGGGTGTCTTAACAACTGTAGAAGTGGAAAAGAAAAAGACAAAAAGAAAGCCAACACCCAGAAAATCAAATCCTACAGCAAAGGTTCAAACCTACAGGGATGTCCGTGGCTGTATATACTAGCAGCCTGCGCATGCAACTTGAGACCTGCAGGGTGTAATTAGGGCAACTCGTGCTTAGGTCAGAAAATGCGCACCTGTATGTATAGGAGACATGCACACGGAGACTGATAAAAAGGAAAAGATTTGCAAAGTCAACACTGAACTGGATCAAAGGAAGGGAAATCAATAAGATCAACCCTTAAAAACCTCACAGAAAGGCAGAAAGTTGTAAAGACTGAAGAAAACCTAAAGAAGATCCCTAGAGCAGAAACGAATAGGTTCTCCCCAGCAGAGTCGTCGGTTCTGTTGCTAAGGATTATACCCTATAACAAGGGATGGATGCTATCAACGTACATGGGGCTTGACAGATAGATACATAAGATCTTACATTCATTATTGTAAACAAAATGAGATTAGGGTTTAGGAAAGAGTACCTTATTTATGGAGGCTGGTCCTAGCTTTCTCCCAATCTCCACAGCAATATACCTGCAAGATACACAGACCTTCCTCAAAACGTTCTGACTATAAATATATAATTATATTGACAACAATACAACATTAATTATAATCAAAATTCAATAGAAATAACACTCTAATGGGACGGGAAGGGTATCTTGATCTTTATTGTCAAATAAATGCAACAAAATACAACTGATATAACTGATCTTGTTCCAAGCACTTTTTCAACCAAGTTCTGGGCTCCTTCTCCTCTCTTGACTAGAAATTCCTTTAGCATAACAATAGCTTTCTCCTCTATTGGCCTCTTCCTCATGGCTTCCCTTTGTATTTATGGCCAAGGCAGGAAGTTAGATTCGTGAGGCAGTTGAATTGAGAGGTTGGGGGTGTTATAATACCAAACTCAACTAATCCCAATTCATAATAATTTTTTTTTTTTTCAATTTCATCTTAAGATGTCCACGAGTATGACACTAGGAGGTCAGCGCATGATCTGCAGGTATCTCTTTAGGAAACTCGTGCATGCAACATTTTAACTGATTTCCACGAGTTGTCAACATTAGGACCCATGCATGACCCGCTCGATGTCAATACCAAGAGTCGTATTTTTCCAATGAACTATGTAGAAAAAATAAGGTTTTTAGTTGAAGATGTGATATCTCAGCACTCAAATCATCTAAGGTTAATCTAACTCTTCCATCCATAGTGTCCTTTTGTGTGATCGACAGGACAATGCGATCACGGACTAAGATGTGCATATTTGACCTATCATACTTGGGATGCCAAAATTGTTCACCTCCCTTCCCAATCCCTCGATTCCAAAATGAAATATATGTTTCTATTCCTTTTTTTCATCAATTTCTGAAGGTATTTTTTATTGCAGATTTAATAACCTAGGATGCCCCACCAACACGTATGCTCTATCATCTGGCAATGACTACCACAGATGAATAGGATATGACCGAGCTTCATCCCAAAGTGATTCCCTCCATTTCATGACTTGAATGTTATCTATGACCTGAAATTTAAAAAAATGGCATTCTTTGATACTGATTATCCTGGCATTTCCATCCAAAAGATGGGGTTTGACAAAACTCTTAAAATCATAAAGTTCATCAATTAGATAAGGGAGATAGAAATTTTGATCTTCACATGTCCTATACATATCCATAATTTTTGAGAGTAAAAATATATCCTTGCGCATTATCTTTACTGATAACCTTCCATAAGTTCCATCGAAGTCTTCATGGGTGTGTCCCACAGGGAGGAATCCAATTTCAACAATCTCGAACACTGTCCTTGTTGTTAAAAGAGATAAAAATGAAAATACAAAGCTAATAATAACAATTATTGTAGGGATGTGTCTACACTAATTGACTATCTTACTATGAATTAGGTGAGGTTCAATGTCAGAAATGAACAATTATCTAAACTTTCCTAAGATATTTAACCATTTTGAATTCAAACTAAACTTGGAGGGAAAAAATTAAACTCATAAATGGAAAGAAAACTGAATTGTCTCATATAATATCAAAGAAGAAACGAAACTTACTTACAACCTTGCTTGAGATGAATCCATCCTCCTTTGCTTTGAGCTATCCTTCTCCATCCTTGCCTTTAATTCTTCAAGAGCTTTGTTGAAGATGATCTTTCCAACCTCGAAATCCTTCTGGCATGCCTTTGCTCTCACTTTTTGTCCTTTACCATGCCCCAAATGCCTTTGTTTTATAGTATTGGGAAATGGGAATTCAAGTTTCCACTTTTAATATGGGATAATACCTTTTCTTGATTTTTGATTATTTTTACTAAAAAACCCACTTTCTATAGTATTTTCAGGATTTTGTCACAAATTCAGAATTCTTAGGAAAAATTAATGCAATTTTTGTGCATTTATTCTCACTATTGACTAGTGGATATTAGATTTGAGCCTTCAAGTGAGCAGTTCAATCACTTAACCTTGCCTCTTTAGACTAACTCTTTCTTCACTCAATCCTTCTTATCATGGAAGTAGTACTTAGATAACGGAGGATTGTTCTCTTATGTACTTGTCTTTTGTCTTTATGTTGCGGGTGCATAGTAAAATGTGCTTTTACCTTTCACTTTGTTAAGGGAGTTAATTTGATTGTTAATAGATTCCCTCTAGTGTGTTAGGTCAGAAGCAGAGCTAAGGGCCGAAATACATTACTTTTTGTACTGATACTCTTCATATTGATATTCTTTATTGGTAAAAGCAAGGATGAAAAAGGATTAGCTCATGGGCACAGGATTTAGGAGAACACCTGCAAGTCAAACATAGCAATTTCTCAAATATAAAATATATTCTTGAGGCGGGCATAACCATGCTTAGCAGTAAACAAGCATGGCCACGAACAATACAAAGTGGATCCATGTCAAAATTGAAATTTTCACAAGTGTAAACATGCACTTTGATGAGTGTGAGGACAAGGTCTTCATCGAACTTCTAACATGGTAGTTTAATCTTGCGCAACTCAGGTAGTGCATTGATGAGAGATACAACTGTTTTTCCCAAGGTCTTCAATGCAAACCGACGATAGTACAAGTTTATATCATGTGAATAAATGAACTAATGTTGAGCATAATAAAACACCATTTGATTACCGGCCATGGATGTATACCGTTAATAGATGTGGAGAGACCCACTGAAAATGATGATGGACTCTAAGGTACCGAGTACACACTAGAAAGTGTGAATATATGTTCTGAAGTCGGACACTTTTAGAATCAAATAATCAGGGGTCATTGATGTATACCCACTGTCATTTGTGAGGAAACTTGCCACTCATGACTGTAAGATCCAAGGTACTACTAGGTTTCTAGATCCATTTCCTAGATGATGATTTGGTTTTGATAGCAATGGATCCATCAAAAGGAGGGAATTAATGCATCCCACATCAACCAATATGAAACAAACATCAATAGTCTTATATAATTTGGTATAAATGTGAAATCCAACACTATATACTGGCACAAGGAAGGCTGACATGATTGGTCAGGAATACTTGAGGAATTCCTGACATGGTTTGAAATTCCCTTGAACACATAACACGACGCAAAATGTACACTTGGAAATATAGGACTTGAGTACCCGAATTTAGTGAAATACGCCAATGCCAGATGCATTAACGGAAGCTACATTGGTGACGGGAAGGATAACCGATCGATGGAGATCTGTTCAAAATACTTGTACAGTTTCCTAAGGAAAATGTAGATGGTGTACTAACAACGGATACCAAATTATGTGTTGTGTTCAAGGATGACAAGAACTGACTGTTGCCATTTTTTTCTAGAATACAATATGAAATGATTCAATTCTCCCCCTTTTTTATTTTTGTGTTTTTTTAATTTTTATGCCTTTTTCATTTATTAGCTCGAAAAAAGAAAAAAGAATGTTATAGTACATGGGATGGAACAAGTTTTGCATGGGAGTAATCCTATTTTTCAAGGGCATGGGTCAGGCCAAGGAAAAGATCCATATTGCAAACAAGGGCTGAACTAGTTGTGCACACTCTTACTGATGTTCCCTCCATGGGTATGCTATCTGAAGCATGATTATGTGTCGACGAACGACAAAATGAGACCATGCAACTGAGTTTATCCAAGTTGGTTTAGTGGCCAAGTAGGAATGGTTCAATGAGGTTTACTTCGTATCGAGTCTTGTGAAAAATGCCAAAATCACAAATCATCATGAATCATGCTCTATCTCCAACTACCTGAATCAAATAGTTTGAACTGTCAAAGTATGCAAGTCCTCTAATCAAAACCATTTCACTACCCAAATGTTTAGTCAAAAACCGGTTGAAATGTGCATTTAATATAAAAAATGATAGCCAAAATTGAAAAATTATGGATCATTATATCATTCAAAAGGTTACGGTTATACATGTATGAATAAAAGATAAGTAAAACACTCTTTTTTTACCATATTACTTGTAGGTGTAGCCGATGGATGAGAGGAAGCATCTCCTTTTAGCATGAATTTCTAGATATTGTGAACCATTATTCAATGATCTTCCAGTTGTAGGTGAGTCTTCATGCTGGACCAAGAAATTTGAAACAGTTTCAAATGTTTTTTGAATTTTCCAAATATTTTCATTTTTTTTATGATTTTTTTGGGTTTTATCTTGAAGAAAAAGAAACAAAAAGAGAAAAAAATTTACACTATTCTTTTTATGTATGCAAAGTTACTATTCAAAATGTCTAGAACCTGAACATACTTTTTGGTTTATGATGTAAGCTAGTTATTTTGGCTTTTACTTATGTCCTTAAATGCTATGATCAATTAAATTTCCATGAATAATGTACATGCTTTCTTTTTTTGGAATGATATTAATGACTTATATGCCAATCAAGTACGAATTTGGTTAAGGAATCAACCAAACTATTCATACTCCTAGGAACATGAATGTATTCAATGAACTCAAATTGATGTTCTAAAAGATGTACTCGTAGAAAATTTCTAAACAATATAGGACTTCGAACTTGA
Organism: Larix kaempferi; assembly: GCA_027924585.1. Taxonomy (NCBI): domain Eukaryota; kingdom Viridiplantae; phylum Streptophyta; class Pinopsida; order Pinales; family Pinaceae; genus Larix; species Larix kaempferi. Next base: position 49,188,935 of record BSBM01000073.1, read on the forward strand.
TACTGACCATTTAACTGAGATACAACTAATTCTGAGTCCATTTTGACGATTATTCGTTGGATTCCAAGGGTAATAGCCTCAACAAGAAGCTCGATGACTGCGCTATATTCTGCAACATTGTTGGTTGCAGATCCAAGAACAATTCCTCGTGAACTTAAAACTTCATCATTAGGTGTGAAAATCACCCATGTAGCGGAAGAAATGTTATGAGAACTACGGCTCACTCCATCCACATATCCCAAGTATGTGAAGGTATCTTGTGCCATCTGCCAAAGTAAAAAATAACAAGAAAGATAAGTGTGTTCTCGAAATAACTAAAGTGTTGGTCAAGATTTATACCTTATAGCGAGGAGAGGGACACTACCAACTTCTAGGGTGACAGGTAAATACATTAATCATATCACATAGGCTTCTACAAAAGGAAAGAGATCAAGATTCTTGAAGGCATACCTTATTAACGACGTTCGATCCTAGCTTTCGCTCACTCCTTTGATCGATCCTTCACCTGATCTTCCACTTGATGAACCTGCAATAAAAAAGATACCTTCCTCAGCGTATCTTGACTGATATAACAATGATGAAATTGAAATGCAATTTATACATCAAATACAATCAAGCATTTAATCCAAACAAATATGCAATCCATTAGACATTTAATTGGGACAGGAAGGGTATTTCAACCTTTATTGTCAAAAGCAAATAACTAGTACAATTATACCTGATCATTCAGAGTGCTTGTGCAACCGGATTCTGGGCTCCTACTCTTCACACTAACTTTGGAATTCCTACAGCATAACAACTCTTAATGCATAGTTTCTCCTCCTAGTTCTCTAATTGAGTCCAACTAGTTTTAGTTTCCTTTGAGTCTATTTTCTCTCATGCATCCTCCTTGTATTTATGGGACAAGCTAGGCAATTAAGATCGAGAGGTAGTTTGATTGGGAAGTTGGGGAAGTTGCAAAGCAACTTCAACTAATCCCAATTCGTCAAACTAATATATTTTTTAATTTCATATTAAGATGTGCGCGAGTTTTTTCAATATATAGTAGTGCACAATATGCAACTTTAGTGCTTTACAACCAGCGTTTACTACTTTTTCTGAGGTGTGTGCTACTTTCCTTAAGGAAAAGTAGGGCATACTAGCTGGTGTGCACGCCTTTCATGCTTGTAGAGTAGCGCACATGTCCTGATGTGCGCTAGTTTGCTATACAAATAGTAGGGCACATGTCAAAATGTCATATAAAATAAAGTTTTGTCAGCTGCAGAGGAGTAATCCAGGTCCATACATCACCTAGACCAATCTTTCTCTTCAATCCAAGTTGTCCTTTTGTGTGATTGATAGCTAAATGTGATCACAGATGGAGAAGTGTAGATTTGACCTATAACAGACGCCCCCTAATGTGTGAGGTCAGAGGGAAATGATGGCCGAAGTACATTATAATTCCAATTTAGAGGAGGAGCAAGAAAACAGAGATCCAAGTCACAAAAGTACCTGAAATAATGATCAAGGTCAGCAAGCAATTACAATCTTGAAATCATATAGATGTGTAGCATGATACAACATGATCTCCGATACATAACTAGGAGATGTATATATAGCATGGCCACTGAAATACAAGCGTGGATCCATGTCAAAATGAGAGATCATAGCCATAAAAACAAACTGGATCTATGTCTCATGGATAGCTAAAATGAGTGAGGCTCAGTCTTGCACAACTTGGGTGATAACATAATGAGGTAATGCTATCAAAATCCCAAGGTCTTCATCCAAACAACCCAAGGTACAAACCCTAACCATGTGAATAAATGAGCTAAAGTCGAACATGGGGGGAATCGTTTGATTACCGGTCATTGATGTATACCGTTAACAAATGCGAGGGCTTCCACCGATAATGATACTGGGGCCCAAGGTACCTAGTACGATCCAACAAGTGTGAATAAGAGAACTTGAAGTCAAACACCTAAGGAACCCGTTGAATAAAAGACATTGATGCATTCTCATTATTCGACGATAAGGGAAACTGCCACTGATGACTGCAATCCCCAAGGTACTAACTGAAACTCTAAACTTCATTACCAGAGCAAAATGAGTTGATGTCGATGGGAAAAATTCTATTGGAAAGGAGGCCTTAAGGCATCCTCCATCATCTAACACGAGGAACACTCAAATGGTATGAGTTGATGTGGAATAGTATAAGTAACAAGAATGACATTAGGATGGCCGACACATGAGGTCAAGATAAATGGAAGAATGGTTGACACAGGCTGTATCCTTGAACAGTGAGCACGACATAAAGTGACTTAGGTAGTTTTCAACATGATGGGGAGGTGATATAAGCCTGAAATGTAGGAGACATTAGCAGACCCTCCATATGGTTGGAAGAATAACCAACCGAGGGAGTAAACAACTCGGAGATCAGGTTCACCCTAAGGCCAAAAAATAAAACCCAATTGAAATGATGGACTCAAATAGGTGCGATGTTCAAGGATAGGACTGACTTAACTGCCTTTGAAACTGAAAAGATGTGATATACCCTTCTTATCCCTTATTCTTTTTAGATAAAAGAATACCTTTCTTGTTGTTTTAATGAGTCCAAGAAAGAATGAAAACTCAATAGATCCAACCATGTAAAGATTTTAATGAGCCCATGGGAGGAAGACTCGAGACTTTCTTCATTGTTTAAAGAGTTCGAAGAAGATATAGAAGAATACTCTATAGTACTGATCTCTGAATTTTAATATTGAGCCGAGATCTATTCTTGCTCACCAGTGTTTTCTTGTTTAAGGATTCAGAAAAAATTAAATAATCCTCCATACACCCTCTCGTGGATTTCACATCGATCCCGAGTAGGTGAGTGATCGCTGGTGTTTTCATGTTTTGAGAGCCTGAAAACCCTAAAGAAGGCTCCAAAAGGTCCTTTTTCGTAAATTTATTCTCCTCCCCCGAAAAAGTGTAAAACAATGGAAGAAGAACTCTTCTAGCCACAGATGACTAGAGTATTCCTTTTTTGTAAGTAATCCGCAAAAGTCCGGAAAAGGGTTAAACTTATACTTAAGCAGATGGGCCTTCAATTCCTTTAATGAGCTTGAAGAGGACAAGTCTGCTCAGCAATCTTGTCATATTTAAAGAGTCTAACAATAGTTTAGAGAGAACTCCATAAAAATCTTTTTCATAAAATTTTAACGAGCCCGAAAAAGTAAACTTGTGACCTTCTTACTGTTTTTAACGAGCTTAAAGGAGAGATGGAAGAATTCTCATAGCTTCCTTACTGTTTTTAACGAGCTCGAAGTGAATGTAGAAGAATGCTTGGAACTTCCTTACTGTTTTTAACGAGCTCGGAGTGAAGGTGGAAGACTGCTCGTAACCTCCTTGCTGTTTTTAACGATCTCGAAGGAAAGGTGGAAGGCTGCTCATAACCTCCTTACTATTTTTAACGAGTGCGAAGTGATGGTGGAAGAATGCTCATAACTTCCTTACTGTTTTTAACGAGCTCGAAGTGAAGGTGGAAGATTGCTCGTAACTGGGTCAATGTCCCAATGAATGGTAGAATGCATTATAGACTCTAGGAAAACATCAACAGAGGGAAGTATATTATCCCAGATGGAACACATATTTAAACATTCAGATGGAGTCATTACCTGGTCAATTGTCGGGACCCAGTCCCTAGAAGGTAAGCATGAATTCATAGGCTTCTTCTCAGTAGAAATTGGACTCAAGGAACAATATGCCACATAATTTGATTATGACATGGTAGTGCCTATTGACGGGGGACATACTTTGTCTATAGTTGGGTAATAAGAGGGATCGACAAATGTAAGCTGATCAATGGTGACAATGCTTCCATTGTGAGGAAAATGCATCACACGAAAGAGCGTAGACACCACAGCCTGCATAGTATATACATAATCATGCCCTGGGATCATATCAAAGTCCATATGGTCCTTTAAAACCATAAAATCAACTAAGATTGTTTTTCTACCCAAAGTAAGGGGTACTTGAGGGATGAATCCCAACGGTTCACTAGGTATTTTATTGAAAGTCAACGGCCAATTAACAGCTGGAACAATATTAGGAAAACCTAAATCTCTACAAGCATAAGGGGATAAGATACTTATAGAGGCTCCTTCATCTACAACACATCGGTGAACCACATTGTTTCCGATATCAACCTTTATGTGGAAAGGTGTAGCAGAAGGAAGGAGAGGCCTAGTTAGACTATTCCAATAAAAGGAAATGATCCCAGAGCTTGGTAGGGGTTCACTCAACACAGATGCAGTGCCCCCATTTTCAGAGATATTTGAATTGGTAATGGAGAAGACTTCAGGGACAAGCGCATCAGTCTCTAAAGGACTGATGGGATCGGTTGAAGATTGCATTGATTCGATCGCTTCACTCTCCAAAGGAAGAGTGGGGTTGACCAAAGATTGCATTGGTTCAACCACTTCATCAACCAAAGGTTAATTAGGCTATTGGGAATCTATAGAGAGTTCAGGAGCAGAGGATCCTTCAGACATGGACCACACTCTCTGCACCTCTGGAATAGCAGGGCATCGGTGAGTAAGGTGATCTCCCTTACAAAGTTTACAATGGAAATTTGGCTTGCATCCTATAAGCTTAGACTCCATAACAACAATAGTACTCTCAGCATGACTAGCATTGGATGACAGCTTGCCCCCTGCATGAATTAGTTTGGCTGGTTTCTCAAAAGCAGAAGACTTTTGAACTATGGACCACACTCTTTGCACCTCTATAATAGCAGGGCATCGGTGAGTAAGATGGTCTCCCTCGCAAAACTTACAAGGGAACTTAAGCTTCTGTTTATTAGGTTTGCCGACAATGTCAATGTTCTCAGCATGACTTGCAGTGGTCGATTCAGTGTCTCTAGTATGACTCACAAGAATTGGTGACTTGTCATTAATATGACCAGCAGTGGTCAATGACGTGTCCTCAACATGAGAAACAATGGTTGAAGACATGCTTTCAGTATAATTTGCATTGACTGAAAGTTTTCTCCCAGCATGACCTCCAGAGGCTGGGTAGGTTCCCCCAGCATGACTTCTAGAGGCAGGGTGGAAAGGTTCAATATGATTCACAGTGACTCAGCGAGTTCTCCCAACATGACCACCAAAGGTTGTGTAGGTTCCCCCAACATGACCTCCAGAGGATGGGTGGTTTTCCCCTTGCTTTGGCATCTACTTCCTATTCTTCCTCCATCTATTCCTTTTAGACTGCTGGTTACTAGTATAACTACTTTCACCACATGAGGTAGAAGGAGGAAGAGAAGATGTTACTAGTGAAGTGGGCATAGGTTTCTGATGCTGTTGATGTGAGGTGCTTACTTGAGAAGCATCAAGAGCATGCAATGCATTCAGAGTGGAAAAAAACCAAACCGGTAGCCCTATAGTGAATCCCGGAAGATTCAAGGTAGCCATTAAGGGAGTACCAATGTTCCCAATGAATGGAAAAGCACAAGGATCCCCTTGATTGGTGCTCACCAGGATGCTATCCATAGTTCGGACTCAATGGGCCAGAAATATCTAAGGCCAACTAAGGGCGAGAGGCACAAAGAGCACACCACTACAAAATCCTAAGTATCCAAAGCCAGGAAAACAAGGATGGTGAATACTCTCAATAGAAAGTCTAGGATGATCAGGGCCCAGAACAAGCTACTAGAGCATTGAAGAATAGTTATACGGCATCCAGTTCATGTCCTCTGGGTGCAAGCATTTGAATCACCAAACCGCCCTCCCGGTATTACTGAAAAGGGTTACCTTCCATATCTATCCTAGGTACAATGAAAATAGCCTTTCACTGCCACCTGTGTAAGAAGCCCTAAAGTCAAGATACTAAGGCTACCATTACCACGAAAGAAGCTCTAGGGGACAGTCGTAGGTTCGACTAGAACGCATGGGCAGGGTAGCTAAGCCCGAAATCCAAAAGGATCCCTGTATGTGAACCAGCCTTGGTGTATGCTCTGAATGAAAAGTGAATGGGTATCCTCACTATTTTACCTTCGCAAGACCTCGTGCTTAACTCCGGTTTCAGTGGAAAAAACAAATTTGATGTCAATGGGTTTACCTAAAAATAGTCTCACTACGATTATTGAGTAATGAAAATGGTTTCGGATAGTTAAAGTGTGTTCTAATCTGAAACCCTAGCCTAAGCTAGTTGGTGTAGTGACATCCCTAGAAACAAAAGTTACTAATAAATTTTATTAATTATTCTTTTTAAGGGTTGTTCTATACTCAAAGGTTGCAGTGCATTGTGTCGCATGGTTGTGACAGAAATGGAAAGTACATAAAAGTAAAGAACTTTCACTAAACTTTCTCATTCATTGTTTTCCAAAACTAAAGATAAGCAAACCTAAAACAAGTCTCTTTTTATTTTCTTTTCAAATTAAAAACAAAGTAAACTATGGTACTTTGAAATGATCATAAGTCTTACTAATTTAAACTACCAAACTCATTTTTTTCCTTTTTGATATATGTAAAAGAAAAAGAACTCGAAAATGGAAGCAAGCAAGACCTAAAAGAGAAATGCGAGTAAGGAAAAGCAACTCTAAGGCTCACAACAATCAAATCGATGACTTGAAAAAGACTTTTCCTACAAAGTTTTTCAAAGGAAAAAGCTTTGGGCTTGGAAACAAAGCAAAAAGAAAACATGGATAAGAGATGCTTGTAACGGAAAGGCAAACCTCATAGGTTGCTCCAAAGCACAAAAAACCCTAAGAAAACACTAAGCCAAGCAAAAGGTAGGAAAGTGAACCAAAGATGACCTTACAATCACAAAGACTCGAAAGAAAGCAAACTAAAGGACTTCAACTTACTTGGACCGAAACTGACAAAGCAATCAAAAAGTGTCTAGACTCAAAAAGCTTTTGAAAACACCCTAAGGACTCCAACTTGGGGTCAAACCCTAAATGAAAGGCCAAGACACCATCAAAGTGTGCTAGTGTTTCCACACACAACAAATGTTATAAAACAAAGGTTTGTATACCTACAACAAGCATCTAGGGTACATGAGTGCAGCTATGTCCAACAAGGAATAGTATGTCGTCTTCAAAAAGAGTCACAAACAAGCAAGACACCTCAAAAAGTACTCAAGCAAGCAAAGTTGAGTTAAGGGACTTAGGAGAGGCTAACAAGACTCAGCAAAGGCTTACAAACATCAAGGATCAGTTAAGAAGGCAAAGCAAGAGGATGGAAATCAAACCAAACAAGTGGAAATCAAATCCCCATAGCAAACAGAGAGTTACAGGAAAATGCCCTACTATGCAATGCATAAAGCTGCGCACACTGGGAGATGTGCCCTACTATGCAGTAGTAAAAGCAATGCTCATCATCAGGTATGCACTACAGTATATAAGGAAGAGTAGCACACATGTCAAAGCAGGTCAAAAACAGGCCTTGCAACATCAAACTGAGATGAGTCAAGCAAGCAAAAAAATGTAAGAGTGACCTATAGGGCCTCTAAGAGGATCAAAAAGACTAAAACGTACCGGAATAACACCTAACTAGGTCTCCTAGACCAGAAAAAAAATGGTTGTCCCCAGTGGAGTCGTCAGTCTGTTGTTCAGGATTTCTAACTTATAGCGAGGAGAGGGACACTACCAACTTCTAGGGTGACAGGTAAATACATTGATCATAACACATAGGCTTCTACAAAAGGAAAGAGATCAAGATTTTTGAAGGCATACCTTATTAACGACATTCGATCCTAGCTTTCACTCGCTCCTTCGTTCGATCCTTCACTTGATCTTCCGCTTGACGAACCTGCAATACAAAAGATACCTTCCTCAGCGTATCTTGACTGATATAACAATGATGAAATTGAAATGCAATTTAGACATCAAATACAATCAAGCATTTAATCCAAACAAATATGCAATCCATTAGACATTTGATTGGGACAGGAAGGGTATTTCAACCTTTATTGTCAAAAGGAAATAATCAGTACAATTATACCTGATCATTCAGAGTGCTTGTGCAACCGGATTTTGGGCTCCTACTCTTCACACTAAATTTGGAATTCCTCCAGCATACCAACCCTTAATGCATAGTTTCTCCTTCTAGTTCTCTAATTGAATCTAACTAGTTTTAGTCTCCTTTGAGTCTATTTTCTCTCATGCATCCTCCTTGTATTTATGGGACAAGGTAAGCAGTTAGGATTGCGAGGTAGTTTGATTGGGAAGTTGGTGAAGTTGCAAACCAATTTCAACTAATCCCAATGTTAGCACATGTTTTTCACAGCGCAGAAATGGGGGGAAAAGCCAAGGGATTTTGAGAAAAAACCAGATTTTGCTCTTGGTTTCCCTTACCCGGTGATAAATGATGCGAGGAGAATGAAAAAAGGGTGTTAAATATGCAAGGTAATGGAAAAAGGGAGAAGAAATGTATTAAAGCGTGGTCAAATGGACCAAAGGTGAGCCTAAGTCTATATTCCAAAGGAAATAATGCAAGGAGTAGCCACCGTGCTAGTTTCCACTATCGGATGGGCACCCAAGATGAATCAACGGTCCTCATTGACAGTTGCGGGGATAAAGCGCATGGGAAATAACCATAAGGGTGGTCGTGATGGTGAATTTCATCGGACAGGTGGCCACAGGAGAAGCACGTCACGAGGAGGATGGGCGGTAAGAGGTATTGTTTCAATGAGCATGCGATACCACCAAAGCATAAAGGCGGAGCTCTGGCCACGTGGAAGGCTCGGAGGACCAGAGTAAAATCCTACGATCAAGGTTAGGGGCCCACCATGGAAAATGCAATGTGACTAAGGTAAATGGTATAGATCAGCCTCAAGAATATCGACAGTCCACGGTCATCCTCTCGCTGGATAGTGGCGCGTTGGTTAGGCAGGAGGGTGGTAGCGACGGGGAAACCCCTTCGCCAGATGTCAACACCAGAGGCAGTCGTAGGGAAAGAAATCAGTATTGAAAACCATGTTAGGATGTTCGCGATACCACTCCTCGGACACGTGGAGTGATCCAATGACAGAAACAGAAAGAGGGTAAAATCAGTGGCTAAAGAGAGAGCTGGATCCGACGGTAGAGATTTGGAACGTGAAGGATCAATGGATGAGATTGGTAGGAGGTTTACAGATAACCCCAAAGGATAAACACACATGATTTATATATATAGCCGTCGGCGGGTAAAGGCGGCATTATTATTTCCCCCGGGGCTTGTCTTCTCTAGGTAGTTTCTGGCCGCAGGTAGGCCAAAAAAGACCGATAGTTATGTCACCGGGAAGGCCGACGAAGACCTAGTCTCCTACAAGATTCAAGGTTCAAAACTGTTCTAGAGGCATGCGCTTTTCCATCCTGGTACAAAAGTTTAGTCCCATGTCACCAAAGCCCGCTAAAGTATGAAAGTTCCACAGAAGTAGCGAGGAGAAGAAGGTGTTATGGATCCTGCACTTGTTTCGGCACTACCCAGAGCGTCTTGTTCAGTGTTTGTCCCTCGAAGCCCTGGATATTTGAGGATGAAAGTCTCCTCAGAGAGGTCGTTCATTTCCCTATTTCACGAAGAGCCGCCTATAAGTCGGCGAACCTCCTTAACCGATCGTTTTGGGTTTGACCTTGACAATAGGGATAGCTCCCCTACCCTGTTGATCGTTCAAAGTAAGCGTTGGTCCACCCGAAGTCGAAGAAAAATCGATAGCAGGCCCTAGTTTGAAATAGTTTCTAACCAAAGGTTGTTGAGATATTGTAACTTCAAAGAATATTATATTTGTACTTTATTATTCCAGAGATGTTTCATTCCTCCGTGAAGATCTTATTGTATATCCGGAGATGTTTATTCCTCCGTCGGAATGTGGTAACTCGGGTTATTAGACTTCCCTATTGGGGGTCGGCCCTGTATGTGTTATGTGGGTCAAAGGGTTATTAGACCACCCTAGAGGGGTCGGCCCAGTTAGTTGTAGTGGGGTATTTAACCCATTGGTTAAATACGAGCCTACGTGTACCTGTGTAAAATACATGTCAGTGTAGTGTATAAATAGAGGAGGTGTGTTCCTCATTATACACACTCACTCACTTGAGAAAGGCGCATTTGTGGAGGAGAGGTCTGCTATGGAGGAGAAGGAGCTTATGCTCAGGGTTTTCATCTTTGTATATTGCTGGTCATCTATATTGAGGAAGCTTTGCTGGGTTTTCTACCCCATGAGGGTTTCCCAGGATAAATCTCTGTCTCTTGTGTTTATGCTGTGCTTGTTGTTTCTTCAGTGATCCTGTATATGCTATTATTGTGAAATGGAATGTAATTCTGCTATTTTCTGTCTTAGCATATTGAATTTTAACATGGTATCAGAGCTAACCTGAAGGAAGACAAGGTATGGCACTAAAGACACTTGCTTTACTTACGACAATTTGAAGGTTAGGGTTTTACATAGCAAAAACCAGTCATCGTAGCACTTTCGCTATAAATCCGTTTTGGCGAATTTTTCGGATCGGAAATTGTTACAGGACGAAGATAAGATCTCCAGGTACCTTGTGGCCAAAAGAAAACCTCTAATTCGTTGTACTTTGTGATTTATGATCTGTACAATATAGGGTTTCTGCCTCTTCCAGATCTGAGTCAAAATCAGGTGACCTTGGGAAAAAGGTCATAACTTGGGCTAGGAAGCTCCAAATTAAATTTCGTGAAAAGTGACAGGTAGTACACAGACTGTACTATCTCAGAAAACTTTTTCAGAGTCCGAAGGTCAAACAGTGACACGTGGCACGCCGTACAAGTTCGCTCTCCTGTATTATCTCATAAACAGGTCACGTTGCGACACTTGGCATAACTCTCTCTCAGAGAATCCAATTGAGGTCAGACCTGTCAAGATGGAAAGATAACAGGCCGAGCTATCTCAGAAAACGTTTTCAGAGGCCGAAGGTCAAACAGTGACACGTTGCATGCCGTACAAGTTCTCTCTCCTGTATTTTCCCAAAACAGGTCACGTTGCGACATTTGGCATAAATATCTCTCAGAACATCCAATTGAGGTCAGACCTGTCAGGATGGAAAGCTAACAGGTCAGGCTATCTCAGAAAACTTTTTCAGACCCTGTGTATCAAAAATTTCGGAGTTACACCAGAAACAATCAGGTACATATTTCTGTCAAAACATAATTATTTTTTGGTACCTTCATTCATGGATTCCGGAATTTAGGGCTTTGAAGAAAGTTGGAATTTTTGTAATCGGAGAGCAAGGCTGGATGCTACTCATCAAAATAGAAATTTAGAGACCAAGATCAGAATATTTGGTTGGGCAGAAGGTTGGGCTTGATTAGACCCTAGTTCGGGACTTTGATCAGAAAAGCAGAAAATTAGGGCTTCTGTAAAAATGGGAATCTTTGAAATCTGTGACCACGGCTGGAAGCTCCTCAGAAAAATAGAAGCTTAGAGCTTTGGATCAAAATTTTTGATGGGGAAAAAGAGTGGGCTTCATCAAACCCCAGTTCAGGGTCACGTCCAGTGAATCCGAAAGTTTCAAAGGCAAAATTGAGGAGTAAAACTTTGCAGTTTTCAAATTCTGAATATATCAGTTTGATCAGCTCATCAAGGCGCATATCTCTATCCTTTCGGAAGTTTGAAATTCAAAGTTTGAATTTTTGGGGTTTCTCTGACAAACCCATATCCAGCTCCAGGTCCAGTTCTTGCAAATCAAGTGGATATGGTTAATCCTAGAAGAAGATGGATTGGTCACCTGCATAAGTGAAGGAGTTCCTATTTCAGAAGGAGATGAGGCTAAGGCTTTACATAAGGAGATTACAAGCGATCTCGATAGGTATGACTCATCGAGGTATGTTTTGAGATTTGTTCATGATTAAGTTTATGGTATGTTTGGCTTCATGTTATTACAGTTAGTACAATCTTGATTTTAGATTTGTTGTATCACCTTAACAAAATTATGAATGCATGATAGAAGATATTCATTGGTTAGGGTGTTGACACTTATGATTGTACTAATGCATTATGGTGTTGTGTGAGGTTGATGTTGTCTGCTAACAAGATACAGGTACATCACAAAAGACAAATCAGGCTCCATGACCATCAAAACATGAAGACAAAGACTCATCCATAATCTTTGTTCTACTTACGAGGTATGTATGACTTTGTTATATTATGCTTAACCTATGAGACATGCAGGTTCTAGCTCAGGATCTCTAAATCATTGAAGAGATTGTTTAGGTATGTTGTACATAACCAAGTAAGTATACTAATCCAGGTATGTTTCCCATGAATCTTACCTTGTGTTAGGATCCCTTATATAAGTATACTTGGAATGATTGGTTATGCTTATTCATAAAGTTAGTAATCAAGGGATTATGCATATTATATCTTTTATCAATGATATGCATGAGTAAAAGAAGACTTCCCTGAAATCTTGAATACTAATGTTTATTAACTATAATCATGACTATACATTTTCAAGATTATTTAGTACTATAATGTTTTGATAGCATTTAGAATATACTAATGAGTGTATGTTTGTGTATGAGATCATGAGGATGACTCTTGAGCATGCACAGTGGTACAGAATGAATAGAAGTTCAAAAGACATACAGAAGATCAAGCGGGAGGCAGCCAAACAAACATAAAAGATAAGTATTTGAGGTGCTATTTGAAATAGTAATGATATTGCCTGAATATATAATGCTGAGTGTAAACATTCATAGAGCATTGAACATTATACAACTAATGTGCATATGTTTGGACAAACATTCCATTGTTGCTTGTCTAGAATGAAACCTCTTTGCTGACATACTGAGAGTTGTGCACACTCTCGATAGTATGTTCTGGTAGAAATGGAAGGCATCTAGATAGCCACTGTATGCATACATGATATGGGAAAGTGTTGTGCCAAAGTATTGGTCAAAATAGTTGCATCACTATGTAAATGATATCTGTATGCATAATAGGTTATCTTTTGATGATTATGAAGTATTACTAATCATGTACTTAATTTTGATTTGTAGGAAAGGTCATGAAGAATGATGAACACCGTACAAGTGGTGGATGTTCAAACAAGAAGATTTACAAATCAAACAAAATATAGAAGGCTCATGGCTAGAAGATTCTCTTAGAAAGGGGAAGAGAATCACGACAAGATGTTTGCTCCAAGTATGGTGTAATTAAAGAAGAAGTGTGAATCAGGTTCTGTATAGGTACCTAGGATCGATAATAAATTGATAAGCTTAATGATCACCATGGGTGATGTGGATCTCAACCTTTGCTACAAGGTTGAATATGATACACATATGACATGGATGCAAGAAGGAACTCACCACAGAGTTCGAATGATATTGAGGCTCATATCAGTAGACCCATCTAACGAGAGATGGCACAGATAGATATGTAGAAGATCATTCAATGCAGAATTGAAAATGAAAGATCTCATTTTGATGCTTCACTTCCTAGGTCTGGAAGTATGGCAAGGCTCAGAAGGAATATTTCTCAACCAGGGAAAGTATGATGAGAAATATGACTTAAGGTGTTGGAATGGCCACTCTTATGGATTCCAACTTGAAGCTGTTAGGGGATAACTCATCAGAGTTAGTGGATATAACTCTGTACAGTCAAATTATTGGGTCTTTGATATATCTAACATATAATAGGTTAGATATATGCTTTGTTATGAACACCTTGAGTTAGTATCTAGTGGAAACTAGATGTGTTTACCTGATAGTTGCAAAGTATGTGATGAGGCACATAAAGGACACGATAGAATTTGATCTATGCTATCTTGAAGATCATGACTTCAGATGGCTATTCAGATTCTGACTGGGCAGGAAGTGTATCAGACAAGAAGAACACATCGAGAGGATGTTATTGTCTGGGATTAGCCATGATCTCGTGGTTTAGCTGGAAGCAGTCTAGTGTAAGCGGAATATATGGCTGCTTGCTCTGCTAGTTGTGAAGAAGTTTGGCTTTAGGATTGTTTGACTTAGAGATAGAACCAACTGAGATCCTATATGATAATTAGAGTTGTATCAAGATGACATAGAATCTAGTGTTCCATGATAAGTCAAAGAACATAGGGAACTAACAAGATATGACGCAGAAAGGAACTCTAAAAGTTTGAATTTGTAACAGGTTACCGTTGTACTAACCAAACCTCTACGTCAAGTGAAGAAGTTACCAACCAAACCTCTGTCTCGAGTGAAGTTTGAATACTTCCGAGACAAGCTTGGTGTAGTTCAAAAGGACCCTCCTCGAAAGGGGGAGTAGTATAGTCACTACTGATGAGATTGTCTCATCGAACAACAAGGTCGATGATGAGGTAACCTGTTCTCTACACCCAGTTACTTAGAAATTTTTAGATTTAGGACTCTTATACTTAGAATACTTAGCTTTACTTATACATGCTTTTGATGATAGATGTATTGGTGAGAATACATGCTAGTTGTGATGTATACATGTTTTGGTGTGATGTATACATGTTTTGATGTATTGGTGAGAATACATGCTAATGTGATAACTGCTCTTGTATAGATGAGCATACAGAAGGGGATTGGATCATCCCTGGACTTTCAGTCCTAAAGAGAGCCGTAGACGTGAGGTCTCCGAGAATGAAGTCCTTGGTGGACTTGAGGGGATTGGATCATCCCTGGACTTTCAGTCCTAAAGAGAGCCGTACACGTAAGGTCTCCGAGAATGAATTCCTTAGTGGAAAGTTGAGGGGATTGGATCATCCCTGGACTTTCAGTCCTAAAGAGAGCCGTAGATGTGAGGTCTCCGAGAATGAAGTCCTTAGTGGACAGTTGAGGGGATTGGATCATCCCTGGACTTCCAGTCCTAAAGAGAGCCGTAGACGTGAGGTCTCCGAGAATGAAGTCCTTAGTGGATAGTTGAGGGGATTGGATCATCCCTGGACTTTCAGTCCTAAAGAGAGCCGTAGACGTGAGGTCTCCGAGAATGAAGTCCTTAGTGGACAGTTGAGGGGATTGGATCATCCCTGGACTGTCAGTCCTAAAGAGAGCCGTAGACGTGAGGTCTCCGAGAATGAAGTTCTTGATGGACTTGAGGGGATTGGATCATCCCTGGACTGTCAGTCCTAAAGAGAGCCGTAGACTTGAGGTCTCCGAGAATGAAGTCCTTGATGGACTTGAGGGGATTGGATCATCCCTGGACTTTTAGTCCTAAAGAGAGCCGTAGACGTGAGGTCTCCGAGAATGAAGTTCTTGATGGACTTGAGGGGATTGAATCATCCCTGGACTGTCAGTCCTAAAGAGAGTCGTAGACGTGAGTTCTTCGAGAATGAAGTGATTGGATTAATCATCCTTAGACAGTAAATCCAGGAAGGATAGTCTTAAATGCGATTGTGGTTGGATTAATCATCCTTAGATAGTAAATCCAGGAAGGATAGTCTTAAATGCGATTGTGGTTGGATTAATCATCCTTAGACAGTAAATCCAGGAAGGATAGTCTTAAATGCGATTGTGATTGGATTAATCATCCTTAGACAGTAAATCCAGGAAGGATAGTCTTAAATGTGATTGTGATTGGATTAATCATCCTTAGACAGTAAATCCAGGAAGGATAGTCTTAAATATGATTGTGGTTGGATTAATCATCCTTAGATAGTAAATCCAGGAAGGATAGTCTTAAATGCGATTGTGATTGGATTAATCATCCTTAGACAGTAAATCCAGGAAGGATAGTCTTAAATGTGATTGTGATTGGATTAATCATCCTTAGACAGTAAATCCAGGAAGGATAGTCTTAAATATGATTGTGGTTGGACTAATCATCCTTAGACAGTAAATCCAGTAATTCCGAAAGGAAGGATAGTCTTAAATATGATTGTGATGAGATTGATCCAGTAATTCCGAAAGGAAGGATCATGTATATTGATGATGATGCTGATGATCATGCGATGATGATGCTGATGATCGTGCGATGACGATGCTGCTGATCGTGTGATGACGATGATGCTGATCGTGTGATGATGATGCTGCTGATCATGTGATGACGATACTGCAAATCGTGTGATGACGATGTTGATCGTGCGATGACGATGCTGCTGATCGTGTGATGACGATGATGCTGATCGTGTGATGACGATGCTGATGATCGTGCGATGACGATGCTGATGATCGTGTGATGACGATGTTGATCGTGTGATGACGATGCTGCTGATCGTGTGATGACGATGATGCTGATCGTGTGATGACGATGCTGATGATCGTGTGATGACGATGTTAATGATCGTGTGATGACGATGCTGATGATCGTATGACGATGTTGATGTTCCAGTATTAAAGATGTTCCAGTAACTGCTTGAGTTACTGATGATGTTGAGAAAGCTTCCAGTGATTTATAGATGTATCATGTATGATGACTCCTTGCAGATGCTGTTATAATATCCTTCTCGTTAAGGGGGAGTGTTGAGATATTGTAACTTCAAAGAATATTACATTTGTACTTTATTATTCCAGAGATGTTTCATTCCTCCGTGAAGATCTTATTGTATATCCGGAGATGTTTATTCCTCCGTCGGAATGTGGTAACTCGGGTTATTAGACTTCCCTATTGGGGGTCGGCCCTGTATGTGTTATGTGGGTCAAAGGGTTATTAGACCACCCTAGAGGGGTCGGCCCAGTTAGTTGTAGTGGGGTATTTAACCCATTGGTTAAATACGAGCCTACGTGTACCTGTGTAAAATACATGTCAGTGTAGTGTATAAATAGAGGAGGTGTGTTCCTCATTATACACACTCACTCACTTGAGAAAGGCGCATTTGTGGAGGAGAGGTCTGCTATGGAGGAGAAGGAGCTTATGCTCAGGGTTTTCATCTTTGTATATTGCTGGTCATCTATATTGAGGAAGCTTTGTTGGGTTTTCTACCCCATGAGGGTTTCCCAGGATAAATATCTGTCTCTTGTGTTTATGCTGTGCTTGTTGTTTCTTCAGTGATCCTGTATATGCTATTATTGTGAAATGGAATGTAATGCTGCTATTTTCTGTCTTAGCATATTGAATTTTAACAAAGGTATCCTCCCACAGGAGACAGGTACCTCCGGTACTAGTGACTTCAGGCCTCAGCCCCAGATGGGGGGAGGATGCTAAAACAAGTAAGCAAGGGAGACATCGCTCCCAGCTATACCGACCAGCCAGGGTAGTTACCATGCCGTTTTGCCTTATGTGGTAAATATTTCAGGAAATGTAGAAGGCCGGAGAAACAAATGATAGAGGCGCATGCTGGAAGAAGGTCACTTATGCAGACGGTTGGATAGCCCAAATGGCCACGCGGATGATGTGACCCACGTCTTTTGGTATATGGAGGAGAAGTGAAGTGAGGGGTTGTGACATGAACAAAGTCAGGGAGAAAGGATCCTTGAAGGGATCTTGTCTGCTATAGAAATGATTGACAACGCAAGGGAGGCCACCTCAGTGTCGTCATCTGCACCACCTTCTATCTGGAAGGTTTTTCCAAGCATGTTTCAGGTCAGCTCAGACTTGGGGCATCATTTCCACTTGATTGGGTAGTCCAATCAAGTTATCATGGCGATCATTTCCACATGTAATTTCTTTCCTCATCACCGTAGTTATGGATATGGCTCTTTCACCCGCTCGGTGCATAGAAAGGATGGTACACCTGGTGGCTTGGGGCATCTTTCAGTTGGGATTGGATCATGGAGAAAGAACAGGAATCCGAGGTGGTTTTCATGCCAGAGCAAGCGTGGTCCGAGGTGGAGGAAAAGCATGCTCCTTCATCTCCTATAGCGTTCGACCATGAGCAATCCAGCTTCGGCAGTGACGAGGAGGAAGAGGAAAGATGGAAAGTGTCCAAGAGGATCCGGCGTCAGAAAGAAGAGGATATTTCCAGGGAAAGAGGCAGCCGGCAAGGCATGGAGATCGTTCATGATCTCATACTTCCTACTGAGGAGGCAACACCTCCTCCTCCTATGGGGGAAGCAGAGGCTGACAGTTCTCTGAAGGTGGAAGATTTCTTTGATCCACAAGGCTGTTTGAAGACTCCACAGTAAGGTGGCACCCTGTTCATAATATTTGGTTTCCTGTCTTAATCAAGTTGTTTCGTACTTGACACGTATGCAATATTCTGAATTTGGACTGTCTAGGTGGTAGCATATTTTTGTGTTTTTTCAAAGGACTGATTCAAGGCCAAGAGCCTATAAAAATATTTGTAATAGAATAATTAAGGGTTGGAAAATCACTCGGCTAAGTCCTGAGGGGCGAGCCCAGTTCTGGAACTTTCACGTCAATCTAATGTGCAGTGCCAGTGGTAGACTGTTTTGCAGATATTCCTGTGTCGTTCTAACTTGTAGTCAGTTTTCTCCTTTTCCCTATGTGTATGTGTTTCCTATTACACTTTTACATTATGTTTTTCATTTCATGTATGAGATCACTGTATAGTAGTTTGGAATTCTTGGAAAATCGCTCCGGCTATTATCTCAGATGTTCACAAAATATTTCTACTAAAGTTGATATTGAATTCATCTTTGTTGGATGCTCATATCAATGGACTGTTCTTATCTTCCTCTTTTATGACCAGGAAATATCTTTACGACTGCAAGCGAGTGGATACCTTGCCTCTGTTAGAGTAGTTCATACCATGGCATTGTTATCTGATTTATGTGTAATACCTTGACTCCATCGCCCAATTTCGTTTCTCCTTGTGATTATCCTTCCCATAATTTCCACACCTTTTATCTCTTCATAAATCTGGCCTTTTTTCATTTGTTTAATTGAATATCTTTCAAGCCAGAGAGGTTGGTATGTTTGTTCATTGTTGACGCCTTTGAATATTTCCAGTCTTTCGTTCAATTGTAGAGAGATCCCTCTCAGACTATGCTGGGCCAGTAGCATTAGTCCAAAGTTGTTTAGTGGTTACCCAGACTTGCCCCCTCCTGCAGCTCAAGGGGTACGATTTGGGTGATAACAAATTGGCGTGGTTCCTGGGGAAGGTTTCTTTTATCGTCCCGGTAGAATGACAAGGTTCATAACTGATTATTGATGCTGGACAATGATTAGACACTAGATGAGTTGCATATCATCCACCTGATGACTCCACTCATTTATTTAATGTTTGATCTACAGACTCCACTAGAGAACGATCCCAGGCACCTTCGATATGGAAGAATTAAATTCCAGGTATCAAAGTATCAATCTCTTTAAAGAAGCTCTATTCTTCTGTGTCGGTATTCTTCTGCCCTTATATATATATGCCAAAAAATTGTTGTCCCATCGGCGAGCTCTAGATCATGCGAGAGTTTCCTTTGTATATCCTTCACTCGAATTCAAAAGTATACACTTGTGCCCCCCCCCCCCCCCCCCCCGACTCGATCCCGTCCTTCCCTTTGAGCCCTGTATAAATCATGACCGACTCTATGATACCTCCGAGAAAAAGGCCGAAGGTATCTCGCCTACCCCTATTCTTTTGCCTTCTAGAGCTCAACCAAGATACAGCCCCTTGAAGTTGCCCCCTATCCTTCATGATTTCCCTCCGGGATACCATAAACATCTCCCTATATTCGACGGAGAATCTAAGAGGATTACTGCAGAAAAACATGTTCAAGGCTTCGAATATTTTCTGGATCTCTTTGAAATAGAACACGATGACGTCTGTATGAGAGCTTTTGCAAAATCCCTCCAAGGAAATGTGAAAAGATGGTTTAGGCATCTGCATCCTGAATCTATTGATACGTGAGAGACGTTGTCTGAGGCTTTTCTAGGGCTCTGGGGAAAAAGAAAGTCATGGGACCTGGTCCTTTCATATTTTTACTCCTTGGGGAGGCGAGAGGATGAAGCTATGTCGCATTTTAATAGGAGGTTTGCGAAATTCTACTATGACATGCCCAAGGAGATTCAGCCCCTAGAGAACGCTGCAAAATTATACTATGCATCTATTTTTCCTCCAGATTTGTCTTTTCATCTTTTGGAGAGGAAGTCGCCCAATTTGCAGCTTATGCTCAGGGATGCAGTAGAAGTTGAGGAGAACATCAGAATGTCCGTGAAGATATCGAGACCAAGTGATGATGGGTGGGTTGAAGAAGAAACGAGGTTTGAAAGGATACATGAGCCAAGGAGGGTTGTTCTGCATCCCAGTCCTCCCCACGAGAGGCAGAAAAATGACCCTCTCGGCAAACTAACGAAGGAGGGTGAAGCAGGTTTGTTCTGGGTAGACTACGACCAGATTGCTGAGGTTTCTATTTCTGAAGGTCCCCATGGGATTCTCGATCCACCCAAATATGATTTCTATGAAAGCGATTGTTTAGAAGATGTCATAAGTTTTTTTGAGGTCCCAGAAGAGCCCCAGCAGGTAGAATGTTCCTCCTGGGCAGAGGAGGAGGAAGAGTGTGGGAAGGAAGGCGTAGGATCCGGCATGTATTCACAACAAATCGACCAGATAATTGGAGGGCTAGGGGATGACCAAAGTAGCCTGCAGGATCCGTAAACGGAATCCATCTCCTGGATCTAGGAGGATCATAGACTCTTCGAGGAATTTTTCGGGCTGGGCCAATATCTCCGACCGACAGACCAAACAATCGAGGTGATCAAGGGTGACTAAGCTAGGCAGATAGAGGGTCATGCAAGTTCTGCAAGATCGGAGTCCAGTTTTCAAGGAGAACAACTTTTCCCATACCCTTTATGAGGACAAGAGAGACTTTCTCCTAGAGTTACAAGGTAGAACCGGGTTTTCAACCCAGGGATCATGAGCAACCTGGAAAGAAAGGTATCTAGAGTTGATAATTTCAGTCATACTTGGTCATGCAGAGGTTTCAAAATGCACAGGCTTCGAGTTTTGAAAGAGATTGGTCAGAGGTACGTCACCCCAGAGGCAGGCACGAGTGCCAAGGGAACTAAACTGCATCCATATGGTTCTTCTAAAAGAAAGACTGCGGTGGTGTATGAAGCAGGTGAATCATACTAGATGTTTTATGATCCGGTAGCCGAATATGTGAAAGACTTCCATAGCAGGAGAAAGGGTCTTGTTTTCACTCTAAAAATCCTCGTCTGTTGTCATCATTTCAGGCCATGGACCTTCGCTTTTCTGCAGTCGATCGAGCCAGACGAGAAGACCCACCCAGGATGTCAGCTACTAATCTGGTTGCAATGGCACTTCTGCATTACTTAGAGCTGCAGCCTCTCAAGTAGAGTAGGTTGTATATAAATAAGCCACAAGTTTCAGCATCTTCCATTTCAGTAATAAGTTTTAACTCGCAGCAATTCCCTTTCTGTTTTTAGAATGTACAGTTTCATTTTTGTTCTTAATTTCAAGAAGTCCCTAGTTTGCAGTAGGACAGAGCATTATGTCCGGGGATCAGGTCGCTCAAGGAAGCACTGCGCAGCCGTCTCCCCATAAGTTTTGTCATGAACATTTTTAGAAGTCCAATGGATCAGGCGCCTAGTCTAACAGGGGTTCTTTGCTACCTCGTAGGGAGGATAACATCCCCGAGTTGGAGCCAGTTATTAACACCTGTTTTTCACAGTGTAGAAATGGGGGGAAAAGCCAAGGGATATTGAGAAAAAACCATATTTTGCTCTTGGTTTCCCTAATCGAATGATAAATGATGTGAGGAGAATGAAAAAAGGGCATTAAATATGCAAGGTAATGGAAAAATGGAGAATAAATGCATTAAAGCGCGGTCAAATGGACCAAAGGTGAGCCTAAGTCTATAGTCCGAAGGAAATGATGCAAGGAGCATCGACCGCGCTAGTTTCCACCGTCGGATGGGCGCCCAAGATGGATCAACGGTCCTCGTTGATAGTCGTGGGGATAAAGCACACGATAAATAGCCATAAGGGTGGTCGCGATGGTGAATGCCGTCAGACAGGTGGCAGCAGGAGAAGCATGTCGCGAGGAGGATGGGTGGTAAGAGGTATTATTTCAATGAGCATGCGATACCACCAAAGCATAAAGGCGGAGCTCTGGCCACGTGGATGGCTCGGAGGAGCAGAGTAAAATCCTACGATCAAGGTTAGGGGCCCACCATGGAAAATGCAATGTGACTAAGGTAAACGGTATAGATCAGCCTCAGGAAGATCGAGGCTCCACGGTGATCCTCTCGCTTGGAAGTTGCGCGCCGATTAGGCAGGAGGGTGGTAAGGACGAGGAAACCGCTTTTCCTGATGTCACCACCAGAGGCGGTCATGGGGAAAGAAAGTAGTATTGAAAACAACGTTAGGATGTTCGCAATACCGCTCGCCGGACACGTGGAGCGATCCAATGGCAGAAACGAAAAGAGGTTCAAATCAGTGTCTAAAGAGAGAGCTGGATCCGATGGTAGAGATTTGGCATGTGAAGGATCAATGGCTAAGATTGGTAGGCGGCTCACAAATAAACCCGAAGGATAAAAACATGCGATTTATATATATATATAGCTGTCGACGGGTAAAGGAGACATTTTTATTTTCCCCCGGGGCCTGTCTGCTCCAGGCAGTTTCTGGCCACAGGTAGGATGAAAAAGACTGAGAATTCTGTTGCCAGGAAGGCCTATGAAGACCCATTCTCCTACAAGATTCAAGGTTTGAAACCATTCCAGAGGCATGGGGTTTTCCATCCTGGTACAGAAGTTCAGTCCCGTGTCACCAAAGCCCATCGAAGTATGAAATTTCCACATAAATAGTGAGGAGAAGAACGTGCTACGGATCCTGCACTTGTTTCGGCACTACCCAGAGTGGCCTATTCGGTGTTCGTCCCTCGAAGCCCCGGATATTTGAGGATGAAATTCGCCTTGGAGAGCTTGGTCGTTGCCCTATTTCACCAAGAGCCGCCTGTAAGTTGGAAGACCTCCTTAACCGACCATTTTGGGTTTGACCTTGACAATAGGGATAGCTCCCCTACCCTGCTGATCGTTCAAAGTAAGCGTTGGTCCACCCAAAGTCGAAGAAGGATCGATACCAGTCCCTAGTTTGAAATATTTTCTAACCAAAGGTATCCTCCCACATGAGACAGGTTCCTGCGGTACTAGTGACTTCAGGCCTCGGCCCCAGATGGGGGGAGGATGCTGAAACATGTAAGCAAGGGAGACATCACTCCCAGCCATACCGACCAGCCGGGGCAGTTACCATGTCATTTTTCCTTCTGTGGTAAAGATTTTAGGAAATGTAGAAGGCCCGAGAAACAGATGATAGAGGAACGAGATGGAAGAAGGTCACTTATGCGGACAGTTGGATAACCCAAATGGACACACGGATGATGTGACCCGTGTCTTTTGGTATATGGAGTAGAAGTGAAGTGAGGGGTTGTGACGTGAACAAAGTCAGGGAGAAAGGAGGCTTTAAGGGATATTTTCTGCTATCGAAATGATTGACAATGCAAGGGAGGCCACCTCAGCGTCGTCATCTGCACCACCTTCTATCTGGTTGGTTTTGCCAAGTGTGTTTCAGGTCGGCTCAGAATTGGGGCATCATTTCCATTTAATTGGGTAATCCGATCAAGTTATCGTGGCGATCATGGCCACGTGTAGCTGCTTTCCTCATCACCGTAGTTATGGATATGGCTCTTTCACTTGCTCGGCGCATAGAAAGGATCGTACACACGGCAGCTTGGGGCATCTTTCAGTTGGGATTGGATCATGGAGAAAGAACAGGAATCCGAGGTGGTTTTTATGCCACAGCAAGCGTGGTCCGAGGTGGAGGAAAAGCATGCTCCTTCATCTCTTATAGAATTCGACCACGAGGAATACAGCTCTGGCAGTGATGAGGAGGAAGAGGAAAGATGGAAAGTGTCCAAGAGGATCCAACATCAGAAATAAGAGGAGATATCCGAGGAAAGAGGCATCCGACGAGGCATGGAGATCATTCATGATCTCATACTTCCTACTGAGGAGGTGACACCTCCTCCTCCTATGGGGGAAGCAGGGGGTGACAGTTCTCTGAAGGTGGAGGATTTCTTTGATCCGCAAGGCCATTTGAAGAATCCACAGTAAGGTGGCACCCTGTTCATAATATTTGGTTTCCTGTCTTAATCAAGCTGTTTCGTGCTTGACACGTATGCAATATTTCGAATTTGGACTGTCTAGGTGGCAGCGTATTTTTGTTTGTTTTCAAAGGACTGATTCAAGGCCAAGAGCCTATAAAAATCTTTGTAATCGAATAATTAAGGGTTGGAAAATCACTAGGTTAAGGCCTGAGGGACGATCCCAGTTCTGGAACTTTCACGTTAATCTAATGTGCAGTGCCAGTGGTAGATGGTTTTGCAAAGATTCCTGTGTTGTTCTAACTTGTAGTCAGTTTTCTCCTTTTCCCTATGTGTATGTGTTTCCTATTACGCTTTTACATTATGTTTTTCATTTCATGTCTGAGATTAGTGTATAGTAGTTAGGAATTCTTGGAAACTCGCTTTGGCTATTGAGTAATGAAAATGGTTTCGGATAGTTAAAGTGTGTTCTAATCTGAAACCCTAGCCTAAGCTAGTTGGTGTAGTGACATCCCTAGAAAGAAAAGTTACTAATAAATTTTATTAATTATTCTTTTTAAGGGTTGTTCTTTACTCAAAGGTTGCAGTGCATTGTGTCGCATGGTTGTGACAGAAATGGAAAGTACATAAAATTAAAGAACTTTCACTAAACTTTCTCATTCATTGTTTTCCAAAACTAAAGATAAGCAAACCTAAAACAAGTCTCTTTTTATTTTCTTTTCAAATTCAAAACAAAGTAAACTACGCTAATTCGAAATGATCATAAGTCTTACTACTTTAAACTACCAAACTCATTTTTTCCTTTTTGATATATGTAAAAGAAAAAGAACTCGAAAATGGAAGCAAGTAAGACCTAAAAGAGAAATGTGAGTAAGGAAAAGCAACCCTAAGGAAAAGCAACTCTAAGGCTCACAACAATCAAATCGATGACTTGACAAAGATTTGTCCTACAAAGTTTTTCAAAGTAAAAATCTTTAGGCTTGGAAACAAAGCGAAAAGAAAACAGGGATAAGAGATGCTTGTAACGGAAAGGAAAACCTCATAGGTTTCTCCAAAGCACAAAAAACCCTAAGAAAACACTAAGCCAAGCAAAAGGTAGGAAAGTGAACCAAAGATGACCTTACAATCACAAAGACTTGAAAGAAAGCAAACTAAAGGACTTCAACTTACTTGGATCGAAACTGACAAAGCAATAAAAAAGTTTCTAGACTCAAAAAGCTTTTGAAAACACCCTAAGGACTCCAACTTGGGGTCAAACCCTAAATCAAATGCCAAGACACTGTCAAAGTTTGCTAGTGCTGCCACACAAAACAAATGTTATAAAACAAAGGTTTGTATACCTGCAACAAGCATCTAGGGTACATGAGTGCAACTATGTCCAACAAGGAACAGTATGAAGTCTTCAAAAAGAGTCACAAATAAGCAAGACACCTCAAAAAGTACTCAAGCAAGCAAATATGAGTTAAGGGACTTAGGAGAGGATAACAAGACTCTACAAAGGCTTACAAACCTCAAGGATCAGTTAAGAAGGCAAAGCAAGAGGCTGGAAATGAAACCAAACAAGTGGAAATCAAATCCCCACAGCAAACAAAGAGTTACAGGAAAATGCCCTACTGTGCAGTGCATAAAGTTGCGCATAGTAGGAGATGTGCCCTACTGTGTAGTAGTAAAAGCAGCGCTCATCATCAAGTATGCGCTACAGTATATAAGGAAGACTAGCACACATGTCAGAGGAGGTCAAAAACAAGCCTTGCAACAACAAACTAAGATGAGTCAAGCAAGCAGAAACATGTAACAGTGACCTAGAGGGCCTCTCAGAGGATCAAAAAGACTAAAAAATACTGGAAGAACACCTAACTAGGTCTCCTAGAGAAAAAAACAAATAGTTGTCCCCAATGGAGTTGCTAGTCTATTATTCAGGATTTCTACCTTATAGCGAGTAGAGGGACACTACCAACTTCTGGGGTGACAGGTAAATACATTGATCATATCACATAGGCTTCTACAAAAGGAATTAGATCAAGATTCTTGAAGGCATACCTTATTAATGACGTTCGATCCTAGCTTTCGCTCACTCCTTCAATTGATCCTTCACTTGATCTTCTGCTCGACGAACCTGCAATACAAAAGATACCTTCCTCAGCGGATCTTGACTGATATAACAATGATGAAATTGGAATGCAATTTAGACATCAAATACAATCAAGCATTTAATCCAAACAAATATGCAATCCATTAGACATTTGATTCGGATAGGAAGGGTATTTCAACCTTTATTGTCAAAAGCAAATAACTAGTACAATTATACCTGATCATTCAGAGTGCTTGTGCAACTGGATTCTGGGATCCTACTCTTCACACTAACTTTGGAATTCCTCCAGCATACCAACCCTTAATGCATAGTTTCTCCTTCTAGTTCTCTAATTGAGTCTAACTAGTTTTAGTCTCCTTTGAGTCTAGTTTCCCTCATGCACCCTCCTTGTATTTATGGGACAAGGTAGGAAGTTAGGATCGAGAGGTAGTTTGATTTGGATTAGTTGAAGTTGGTTTGCAACTTCCCCAACTTCCCAATCAAACTACCTCTTGATCCTAACTTCCTACCTTGTCCCGTAAATACAAGGAGGATGCATGAGAGAAACTAGACTCAATGGAGACTAAAACTAGTTAGACTCAATTAGAGAACTAGGAGGAGAAACTATGCATTAAGGGTTGGTATGCTGGAGGAATTCCAAAGTTAGTGTTAAGAGTAGGAGCCCAGAATCCGATTGCACAAACACTCTGAATGATCAGGTATAATTGTACTGGTTATTTGCTTTTGACAATAAAGGTTGAAATATCCTTCCTATCCCAATCAAATGTCTAATTGATTGCATTTTTGTTTGGATTAAATGCTTGATTGTATTTGATGTCTGAATTGCATTTCAATTTCATCATTGTTATATCAGTCAAGATATGCTAAGGAAGGTATCTTTTGTATTGTAGGTTCGTCAAGCGGAAGATCAAGTGAAGGATCGATCGAAGGAGTGAGCAAAAGCTAGGATCGAACATCGTTAATAAGGTATGCCTTCAAGAATATTGATCTCTTTTCTTTTGTAGAAGCCTATGTGATATGATCAATGTATTTACCTGTCACCCCAGAATTTGGTAGTGTCCCTCTCCTCGCAATAAGGTAAAAATCCTGAACAACATAAAGTACAAAATATTTATACATATAATACAACATAATACAACAAGTGTTGTGAGACATCATTGCCTACACAAATTATTTCTTCACATAGAGACCATTTATGATATCCGACATAGGTTTCCCATCATAATTGATCAATTCATAAGCTCCCCTTTTTAACATAGTTTTAACAACAAGTGGTCCAAACCATTTTGGTACAAATTTCCTTTCTCCTATTTTGTCTTGGTATTGGTCATAAACTAAAACCAAATCGCATTTAGAAAAGAATCGGGGACAAGCCGATTTGACATGTTGCATTTTAACCCTTTTCTTGCGTGCTTCTACATTTAGATCAGAAGCTTCCCTTCTAGTTTCATCAAGAGAATGAAGATGGAGAAGCCTTTCTTCTTGTGCATAACTGTTAGCTAGGAGTTCGACTGCTATTTTTAATGATGGAATTTCACATTCAATTGACAACACTACTTCTTCTCTACAAACCAATTGGAAATGAGTGAATCTGATTGCGGTTTTAGCAGTGGTACGGTAAGCCAAAAGAGCAGAAAAAAACATTAAGTGCTAGTTAATTTTTTTCTTATTAATTTTCCTCTAGGACATAGTTTTCAAAACCTTGTTAATGGCTTTGAACTGTCCGTTAGATTGAGGGTAATATGGCGAGGAAAAATTGTGCCGCAATCCTAACCTGTTGGTAAGTTCATCCATAAAATAATTCCTAAAATGACTTATGTTATCAGTGATGATCTCTTTAGGTACACCAAACCTTACTATTATGTGATTGAATAGAAAATACACTGCATTTTTTTCCGTGCAGTTGAATGTAAGAACCGCCTCAGCCCACTTGGAGAAATAATCCACTGCAAATATGATGTAGTGGTGGCCATCGACTGAAGGTGGGTTGATTGTCATAAAATCAATGGCCCATTTTGAAAATGGACCCACGGTTACTACAGGGTGTAATGGAGCAAGATGTGTGTGCATTTTCCTTGTGTAGATTTGGCAAGGGTGACACTTTTTGACAACATTGATGCAATATTTAAATATTGTGGTCCAAAAGTATCCTAGATGCAATGTTTTTTGGGAAGTTTCCAACCCAGATAGATGACCTCCGCATGCCCCAGCATGGTAATCATTCAAAACTTGTTCATCTTCATCGTGCATTAAACAACGTCTTAATATCATGTCTACTCCTCGACGATACAAAGTATCCAATATGATGAGGTATCTTCGTGCCTGGTGTCAAATGCGATGTTGTTCAATGCTAGAAAACTTAGGGTCAATACTTTGGGTTTGGATATATGTGATGAATGTTCCACCACAAGGATTCGATGTTGCAATCATGAATACATGTTCGTCTTCCCATGATTCAACACATTCAATATCCTCTTTATCGTAGGGTAGCTCATACATTAGTTCCACAAATTCCAATCACTTCTTGGCTTTAACATTTTTGAACTCGAGTTCGAATTCTTGCAAAATTACTATCCATTTTGAATATTTTCCACCAATGATATGGTGATACATAATGTGTTTCATAGGGTTCATTTCAGCCACTATGGTCGTTTTTCTTGGAAGTATATAATGTCTAATTCTCTAGACAAAATGAACTGCTGCCAAGGCCAAATTTTCTACCTAGGAATACCTCAATTCAGGACATGCAAGGCCCTTACTAAGATAGTAAATAACATGTTCTTGTGATGATTCATCTTCTTGTACCAATACCATTCCTATGGTGGAACTAGATGTTGCCAAATATAGCAAAAAGTCTCTACTATAGTTCGAAGGAGTAAGTAATGGGGTAGATACCAAAGCTTTCTTTATTGCATCAAATGATCATTGAGCTTGGTAATCCCACATGAATAGTGCATCTTTTTTTAGGAGATGCGTGAAACCTTTAGCTCGTTCAACAAAATCTGCGACAAATCTTCTCAACTAGTTAGCTTTACCTTGAAGGATTTGAAGTTGTGTTATTGTTTTCGGGGAAGGAAACTAAAGTGTTTCCTCAACCTTGAGGGGATCCACCACAATCCATTTTTTTGATACGATGAACCCAAGTAATCTCCCAGATTCCACACAAAACATGCATTTGTTTGGGATCAACCTAACGTTATATTTGCGACATCGAACAAAGATGACTCGTAAATGTGCATTATGTTCGTCCCTCCTTGTAGATTTGGATGCCAAACGATTAAGATATACCTCAATGATTTTCTTAATATAATGAAATGCATATGACATGGATCTTTGAAAAGTAGCCCCGACGTTTTTAAAGCCGAATGGAATTTTTCGATATGCAATATTCCCCCAAGGGCATATGAATGTTATTTTATGCTAGTATTCCTTTGTTATTTGGATTTGGTTGTAACCAGAGAATCCATCCATAAATGAAAATATTTCATTCCGAGAACATTCATCTATAATATGATCAATGAAGAGTGTGGGATAGTTGTCTTTGGGACAAGCCAAATTTAGAACCCTAAAGTCAATATAGCCCCAGATAGTTCCTTTCTTTTTATTTACAGAAACAGGATTGGATACCCATTTAGTTAAAGGAACATGATAGATGAAACAAAATTTCAATAGTTTTTCAACTTCTTCTTTGATGGAAGCCAATTTCTTAGGATTGACCGAACATAGCTTCTTCCGCACAGATTTAACATTATCATATTTTTTTATCTCATGTTCAACAATGCTAGGATCGATGCCCGACATTTCTTTGTAATACCAAGCAGATGCATTGTGAAACTCTTTAAATAAAGCATTATAATGTACGATTTCTTCTAGAGATAAATCCACACATATATTGATGTTTTCAACAATACCAAGCTTAATGGATATATCATTGGAATGGTTTTCAAAATATTTTCCAAATTTCCTTCCGAATGCACAGTGTTTTTGGATGGGGCATTGGTATTTTTACATGTCATCGTCGAGGTAAAACGTTTCTGGTTTGACTTCTAATGAATCCGTCTTTGAAAGAAATGATGATCTATGATGCATATATTACTAGGGTCATTTAGAGATATTCATGACTTCAAGGATGGCTTCATCTGATGAAAAATTATGATCTAGGATGTCATGAGTACTAGGAGTGTTGATGGCCCATATCTTGTGAGGAAAATACACCTATAGTTCAGGGGAGAAACTACCAACTTACAGGTATGAAATATAGACCTACAAACATTATGCAAGTACAACAAGTAAGTGAAGAGATTGAGGTTAGAGATATGTGCACCTTATTCAGAAGGTTGATCCCAAGCTTTCCCTTCCTTTCTCTTCAATGCTATCCAGTATCGCAATGCCCACACATGCAAAACAACTTGATACCTTTCTCAAATACATTTGACTACATATATAAGACTGATATCCATGACATAATAAGACATCAAACTATAATCAAACTGTAATAAAATCTGAGACACACATGAATAGGTCATATTTGGAAAGGGAAGAACGTCTAATCTTTATTAATGAATGAAGCAAGTACATAAATTTATACCTTCCTTCAAGCTTGGCACTTCACGAAACCTAGATTCAAGGTCTTTTGCTTCTATTCTCCAAAGATCCCAACCTCTAATCAACTGTGCTAGGGTTTATCAGAAACTGAGGCACAAGAGAGGGGGATGAGGGCCTCCATTCCTCCAGCATAACATTGTTATGGGCTTGGTCCCTTCACATGGCCCTTCTACCCTCCTTATATAGTCAATGAAGGAGAGGAAAAGAAGTTATAACCGATCAGGAGGTTCCCAAACCAACTTAACTTACCCAAAATTCGAGATTTTGACTAGTACAGGAAGGTGCCCTACTCTACAGTAGACAAACTAGCGCATTTATGGAGGCATGTGCTACTTTAATGAAGCAAATTTGCATATCAAACGCTACTATCATGCTTGTGTACCAACGCACATGTGGAAAAATGGCCAAAAAAAGGGTTTTCTGATGATTTTCAGGAGATGGTTTGGTCTGGAAAAGTGTTCCTAAGGGTTGTAACCATCAAATGGGTCAGGAGTGAGGTAATTTCAACCATTTTTAATGTCCCAAATGACCTCTCAATCCACAAGTGTCCTATTGTGTGACTAAACTTTATCTCAAGAAGTGTCGTCATGCGACCAAGGGATGCAAGTGTCGTCACAGACGGAGAGGTGTCATTTTAAGCTATAACAGATGCCCCCTAATGTATGAGGTTAGAGGGAGTGAGTAAAACTATGGCCGAAATACATTATAAATAACAAAGAGTTGAATCATGGAGGAACCGAAGAAACCAAGAATCATAGGCTCAAATGAAGTACCTGAAAGCAAATGCAATGTCAGACAAACTTATCCTTGGGGTAACTGTCCATGTTCAAATAGTGGAACATGACCTCCAAGAGGATACAATAATGATCAAAATACTAATGCATATGTCATGGCCACTAAAATACAAGCGTGGATCCATGAGGAACATAAGTGTAAACATAGCCACATAAATACAAGGTGGATCTCTGTCAAAACTGAAGAACATAGCCATAAAGAACAAGCTGGATCTATGTCTCATCAAGAGCCAAAAAGAGTGAGGCTCAGTCTTGTGTAACTTGGGGAATAACATAAATGAGGTGATTCTATCGACGATCCGAAGGTCTTCATCCAAAAACAACCCAAGGCACAAACCTATCCATGCGAATAAATGAGTTGATGTCGAACATGGGAGGTATCGTTTGATTACCGGTCATTGATGTATACCATTAACAAACGTGAGGGTGTCCACCAATAATGAAAATGGAACCCGAGGTACCTAGTACATTCAAACAAGTGCGAATAAGTGGTCTTGTCGTCGAACACTTGAAGAATCTATCAGATAGGAGACATTGATGTATTCCTGTCCATCCAATAGCGAGGGAAACTGCCACTAATGACTGCAATCCCCAAGGTACTAACCGAAACTCTAAAATTCATTCCCAAAGCACAATGAGTTGAAGTCAATGGGAAGAAGTCCGTTGGAAGGGAGGCCTTAAGGCATCCTCCATCATCCAACATGAGGAATAGTCAATAGGTATGAGCTGATTTGGAGTAGGACTGAACACATGATGAAACATACTAACACCAAGGAATGGCTGACACATGAGGTCAAGGAAACTGCAGAATGGATGACACAGGTTGTATCCTTGAATAGTGAGCACGACACAAGAGTGACTTAGGTAGCTTTTAACACAAAGAGACCACAATACAAATCTGCAATGTAGGAGACATTAACAGATTCTCCATATGATTGGAAGATTAACTAAACGAAGGAGTAAGAACTCTAGATCAGGTTTATCCCAAGGCTAACACTAGAACCCAACTTGTTTGATAGACTCAAAATAGGTGCTTTGTTCAAGGAGGTAGTTGACTTCCTACAATCATATTGAAAGATATTTTAACATTCTTCCCTTCCCTTTCCTTTTTCATTTTTTAATGAGCTTGACAAAGAACTAAAGCATGCTTGACGGTATTTTCATATTTAAGGAGTTTGAAAAACCTAGAAGAAAACTCCATACACCTATCCGTGGATTTTATATCGAGCCCGGATTGGTCTGTGCTCGGTGGTGTTTTCTTGTTTATAGAGTTGAAAAACTTAAACAGTCCTCTATCAACCATCTCGTGGATTTCACATCGAGCCTGAGTAGGTGAATGCTCGCTTGGTTTTTTCACATTTCGAGAGTCTGAAAACCCTAAGACAAATCCAAAGGTCCTTTCTCGTAAAGTTAGTCTCTTTCCCCGAAAAAGTGTAAAATAATGGAAGAAGAACTCTTCTAGCGCGTACCAGAGTATACCTAGAGTATACCTTTTCCGTAAATTATCCACCAAGGCCCGGAAAAGGGGTAATTCTATACCTAAGTGGATGTTAGTTCAGTTATTTTAACGAGCCCAAAAAGAAAACTATGCTTGGAAAACTTTTCCTATTTAAGGAGTCTGAAAAGGGCTTAAAATAACTCCATAGGGATCTTTTCCGTAAAGGTTTAACGAGCCCGAAAAAGTAAACTTGTGACCTCCTTATTGTTTTTAATGAGCTCAAAGGAGATAGAAAAATGCTCAAAACTTCCTTACTATTTTTTAACGAGCTCGAAGTGAAGATGAAAGAAATGCTCATAACCTACTTATTGTTTTTAACGAGCTCGAAGGAAAGGTAGAAGAATGCTCATAACCTACTTACTATTTTTAACGAGCTCGAAGTAAAGGTAGAAGAATGCTTGAAACCTACTTACTATTTTTAACGAGCTCGAAGTAAAGGTAGAAGAATGCTCGAAACCTACTTACTGTTTTTAACAAGATCGAAGTAAAGGTGGAAGAATGCTCGAAACCTACTCACTGTTTTTAATGAGCTCGAAGTAAAGGTAGAAGAATGCTCAAAAAGGGAGGAGACAAGTGTCAGGGACATGCGAAACTAGCTCCAAGCGCATGGAACAAAGCTATTCCTAATTCAAGGAACATGAGCAAGATAAGGATACTCAGGGTGTGTCTCCTCCAGGTAAAAGGTGTCAAAATGCAAAGGAAAAATGATACAGGGCTTAGCGGAAATGAGATCAGAGATGGAGGCTTATACAACGAGCTAAAAGTGTGGAAGCTGGCATCAAGCTCATTAGCGCAAGTGGGTTCATAATAGATGCATATGCAACTTGAACACAAAGATGGGAGCCTTATCAGGGATGGCCAGAAATATATGAGGAAGAAAGATATGAGGCTTCTTCTCAAAGCCATGGTAAATCTAAAAAGGCTCCCGAGCCTATGAGAAAAACTCAGCATGGGCACCAAAATGGCATAAGGGTGCTGACTAGGGTGACCCATGTTAGGTAGGCTCTGCTGTCAGACTGGTGCACAATGCATAAAGAGATGGCTAACACACCAATATCCAACAGGTTCGACCCTATGGCGAATTCAGATTGCAAAAGGTTCAAATGCAACATAACAGTGGGGAAGCTTAAACCTATATGCAAGATTCCGAATATACCTGACATGGTCGCACAAGGTGTCGAAAAGGACCAGTAATCAAGTATAAATCCAGCTAAGAATCCTGTCTCCAAGAAACATTAGTACTAGGATCATATCTAAAACATATGTAAAGAAAGACTCGATACAAGTCACTATGGTAGAAATACTTTCAACTTCACTATCATCAACAGCAGGCATAAACAAGGCATATTTTTCAAATGAATACTCTATGGTACCCAAGCCCAAGGACTTACAATCAACAAGATCAAAATCAGGATGAAGATCAAAGTTGAAGGACATGATGGAATCTGTAGAAACAAATTCATCATCATGGGAGTTGAAAATTCTAGAAGCAGAATCAAACTCAGCAGGAACACCGATTTGCGGATCTATAGGAGAGCCCAAAGACTCAACAGTAAGAAGATCATATTTTAAGGTCAAACTGGGGCTAGACATAACTGCGACTTGATCAACATCCAAATGAATGGCAGGCTGTACTATGGACTCTAGGAAAACTTCATTATAAGGAAGTATATCATCCCAGATAGAACACATATCTAAACATTCAAAAGGAGGTGTCACTTGGTCAAAAGCTGAGACTAAGTCTCGAGAAGGTAAGCATGAACTCAAAGACTTCTTCTCAGTAGCAGTTGAACTCAAGGAACAAAATGCCACATAAGTCCCATGTGACATAGTAGTGCATAATGATGAGGGATCAGGCTGGTCTATGGTTGGGTAATAAGGAGGATCAACGAATGCAAGCTGGTCGATAGTGACGATGCTTTCGTTATGAGGAAAATGCATCACACGAAAGAGCGTAGACACCACAGCATGCATAGCATAAACGTAATCACGCTCGAGGATCATATCAAAGTCCATAGGGTCCTTTAAAACCATAAAATCAACTAAGACTATTTTTCCACCCAAAGTAACAGGTACCTGACGGAGGAATCTGATCGGTTCACTAGGTCTTCTATCGAAGGTCAACGGCCAGTTAACAGCTGGAATAACATTAGGGAAACCCAAATCTCTCCAAGCATAAGCGGATAAGATACTAACAGAAGCTCCTTCATCTACAATGCATCGATCAACCGTATGGTTCCCGATATCAAACTTTATCTGGAAAGGTGTCGAAGAAGGAAGACGAGGCTCGACTAGACTATTCCAATCAAAGGAAATGGTCCTAGGGCTTGGTAGGGGTTCACATGGCACAGATGAAGTACCCCCTTTTTCAGGAACATCCAAACTGGTAATGCAGAAAACTTCAGGGACAGGTGCATCAGTCTCTAAAGGACTGATGGGATCGGTCGAAGATTGTATCGATTCGATCACTTCACTCTCCGAAGGAAGAGTGGGGTCGACCGAAGATTGCATTGGTTCAACCACTTTATCAACCAAAGGTTGATCTAACTATAGGGAATCTATAGACAAATCGGGAACAGAGCTTCCTTTAGACATGGACCACACTCTTCGTGCCTCTAGAATGGCAGGGCATCGGTGAGTAAGGTGATCTCCCTTACATAGTTTACAAGGGAACTTTGGTTTCCGTCCTATAGGTTGAGACTCCTTCACAACATCAGTACTCTCAGCATGACTAGCATTAGCTGACAACTTGCCCCCAGCATGACTTACAGTGGTTGGGTGCTCAGAAGCAAAAGAATTTTGAACTAAGGACCACACTTTTTGCACTTCTGGAAGTATAGGGTACAAGTAAGTAAGGTGGCCTC
This sequence comes from Larix kaempferi, assembly GCA_027924585.1. NCBI lineage: Eukaryota > Viridiplantae > Streptophyta > Pinopsida > Pinales > Pinaceae > Larix > Larix kaempferi. The sequence goes on from BSBM01000073.1 coordinate 49,224,657, forward strand.
CCTCACAAAACTTGCAAGGGAACTTACACTTATGTTTATTGGGTTTGTCGACAACATCAACTCCCTCAGCATGACTTGTAGTGGCTGATCTGGTGTCTCCAGTATGACTCACAGGAACTGGTGACTTATCATTAATATGACTAGCAGTGATCAATGGTGTGTCCTCAACATGACTGACAGTGGTTGAAAACAAACTTTCAGTGTGATTTTCATTGACTAAAATTTTTCTCCCAGCATGAACTCCAGAGGCTGGGTAGGTGCCCCCTACATGATTTGCAGAGACAGGGTGCTTGCCCCCAGCATAAATTAGAGAGGCTGGGTTGCTGCCCCCTTGTTTTGGCATCTTCTTCCTATTCTTCCTCCATCTATTCCTTTTAGACTGTTGGTTACTAGTATTGCTACTTTCGCCACATGAGGTAGAAGGAGGAGGAGAAGATGTTACTGGCAAAGAATGCCCAAGGTTTTGATGCTCTTGATTTGAGGTGCTTACAAAGGGAGCGTCAGGAGCATGCAAGGCATTCGGAGTGGAAAACAACCAAACCGGCAGCCCAATAGTGAATCCAGGAAGATTCAAGGTAGACATTAAGGGAGTACCAATGTTTCCAATGAATGGAACAGCACAAGGATCCCCTGGAATAGGGGTACCTTGATTGGCACTTGTTGGAATGCTAGACATAGTTTCTTGCTCAAATGAGCAAGAATTTCTCTAAGAAAAACTAAGACAAGTAGCACAAAGAGCACACCACTAAAAAAAAGGTCCTAGGTAAATCAAACCAGGAAAACAGATGCCTTCCAGAGAAGAGTCTGGGATGATGAGGGCCCAGAACAGATCAACGAAGGCTGAAGAATAGTTACCCGGGGTCCACAATACAATGAATAAGGGTGCAAGCACTGGAATCACCCAACCACACTCCCAAAGACCTGCAAGGGATTTCCTCCCACGTCTGTCCTAGGTACAACAGATATAACCCTCTGTCGTCACCTGTATATGATCCTATGGTCAGATACTAAGGATACCACCACACTTAAAACTCCTAGGGGAACAGTCTCTGGTCGAATCAGAAGGCATGGGCAGGGTAGCTGAGCCCAAAACTCAAAAGAGTCCCCAAACACGATCCAATCCTGGTATATGCTCGAAACAAAAAGTAGGAGGTATCTTCCCAACAATCTGATCTCACAACACATACTGCATAGATCCCAGGCAAGCTTTGAATGAGGTGGGTTTACCTGTGATATTCGAACTACGATTTTTGCATAATGTGTGATCATGGGTGGTTTAAGGTGTTTTAAGCCCAAGATCCTAACCACGACTAGTTGGTGAAAAGTGTAACCTCGAAAAGAAAATGTTACTAGTACATTTTATTAGGGTTCATTTTAAAGGTTACTTGCTTACTCAAAAAGGTAGTGGGTGTGTGTGAGTGGTTATAACAGAGATAGAGTACTGAAATGAAATATTTACCACTAAAAAAATCTTTTATTTTCAATGCAAGTCTTAAATATATGATCTAGAATGCATGTGCAAATGCAATTTTTAGTCTTTTTGAATGCAAAAGATAAAAATAAAGTCTAAATGTACAAAATTAAACTCAAAACCTAAGAATGCAGCTACTCAAACAAATCAGTATGCAAAAGAAAACTTCTTATTTTTTATGCAAAGCACTCTTAAATCCTTTAAGCCACTTGCAAGTTACTCTACTCAAAAAATAAATCAAAATTTGTATGCTTTTCAAAGGTAATAAACAAAACTGAAATTGAAACTAACCCACTATCAAAGTAAAAGCAAAGAACTTTCAAGTTTCCTTATTGAAACAATAAAAGCAACCAAAATGACTTTCAAATTCTTATTGATGTAAGCATGCCAACCATTGGGAAAAGCATACCAAAACTACTTTTAGTCCCAAACAAAGAAAATGACCTACAAATAAGTATGGTTTGGTAAAGTCAGGTCTGCACATAAACAGTACAGTCAAGGTCTTGAACAACAACAAGGACACTTGAGCTTTCACTACAAGAAGAAAACTAAAACCGTAAGGGAGGATAAGAAACCAATCTAAAGAGAAATTTCACTCAAATATATACAAACAGGGTCAACTAGACTCAATAGGTTTCAATCTAGTGGAAATGGAGCAAGCAGGTTCAATCAGACTCAAATTAGGGTTCAAAACACCAAACTGATCCACAACCCCCCAACTTGGGTCAACACGCCCCAAATATTTCCAAACAAGCCCAAATTGATCAAAAGAGGTCCAAATCATGAACATAGGATTAGTACAAGGATAGGAGACCACTTATAGTTGTTTAGCTCAGACTTAGGGTCATCAGGGACCCCAAAAATGCATCCACAACCCCCAAATTTGGGTCCACAACCCAAAAACTCAAACCGAGAATGTGTGCGCTACTGTGTATGAGGCATACCAGTGCCCATAATAGGGGAATGTGCTACTGTTCTTCACAACAATAGCGCATAGGTGGGAAAAGTTGAAAAAATGGGGTTAAAACCCCCCAACTTGGGTCCACCAGGGTCTGAAAGGGCTAGGAAGGGTCTGTAAGAGCCAAGGAGGGTCAAACAAAGCCTAATAACTGATTCTAATCAAGAAATTGAACAAATAGCTTAAAAAAAAACTAAATAAATGACCTTAGATACCCTTAAGCAGTTAGGCTTTCCCTAGCAGAGTCGCCATTCTGTTGTGAGGAAAATACACCTATAGTTCAGGGGAGAAACTACCAACTTACAGGTATGAAAGATAGACCCACAAATGTTCTGCAAGTACAACAAGTAAGTGAAGAGATTGAGGTTAGCGATATGTGCACCTTATTTAGAAGGTTGATCCCAAGCTTTCCCTTCCTTTCTCTTCAATGCTATCAAGTATCGCAATGCCCACACCTGCAAAACAACTTGATACCTTTCTCAAATACATTTGACTACATATATAAGACTAATATCCATGACATAATAAGACATCAAACTATAATCAAACTGTAATAAAATCTGAGACACACATGAATAGGTCATATTTGGAAAGGGAAGAACATCTGATCTTTATTAATGAATGAAGCAAGTACATAAAGTTATGCCTTCCTTCAAGCTTGGCACTTCACGAAACCTAGATTCAAGGTCTCCTACTTCTGTTCTCCAAGGATCCCAACCTCTAATCAGTTGTGCTAGGGTTTATCAGAAACTGAGGCACAAGAGAGGGGGATGAGGGTCTCCATTCCTCTAGCATAACATTGTTATGGGATTGGTCCCTTCACATGACCCTTCTACCCTCCTTATATAGTCAATGAAGGAGAGGAAAAGAAGTTATAACCGATCAGGAGGTTCCCAAACCAACTTAACTTACCCAAAATTGGAGATTTTGACTAGTACAGGAAGGTGCCCTACTCCACAGTAAACAAACTAGCGCATTTATGGAGGTGTGCGCTACTTTAATGAAGCAAATTTGCATATCAAATGCTACTATCATGCTTATGTACCAGCGCACATGTGGAAAAATGGCCAAAAATAGGGTTTCCTGATGATTTTCAGGAGATGGTTTGGTCTGGAAAAGTGTTCCTAAGGGTTGTAACCATCAAATGGGTCAGGAGTGAGGTAATTTCAACCATTTTTCGTGTCCCAAATGACCCCTCAATCCATAAGTGTCCTATTGTGTGACTAAACTTGATCTCAAGAAGTGTCGTCATGCGACCAAGGGATGCAAATGTCGTCACGAACGGAGAGGTGTCATTTTAAGCTATAACACCATATTGGTGAAGTATAAGGATCATATTCCTCCATATGGGAAGGATTTTGATCCGAATATGCCGAAGCCATTTGGATAGTTTGATAAGAAATATCTACAACATATAGGGGTGCACTACTCTCTGTTTCATTATGTTGCATAGGAGTTGGTATATTTCCATCATTCTTTTTTACTAATATGTCCTCCTTTAAGGCTCCCTCCTATGAGGTGGAGCCAACTTCTGGTATGGACTTAGAAAAAAAAATTAATGTAAAGTATACTTCTGATGTACTAGTGAAAATTGGAGCAATGTTAGGGGTCAATACTGGTGGTGGAATTGCGAAAGTTCCCATGAGGGATGAATATTTGAACATTCCTACCCCGATATATTGAATTGCCATTTTCGAATCCCCTACAAAAGGTACATTCTATTAGAGACCAGTTTCAGGTGTGGAGTAGTCTAGTTGATCGATCGTGACAATATTCCCTTGGTGGGGGAACCAAATAACTCGGAATACTGAAGACACTATAGTCGTCATTTTATGTATCCAACTACATCCCAATAGAAAATTGTAAGTTATGGGTGCGTCCACTACCTCAACATCTACTTGAACCATTTTACCTCCCAATTCAATTGGGAAAGCCATGATAAGTCCATTAGGAGGGAACAAATGACCATAAAATGATTTGAGTAGTCTATGGGATGGTACTAGGGTGGGTGATCCCAAAGCTTTTCAAAATGCTAGCGACATGACACAAGTTGAGGCTCCTTCATCCACAACAGTTCAAAAAATGTTCTTACCATGTGAAGTCACTTTAATCTGAAATGCGATTTGTGACAAAATCCTACATATGTACCATTCTAAATCAAAATTTATCAAATCTTTATCAGATGGATCGATAGCACCGATACCATAAAATAGTTCCTTTCATTGAGTAGGACAACTTTGCAAAACTTTGAAGGAAAACATTGCACAAGGATCTTGAGATAAGTCTTCAACCACATTGTAGTTTTAAGTAGCTCATGCATTAGGATTGAGTGTTGTTCTATGGAAACACCCTTTTGGAGGTCGAGGTACTATGTCTATTGTTGGTTTCTCAATTGTTAGAGAACCACTAGGCTGAGATTCAACTGTTTATGCATAATTCTAGCGTGTGTCATAAGAACGAGCCTTTGTTTGGTTTATTTTATGTTCACCAATCGTGAATATATTAATGATGAGTCCAAGATACAGGTATCTGATAGCCTCTTTCCCCAAAGCAAAATCACAAGAAAGAGTGAAGAAATACACTTTTTTTTTGTGGGTGAAATGATTTACCTTGATTATTTCATGAAATTGGTTTAAAGATTATTCTTGTATGTTTAAATGTGTGTTCAATAAACTAATTATGTGAAAATCGAGTATGATTGAGCAGGTCCAGGTACACTAAAGGACAAACACGCAGATCAAGCAGAGGACTGAAAGATCATGCAAAGCTCAGTGCCTTTTTCCTGATTTCTAGAGAGAACAGATGTTCAAACAGAATCGACAATTAGACATATAAGTTAGGTTAAGCATTAGAGACATATATATATGGGCCTCTTGGCTAGCAAGGGGATCCTGTTGCCATTTTTGAGAACCATTGTTTTACGTTTTTTACTGTCGATATACTTTGAGTTATAGAATTTTTGTTAAACTATGAAGTTGCTATTTTGAATAAAGATTTGATGTTGCTTTCAATTCGGCATCTATAAGTTTTCTCCACTCCCGAGTACGGGTTGGAGAGGGCCCCTCCAACACGTAAGTCAAGATATCTTATTGTTCAGGTATTTTTCATTATGTGTTTTACATTGACGGAAATCTATATTACATATGAAAGCATTTGAATGGCGTTAAATAGTAAGATTCTATTTCTGTAGTAATGCGACCAGTCTGATTTCGTAGTAGTTTATAACACATTCTGTAGTTCGGTAATACTGTTTCCGTAGTCCTGTAGCAACATTCTTCCAAGGCATATTTTAAGCATCTATTTCCTTATGTACTCGCATTGCTTTTGAAACAATGATCCAGGTCTTAAAGCTTATGCACTCTCCCATTATTATGGTTGCTCATAAAGATTGCTTACTTTCAATACTGTGGTTAACTAATGATATTCACTTCTTAAAGTTCTGATTACTTCATAGCATTAGATAATGGAATTCTGAACTTGGTTTTGGCAATTGAGTAGGTTAGACCAGACTTCTTTTTTTATGCATTTGATTTATAGTAATTTCTTCTTAGATTAAAGATCCAGCTTTCATTATTTTAGAATAGGTCTGCTACGTTTTTAGCATTTAATTTCGTAGTATAAATTCACTATTTTCAGCAAGTCAATTCTTAGGAACATATTTACTGTTTTCAACATTTAAATTCCTTAATATAGATTTACTGTTTTCAGCATTTAAATTCCTTAATATAGATTTACTGTTTTCAGCATTTAAATTCCTTAATATAGATTTACTGTTTTCAGTATTTGAACTTCTTAGCATAGGTACTTTTTATCCATAGATTAGGCAATCCTTTCCCAGCTTATTTGATTTCTTTTAGGAAAAACCCTTAAACACTGATACCAACACCCAACCACGACAAAGACTATCCTATAAGAGCACATATAGTGCCCGCACCTCTGAATTTTGTACTTTCCCTGGGTTGATAATTAAAGTAGGCTCCTAGTCTAGCTTCCCTCATTAGGCATCCATTCTGAGAGCTCACCAATTAGCATTGGGGGGATTGCCCCCTTGTGGGTGGTTTTCCTAGTTTCCTCCTAGGGGAGGTAATGGCACCACAAAAATAATTTGTTTTTGTTGGGGGAAAGGTTGATTTATGATGGCAGGTTTTTGTTTCCCTCCTCGTTGTGCCAACATTCGATGAATATCATCCATGTGAGGACAAAGGTGGGTAGGATGATCCCCTTTACAAATTTTGCAAGTGTATTTGTTTTTCCAGATCTCCTGATTGCCTCCAGTAGGATTATTCACCTTAGGTTATTCTCCCATCCCAAAATTATCATTGGGATTCTTGTTTTGTTTCTTATTTTTTCCTTTTGGGTCCACAATTTGAACCGTAAGTACTTCATAAGTTTGGTTGGAAGTTGCGGATTGTTGTGTCGCCTGACCAGCTATGGGTTGTGAAGTCTGAACAAACATTTGTGCCAATTGTTGGGTAATATAATCAAGTTGGTTGACAGATCCAATCACACCATCAGTATGAGGTCCTTTTGGTGGCCTAGCTGGATCGGACGCATGTATTACAACATGAGGTATTAAATCATAAAGTGTGCCTTATTGGGAATATATCAAATTCATTTGTTGAGCACTCTGAATGACTTGTTATTCGGTCATGGTTCCTGAAATGGATACATCTTTGGAAAGAGTAGGTAATAGTGATTTTATGAACCAATATGCTAAGAATTGATCTAAGATTTCAACTTTTATAAGCCTTCAGCACCTCCTCCATTCATGGATATGATATGATATGTGAGTAAAAGTGGACTGCCTAAGTGAAGTCAAAAGTGGACTACCTAAGTGAAGTCAAAATGTGTCAGAAAGACCACAGCTAAAGATGAATATTCCATGAATGTATTGCGAGGCAACTCAATGTACCATTTCGTTGCATTTCCCGCTAGGGTCTGTTGAAACAACCTTAACCTAATACTATCAGCTACTAGGGAATTGGATGAACACCACAAATGGAATCTAATCACATAATTTGCTGGATCTTCCCTTGGTTTTCCGTCAAACTTGGGTATGTATGAGGGTATTTTAGTTGGTATAGTTGGCCATCCATTCAAATGCAGAACAAGATCATTAGTCAGCCGGGATAAATTCGGTAGATTTAATGTGGATAGAAATGGTGATTTGACCAGTTCCATAGAAAATGATTGATACGTGGGTGAAGCTTGATGGATCCATTGTTGTTTTCCTTGGTCTTTAAAATAATTCCAAGAAGGATTTCCTCCTTGAGGAGGTTGCATCCAAAAAGATTTGTTACATCCTAAATGTTGTGCATTCCATTGTGGAACATGAATCATGTATGGATTTCCCCCTTGCATAGGTATGTTGCAATAAGATTGCTTACTTGGTGGAACATGACCATTCCATTGTGGGATAGGATTAATGGGTGTATTGCCTCTTTTTGGAGGTGGGCCCCAATAAGATTGGATACTTGTCGGGATCTAACCACTCCATTGATTGTTTCCTTGGTTTTGATAAGCATTCCAAAGTTTATTTCCCCCTTGCGGGGGTGGATCCCAAGAATATTGGTTACTTCCTCAAACTTTCCCACTCCATTATGGAATAGGGTTGATAGGTGGATTGCCTCCTAGTGTGCTACATGTTGGGGGTATGGGGTTTCCCCCAGGATTTGTGCTAGGAAAATTTGGAGGATGAATTCCTGAGCAATTTCCACTAACCTGTGGAGCATAAACCCAATTGGCATTACTGCTCCATGGTCCATTGATTCTTCCAGGAATATTAAGATTCCATGGTGAAGGGTTTCCCCCAGAAGTAGAGCATGGAAAAAATTTAGGTATACCAAGAGGATTTTGGTTTACTCATTGATTTTGTTTACCTTGATTAACAAAACCATATGGACAACCCATATTTGGTAGGGCACACGGCCCAATAGGGATCCCTGCAGACGAAGTGGATGTACTTCTAAGATTGGAACCCAAATCTGTACCAACTAGCACTAAAGTGTTGGTTGAACTTGTGTTAATAACATGTATACTAACTGTTGGGATTGATGTAGAGGCCAAATTGGAAGTATTTCTACCTCCAACAAATGTTTGAGTTTGCGATGATGTACTCCCTTGTGATCTTGATGAATCCATAGGGTTAGTTGTTGAATTTTTCATATCAGTCCAATAACTAAAAAGAGGATTGATGTAATCCAATGACTCACTAATCTGAAGTACCACTGGGTCTGAAAGGTTTCTCAAAGGTGGGTTTACATGAGTAGATGTGTTGTTCTCTAGTGTTTCAATTTCAAATGGAGCATGATTATCAACAATGTCTATGTTTTCTTTGTTAGGTGAAGTTTTAGTATTTGTTTGATGTTGTTCTTCTCTATTGTTGTTAATTGAATCTAGAATTCGTTCAGTTTCCAAGTCACAAGGTTGGGTTTTTTGTATCCATCTCTGTGATGTAGCAGGGCCTTCAATTTCTGGTGAGTCACCTCGCTACCGTCGTGACTAGTGGATCGAAAGGGTAACCACTTTGAATAATTTGATAAAAGGATTTGTTTTAAAATGGAATCAAACAATCTTAAGGCACTCTAGACTCAACAAAAGGAAAAATTGTCCACACAGTAAAAAAGTCCTATGAATCCAAGCAAGCAGTCTACTTTTCCAAAGAACCAAAGCTCAATGAAAAGTTGGATTAGAGGGTCTTCCGAAACTAGTAGTCGCTAAGGGATATCAAGCCTCAAACAATTACCAATAGAGAAGGTATGAAAAACAGTTACAATAAAATTTAATCGCCAGGGGAGCAAGTATTGGTTCTTAATCAATCACTATACCAAGGAATAAAGGCTTCAAAGTTTGTATCAAGTACTACAAGTATCCCCCACTCACAATAGCCTATGTGATATCCTAGGAATAGAAACTAATTTTACCACTTCACAATCGACGGTTGGGAGAAACATTTGTAATTCTAGGACAACTCTCATAACCAGGTATTCAAGAAAAGTGTTGTCACCCCGAGGACTTGTCACTTACATAGAATTTCGTGATGAGCTCGTATCCCACTAAACAAGTAAGAGGGGGGTACCAGCGTTACTTATCCATATTGACCTCATGCTTGACGCATGTGTTAGATGCATTTTCCAACAAGCATTCTTTCTATTAATGGATTTAAACTTTCAATAATCAATGATAGTTTAAAAAAATTTGTATCCTAGGAGTGTTAACTCTCCAAACCCAATCTAGGGCACTAGCCTAACCTTGTTGGTGAGATGAAAATAAAATCTTTGTTAGTTTTATATTAAGCACCAATTTTAAGGGTACTTTGCTTAGTTTCAAGAGTGGAAGTGAAATTGGTGGTGTGTTGACTCGAAAATATGAACCAAACAATGCAATATTCCACTAATCTACCTTTCAATTTGATCAATGTTCTAAATGAAAACTTAGAGGTTCATGTGGGTCTTTCAAACATGCAAAAGGATTTTGTAGGTTTTTTATATTTAGGAACAATTCTTCTGAAATATGGTTAATTACATATTTCAAAAATCAATGTAAACCAAACAAATATCTCACTAAAAATAAATCCAATTCTGTTACACGAGGGATCTTTGTTTCTCATTTGAAGGGACACCTGAAATTCCAAGCAAAGAGGATACACAAAGCCCTTTGAATACTTATGAAGTAAATTCTTACACGTGAGATATACTTTCTCATTCATAAGGTCGCTTGAAATCCCAAGTGAAGAGGATACGGTAGCTCGAGAAATGTATGTAAAATTTCAAATCTACTGAGTGACAAGTGAGATCCACTTTATCATTCACAATATCACTCGAAATCCCAAGTGAAGAGGATACAATGGCTCAGAAATAAATTGCATGAAAAATCAAATCCTAAACTATTACAAGTTAGATCCACTTTCTTGTTCACAAGATCACTCGAAATACCAAGTGAAGAGGATACGATGGCTCAGACACACCTTATCACAAGAATATCGAGGACTAAATCTACATTTTCTCTAATTGTGCATGCGAAAAATGAAATATTGTAGATCCAAAACAAAATTTGACTAATTAAAGTTGTTTTCGGTTTTTGAGGGAAATTGTTTTTTAATGAAAATATCCTTGTGACATGTTTTCAAATGATATTTTTATGTGTCATTAGTGTGATTTGGTTTATTGTTTCAGATAAGCAAGTGTATAGGATTCAAAAATTAAAGGGACTAAAGGTTCTTTAAACAATTGTTTATGTTTTTTCAATTTTCATAATTTGAAAACTATTAATTGAATCAAAATTATTTAGGGATCAATCCTAATCTCATCAAATCAGGTATCTAAAATCAAAATATGATCTCAAGTAATCAGATCTACAACAAATTATAAGAAAAATTTGAAAACAAATGCCAAATGAGGCCATTCTTAAGGGTTTTGGAGGGAATTTCAAATTTAAATATTTCAAACCAAATCCTCCCAAATTTTTCTAAATCAGTGGTAAATTGATCCTAAAATGTTTTTAATTGCATGTAAAGGTCTGCAAGCAAAACAATTATGCCTAAAACTGGCCCTAAAACAATGAGATCTCAAAACTAGTTTTGACAATTCTTGGAAATTTGAACCAAAAAGCTTTAAAAATACTTCAAAATGTTCCAAATATTAGCTAATTAGGGTCCATATAAGGTTCAAAATATAATCTAATGGATTCCTAATCCAATCCAAGAATAAAAAATCATAACTCCAAAATTTCAAAACCCACGGACGGCGCAAGTGCAGAAAACATAGCATTGCATCTTTTTTAGGCTGGCGCACCTTGTACACAGGAAGGGTGCATTGGTGAATCCATTTTCTCATGGAGAGGGTGTGGAAACTTAACATTGATGCTCTGTACGCATAGTTATGGTGCGTTGGCTCTACAATATCAAGAAATATAGAGAGACGAACCCAATTTTCAAGATTTTTGGATTTTTAAGAGTTGATTAAGGCCGGTTTTGAGCTTCTAAGGGTCTTTAATACTGGTACATATGTCCTATAATATTCTTAAGAAAATATTTAACTATATATCTAAGGTTTAAACACCAAAATGTTTATTCAAATTAAACTTAGTGGAGTCACCAATCTGATAATCACAATTGTGGTAGGGATGTGTCTACACTAATTGACTATATTACTATGAATTAGGTGAGATTCAATGTTAGAAATGAACAATTATCTAAAATTTCCTAATATCTTTAACCATTTTGAATTCAAACTAGACTTGCAGGGAAAAACTTAAACTCGCAAATGGAAGGAAAATTGAATTGTTTCATATAATATCAAAGAAGAAAAGACACTTACTTACAACCTTTCTTGAGATGAATCCATCCTCCTATTCTTTGAGCTATCCTTCTCCATCCTTGCCTTTGATCCTTCAAGAGCTTTGTTGAAGATGAACTTTCCAACCTCAAAATCCTTCCATCATTCCTTTGCTCTCAACTTCTATCCTTTACCATGCCCTAAATGCCTTTGTTTTATAGTATTGGGAAATGGGAATTCAAGTTTCTACTTTCAATGTGGGATAATACCCTTTATTTATTTTTTTGTTATTTTTACTAAAAAAACCACTTTCTATAGTATTTTTCATTATTTTGTCACAAATTCAAAATTCTCTGGCACAATTAATCCAATTTTTGTGCATTTCTTCTCACTATTGACTGGTGGAGTTTAGATTTGATCCTTCAAGTGAGCAGTTCAATCAATGAACCTTACCTCTTTAGGCTATCTCTTTCTTCACTCAATCCTTTCGATCATTGAAGTAGTGATTAGATAAGAGAGGACTATTCTCTTACGTCTTTATGCTGTGATTGCATAGTAAAATGTGCTTCTATCTTTCACTTTGTTAAGGCTGTTAATTTTATTGTTAACAAAAGCGGTTTTTGTTATCTCCTGAACAATTATCCATTTGCAACAACAATATGGGTGGTACTTTTCTATTTGGCATGCACTGATCAATACCATCAACACACAACATATCATGGTGCATTTCATCTTGTTTGTATATCACACACTTTTCATATGACTATGATTGGAATAGTGCATCATGCAATTGGTGTTTAGATGTTCTGTCTTTGTAGAGAAAATCACCATATTTATCAATCACTGTTTCTTCAAGACTCTTCAAGCATTTATCGATGGATGTCACAATGAAATTTGATCCCATCTCTAAAAATGAGAGGCTGAAACGGCCAAAACCCCCAGTCTTGTGCCCATGAAGCAAAATTCTAGTCAATGATATGGGAAGATTCATAACATTACTAAAATATTTTTCCTTCTTACTGATCCTTTTAATGGAAGTCTTTGACTTATCCATTTTGTCATGAACAATACTCACAAAAGTCTTTGGATTTTTTTGTGAATCTAATATGTGAGAATAATACACTTGGAGACAAATTGCGATATATTTATTATGAGATTCTTGATGTAATTGCAACCTTTCCACCTCAGCTGGATCAGTGGTCCCCTTTAGCCTATCCTGTATTGTAATGCACGCATACACCTTGCAAAGTATTTTTCTTTAGAAATTTTAACATCTTTTTTAGTATAAAATCCAAAGGAACATCATTGAGGTCAAGAAAATTATTTGCATGCCATCTTACAAGAGAGCCTTCAAATACACCATTTTAAATGCAGGTCTAGTAACAAAAATCTCATGTAGATTTACCATGCTATTGATTTTTGAGAAGGAATCAATTTGAGAAGGAGCGGGCGATCCTTCCAATTGGATACAATGTAATTGTTGCTTAGAATAAATCCATGAGATAAGGAGGTGTTGTTGAATGCTCAAAAGGTAATTTGTTGTTTTCATTGGAAGGTGCTCAATGCGATGATGGATGAATGAGTGACTAATTATTTGAGGAAGGTTGGTCATTCCTTCTTAAAAGGGTGCCATGGACCATAGAGGTTGGAAATATTTGTCGAGATAAAATATTATTAATAAGATTTAAATATTATACATGAATTTTCTTTACGTATTTGAATTATGAATTCTATTAGGTAGTATCAATAAAGGGCGGGTGCCCTTAGCCGTCTAACACGCATATGTTTGAGTGGAGTGCACGAGCTTTGAACAATTGATGATTTCATTCAAATCATATATGATCTCCTACATTACTCACCTACAAAATTAAACCACTTGGGGAAGGAGCGACCACTCTTTTGCTGAGAAAATTATTGAATCTTCACAAAAAGAATATACGATCTACTGAATTCTCGGAACTCCAAAATGGACCTATCTGGTAAAAAGGAGGCAGCTCTTTCTTCTGGCCATATACTTCCCCCAACCCAAAAGTTGAAACCCTTGAGAAAGGATCAGCCTCTCTTTCTGAGATAATAATATTTTCTAAAAGGGTCCATACATATAAAGATCAACCATTCTTTTTTCGTCATGTACCCATGCTCCTCGCAGGGGTAGACTCTCTTTAAAAGATTTACATCTTCAACTAAATCATATATGCTCTTCAGAATTACCAAAACTCAACATTTGAACTACTTGGGGATAAAGTGGCAACTCTTTCTCCTCAACATCTACTTTCACCACCCTAAAATAGAACAACTTGAGGAAGGAGTGACCGTTCTTTCTTTGAGAAAATTTATACTTTCCAAGAAAATGGATGAAGCAAATTTCCAATGATATTTTTTGTTAAAGTGTTGATATCTACTTTCTGCAACCCTAAAAAAGAACCTCTTGAACAAGAATCAGATTCTCTTTCTCCTTAGAATCCACTTTCAATACAACAAAATAAAGCAACCTGAGGAAGGAGTGACCACTCTTTCTCTGAGAAAATTTCCACTTGCCAGTAAATTGTTTGAAGCAAGGTTCCTATGAAATTTGTGGTGAAAGTAACAACATCTACTTTCCCCACCACTTAAAAAGAACCCATGAATGCAGGATTTGATGCTATTTCTACTCAACATCTACTTCCAACACCCAAAAATAGAAGAACTTGAGGAAAGAGTGGTCACTCTTTCTATGGGAAAAGTTTCACTTGTCATCAAACTGTTTAAAGAAAAAAATCTTACGAAATTTGTGCTTAAGGTGTCGATATTTGCTTTCCCTGCCCCTTAAAAAGAGAACCTGGAGAAAGGAGTGGATGTTATTTATTCTCAACATATACTTTCAACTCCCCAAAATAGAGCAACTTGAGGAAAGAGAAACCACTCTTTCTCTGAAAACATTTCCACTTGCCAACAAACTGTTTGAAGCAAAGTTCCTACAAAAATTGTTTTTAAAGTATCGATGTCTACTTTTCCCACTTTCAAAATATAACTCCTAAGAGAAGGAGCGGACGGTCTTTCTCCTCAGCACCTACTTCCAACACCGCAACATAGAACAATTTGATGAAAGAGCGGTCTCTCTTTCTCTAAGAGAATTTCTTCTTGCCAACAAACTCTTTGAACCAAAATTACTATCAATTTTGTTTTTAAAATGATGATATCTACTTTCAACACCCCAAAATAGAACCCATGGAGGAAGGAGTGGATTCTCTTTCTCCTCAGTATCTAATTTCAACACCCCAAAATAGAACATCTTGAGGAAAGAGTGGTCGCCTCTTGCTCTGAGAAAATTTCCACTTGCCAGCAAATTGTTTAAAGCAAAGTTCCTATCAAATTTGTGATTAAGGTAGCAATATTTACTTTCCTCACCCCTTAGAAAGAAACCCTTAAGGAAGGATCAGATTCTGTTTCTCCCTAGTATATACTTTCATCATCCAAAAATAGAACATCATGAGGAAAGAGCAACCTCTCTTTCTCTGAGAAAATTTTCACTTTCCAGCAAACTATTTCAAGCAAAGTTCCTACAAAATTTATGTTTAATGTGCTGAAATCTACTTTCTCGGCCCGTAAAAAAGAACTCATGGAGAAAGGAGCGAACGCTCTTTCTCCTCATTGTATTCTTTCAACACCCAAAAATTAAAATAAAAACTTGAAGAAAGAGCAGTTGCTCTTTCTCTGAGAATATTTCCACTTTCCAACAAACTGTTCGAAGCAATGTTCCTAGGAAATCTTCCTATGAAAATTTCCACTTTCCAGCAAATTGTTTCAAGCAAAGTTCCTACCAAATTTATGTTTAATGTTTCGATATCTACTTTCCCCACCCTTAAAAAAGAATGCCTGGAGAAAGGAGTGAACACTCTCTCTCCTCACCATATTCTTTCAACACTCCAAAATTGAACAACTTGAAGAAAGAGCGATCGCTCTTTCTCTTAGAATATTTCCACTTGCTAGCAAACTATTCAAAGCAATGTTCATATACTAATATCTACTTTTCCCACCTCAAAATAGGACCCAATAGGAAGCATCAAACGCTCTTTCTCCTCAATATCTACTTTCAACACCCCAAAATAGAACATCTTGAGGAAAGAGCGGCTGCCACTTGCTCTGAGAAAATTTTTATTTTCCAGCAAACTGTATAAAGCAAAGTTCCTATAAAATTTGTGATTAAGGTACCAATATCTACTTTCCTCACCCCTTAAAAATAACCCCTTGAGGAAGGAGCAGACGCTCTTTCTCCCCAACATATACTTTCATTAGCCCAAAATAGAACAACATGAGGAAAGAGCGAGCTCTCTTTCTCTGATAAAATTTCCACTTTCCAACAAACTATTTCAAGCAAAGCTCCTACGAAATTTATGTTTAATGTGTCAATATCTACTTTCCCCACCCATAAAAAAAAAATGCCTCAACAAAGGAGAGAACAGTCTTTCTCCTCACTGTATTCTTTCAACACCCCAAAATAGAACAACTTGAAGAAAGAGGAGTCGCTCTTTCTCTGAGAATATTTATACTTGCCAGCAAACTTTTCGAAGCAATGTTCCTATGAAATTTGTGTTTAGAGTGCTAATATCTACTTTCCCAACTCCTAAAAAAAATAGCTAGAGGAAGGAGCAGACTCACTTTCCTTAGCATCTACTTCCAACACCCCAAAATAGAATAACCTGAGGAAAGAGAGACCTCTCTTTCTATGACAAAATTTTTGCTTTCTAGCAAACTCTTTGAAGCAAAATTTCTAGAAATTTTGTTGTTAAAATGTCGATATCTAGTTTCTGAGGATAACACATCGAATGCTCAGATGGTGACATGTGGCACATTTACAGAGCACCACGGGGTAGGTGACCTTTTTCCAACTTCTGACTTCTGCATCAGAATAGTTAGACATCAGGAGTTAGGATGGCATAAAGTAAGTTCTTGGTTGTTGACTTCCGACTTCCGCACCAGAACAATCAAACATCGAGAGTCGAGATGTCATAAAACCAAACAGGTACGCTGATTATCGATATGAAAATATTCCTTTTAATTAAAAAAACACAAATTAATTATTCGAAATTAATTTTAAAATAAAAATAAAGTGTAAATAAATTTGGTTAAACAATATAAATAAATAGGATGTGATTTTGTTGAATTGTTTGTATTGTTTTGGTATCAATATTTAATATGATTATTATATGAACCATTTTTATAACAAATTATTTTAAAAATATCAAATTCAACAATATAATCAATACAATTTTTCATAATAAAAAAAAACATTTTTCTAATTAGAAATAAAAATCAAGTAAATCATAATTGCAAATATTAATAAGGTAACTTATTATCTTCTATAGATAATTATACATAATTCAAAACTCGTGCTATTTTTTAAAAGGAAGAGAGATTCAAAAATTAATTTAAAAGATATCAAACTATAATTATGTTTATTAATATCTTTTTATGTTTAAGTTAATTTTAAAAATTATATTAAATTAAAAAGAAAAAGTGGAAAATGAAAGAATTTTTCACACTTTAAAAAGAGCATAAAATATAAAAATTGCATATTTGCTTTTGAAAATTAGTTTAAAGACTGCATAAATGAATATTAAGGATATTAATGGTACCATTTCAATATAAACATATGGATTTAAGTTATATAAATTTTTGGAATAGGTATATATATATATATATATATATATATAAATATAAGTTTCCATACGTGAAGTGAGAATAGTACAACATTGAAGTGATAACAATACAATACTATTTCATAAATATTTCATGAAATTCTAAAGTTTTGATATTATATATAAATTTTATTTTATTTTCCTATTTTTAACTAATGTGATCGATGATAAAAATTGTCTTTTCAAGGTCTATAGTCCAATCAAATTTTAACACATGAAAATAAATTCAATAAATAAAAACAGATTAATATTATTTTCTCAAAATTTAAAAATACTTTTGATTCCTTTGTATCATTGGACAAACTAATAAGGTAAGGTGAAACATATAGTCTCTACCTACAGAAAGACTAAAAAACAAGAAAATATTATGTGTAAAAAGATCAAGTAGGGTTGTGCCTTTTCATCCCATTCAAAGAGATATGCAATGCGGATGCACTAATAGTAGTAACTCTGATATCACACAATCTTTAAGACTGTGTCTCTCCTCAAACAAATTGTTAAATAAACAAAAAAAGAACAGTTCCAAGCTACGCAGTCATGATGTGGTACCAATATATTCATGTACTAGCAGTAATTATCTATAAAACAACTTCAAGAAACCAATTTAGGACTGCACCCCACCCATATATGCATATTCAGTAATTTATGTATGTGAACACGCTATAGGGAATTGAACCATCAAATGAATGTGAAAAATAAGTACTTTAAGAGTGACCTAAGGAGAACCAGGGCAATGCCCCTTTCCCTTCTCCAAGAATGCAAATACTTCACCATACTATGTGCTATCACCGCTTAAAAGGAAAGCGTTAAAAAAATAACATTTCAAGTTTAGCAGAGGGGAAGAAGAGGTTGTACTGAAACAAAAATGCCCTTTCGGTTCTTAAACAAATTTTGCAACAATTTCCCTGTGACTCTGCGGCATGTATGCTACAAATTCCTACCATTTTCATAACAACAAGAAAGTAATTACATGGAAATCAAGGAGCAGAAACACCTGTAACTATGCATTTCCTCCCAACCATAGAAGCAAGCAGCCAAATCTACTTGCCAAATTTACCCCTGCAATGGATCACCACCTTTGATCAATGGACTAGCAACAACTGCATCCAGAACTCTCCCAAAGAGTGTGTAAAAATTTATATCATAGAATTACAAATCTCAGAGAACACTCAGCAACATACCCTCAATAGCAACAAAATTCTCTCCATGCACAACATAGCGTCATGGGCTATCCCAGTGCACTATTATATAATTTCTTGCTCGGGTCTTGTGCCATCTCAATCAAATCTCAAGCAATCTCTTGATCCCTTAAATTGTGGATCTGGTCGGAATTGCTCATTTTTCGGCTTGGATTTGATTGATACTCAAATCTATTTTCTATCTCTTTTCCATTGTCTCTGGTGGTTTCCCCTTTTTAACTAGTAGTTCCAAGTGTGTCTCTTGTTATTAAAAATAAAATTACAGTTTATGATGCCAAATATTCTCTCACATAAGTGTGAGTTACAAATAGAGTTTTGATAACTCTTTACAAAAATAATAAATTTTTTTGAGTGAAATAATTAACTCGAAATAAAATAGTAAAATGTTTGTGGGGGTATTACAAATAGTGATCTAGGTACGTTACATTGTGGTATCAAAGTCGTGTTGGGCTCTAGGTAGAGCAGTGTTGGGATCCTACATGCTTTCTTAAAGAAAATTGCTATTGTCAATGGCGTCATGGAAGAAGTAGGAAATTAGGAGTAATGATGACAATCCATAGTCAAGCTCAAATAGACAAAGAGATTTGGGCTTGATACACATTTTCATTCACCATCATCCTTTTAGTCAAAATGTATCACATAATATCTTAAGACATCTCAGGGGTTAAAACATACTATTACTGGAAGCTATCAACACAAATATTTATATTAAAACATGGAATCATGTGAACCTCTTATGAAACGAGGTTCCAGAAACTGTAAGCTAGTTTACAAGCACATATATGTTGGTATGGATAAAGAAACATGCATAAAAGAAAACATACAACAAAATAGTGCAAACAGATCATGTAATAGTTACACTATATTCATCTGATAAATTTCGTAAGGGTTTTTAGTCGAACCAGACAGCTAGATAAATCAGTTGACCTATCTTTCATCCCAATTATACAAAATGAATGGAAGACCCTTTGCAGAATAGGTCAGTCTGATATTATCCCTCCTTCCATTCTTCTACTGTCCCTCTAAAAGTACAAACCTTACAAAAGAACTTCCTATACCAAATAAGCAAAAGGTACTTTGAAAAATAGGAATTCCTCCCCTTTTATTCTTATACTGTCTGTAGAAAAATAGACAAGCAAAAATAACAAAAAATGAAAAACTAAAAGAAGACAAGGAAAACTAACAAAAAATGAAAAAATAAAAATGATCCTTAAAATATAAAGAAGAGATCCTGGTGGGTGTGCCAGGTGGTTCTCTCAATCAATATCCGTTGAGTTTTCCCCAAGGGGAGGCCTATCATATGGAGGGGACTGTCTAGATCCTACCACATTCGTTGGGATCCTCCTGGCGTCACGTTGAGCTCGGCTGGCTGCGATGTGTTCGACAAGGAGAACTTGCATCCGTTCAATCAATTCATCAATATTGTTTGCGAACTTGAGTTTGATGTTGTCCCCAATTCTCTTCTCCATGGATTCAAAGTCTTTTTTATTGCATTTTCCCTCGAGCTTATGTCGGAGTTCTGCTATCTGCTTTTCCAACTTCTCCACTATTCGGCTATTCACATCACTGCCACTAGTCCTTCCAACAGGGCCACAACTCCTACCATCCACCATTATATAATAACGAGATAGGCCTGAAGAACTTGAGTAACAAAGCTTATTTTATGGGAGATCGCCATTGAGCACAAGCACTGGTCGGAATACAATGCATACCCTTGTCTAAACCTTCAATACCCAAACGAGGAAGAGGGCTAGTGGAGGGAGAAACCATCGAAGACATAGCTATGTTAGACAAAATTTTGGGAAAGCACCAAGGAACATGGGCATATCCGATATAAAGGAAAATCAATAGAAAAAATGAACAAAAAACCTAAACCCCTAGATATGAGGAAGTATCTAGCACCGCCGAAAATAAATTTGAAAGTACTTGAAAGAGGGGGTATATCAAATTACGAGTGAGAGACCTTACCCTAACCAACCTTTGAATGGACTGATGGGACATATTTACTTCTAGGGTTTTCCAATATAATCATAATGTAATCATAAATGGAAATTACAAATCTAGACTAAAAATCATGATCTGAAGATACCCACCTGCATGAAATCGCGATTTGATCAACTAAAATATGCAATTTCACCAATTTTTAGTTAGACAGATTTGGAAGAATGGCTAGCAATGAGGCATTCTTTGAGGGCATATTTTGGAGTCAATCAAACCTGTTTTCACGCACATCGAGATTGGATGCACCCTCACCTTATAAAAAAATTCCATTCTATGAACGAATCCAATCAAGCCACTTGTGTACTTCTAGGTTTATGTTTTCGAAGAAAATATTTATTTATATACTTATATGTCAATTTACTACTTTCTGCCGAAGTTCCAGTGGGCTATTGGAAGACTCATAGCATGTCATTTTTTTTTAAACACAACATTCATCATGACATCTAAATTATGCAACTTCTATTGTTACATTGGTATCCTAGATTTCTGGAAATCACAGCTCGAAAAGAGACTTATTTTCCGGGCCAAATCGTTGTAGTTTTAGACTACAAGCATTCGTAATAATAAAAATAGAATAACCAAAATAATTATAAATTTAAAATTTAAAATTAAAGAATTAACTGAAATAATTTAAAAAAAATTAAAAAATTACACAATTTAACTAGTAAACATTCATATATCAGAAAACTTATGGTTCTAAGGAGATATGACTGCAATATACCGAGATTGGTAAGACCAAGTTCAAGAAACTTGAGATTATTATTTGGAGATTTATCATTTCTATATGGCAATGCTTGGCCTTAACATCGAACAACAACCGGTATCCAATTTAACACATACATTGTTTTTCTTTACCGATACTACTTGTTTTAAGAATTCTAGAGCATGACAAGTTAAATTTCCATCTTGTAATTTTACTTTCTTCAATTATAGAGAGACGAGAGAAGTACCTAGAAGTGGAGATGTCTGAGTAACTCAACAATTTCAATTTATTCAATTCAAAATATGAATCAAACATATTGTACCTAGTTTCAATTGAAAAGAACCCCAGATCGAATGTATCACTCAACAAGATACACAAGAAAGCGGCCTCTATTAAACATGTAGTCCTCCCTAGGGATTCAAAATTGCCCCGACATTGTTGGGGATACGTAATAGAAATTGATTTCAGATTGAATTTCTTCATCTCTCCTAAGAGGTAATATGTCAAATTTTCAGAATTTACTTCAATTTCATCTAGGATATTAACTGAGAGAACAACATGTACAACAAATCTACAGCATATCAATCATGGACACAATAATGCAGGCACACAAGAGACACAGAGTTTACTTGGGGAAAACCATAAAGGTGAAAAACCCCAATAACTTCCTCAGAGATAGATAGAGCAATGATACAACAAGAATACAAGAGATAGTATTCTCCTAGCAGCAGAGCCTCCTCCTCATAAGTGCACCACTTTCTGAATGAGAGAAGTGTGTGTATGAATGACCAAATAGAGATCTCCCGATCTCTATTTATACTTGTTCTGTCCTGCCCATTAAACTAATGGGGCCTACATGTCTAGCTTAACCCATGGTTAACTTAATCCAGGCCGACCCCACACTTGGTGGTCTAATAACCCTTTGACCCACATGACAGACCCCCAATAGGGTGGTCTAATAACCCTTCAACCCACATGACTTATACAGGGCCGACCCCAACAAGGTGGTCTAATAACCCATCAAGTATAAGTTACGACACTTACAATATAAATGACGACACTTCCGTATAGAGGAATAATAACATCTCTATAGGAATACAATCACTTCCGTACAGAGGAATAATACCATCTCTATAGGAGTAAAAAGTACATATATGAAATACATGAGTGAAATACATTCCAAAGTTACATATACATCAACACTCCCTCTTAACTAGGAAGGTATTTCTCGACATAGATCTACTAGCACAAGTCTTCTTCTCTGGATCATCATCAGTGAATCATCATCCTCGAATCATCATCATCGTCACTGTTGTTGCTATCTCAATCAATCTCTGAATCTACTCATCATAGGAAGTTCTACAGAGCCAGTCCTTTTTCATATTCAATTTAGGCCCACCACCTGCAGGTCTTCATCATCACTAGCCATACTATGGAATCCTCAAGACTTATTGTGTGCGTTACAAAACATTAAAAGAGTCTCTTGACTAGAAAGAACCCTAAAGAGCATCTGAGGCCTTTTTCATCCTGTCCAGATCTCGAGGACTTATTACATGTGACTGTCACAAAACCTTAAAAGAGTGTCCCAAGAACATTTATGTGCATAGCACGACCAAAAAGAACTTTAAAGAGCATCCCAGGAACATTTATGTGCCTAAGCACGACCGGCAAGATCTCCAGGATTGATTACATGTGACCTCTACTACAAACCCTCGAAAGAGCATCCTAGGACTCATTACAGGCACATAGCCCAACCTATTGGATCTCCCAGGTCTTACATGTAGCATCCCACCACAAACCCTCGAAAGAGCATCCCAGGACTTATTACAGGCACACATCCCAACCCATCGGATCTCCCAGGTCTTACATGTGATACACAATGCCAGTCCTTTTTCATACTGGATGTGACCTAGAACAAATCTAGGATTTTCTTTGCACAACCTGTCCACGGCCACAGAGTATCCACCTGATACTCTTCATACATCCACTGATGTATATCATCACATGATCAACCTGATCATCATCATCTCTGTGAGCAAGCCATCAAGTAGGTACACCTCAGGACTGATTACACTGCCTCTGAAAAACCTGCAAGATCTCTCAGGACTGATTACACTGCCTCGGCAAAACCTGTGTACCAAACTGTCAGATCAATGTCTTCAGATCACCACGTAGTCCACGGAGCACAACCCAGATGCACACACACAACACTTACACTCACCATGGGAGGACTAACCTGCCACCATGTGAAAGGCTCACAGCACTTACACTCACCAGCATGGGAGGACAAACCTACTACAATCTGAGAAAGGCTAACAGCACTTACATCAACGACCATGGGAGGAACAACCTACCACCATGTCGGAAAGGCACATCACTTACATCAACTACCATGAGAGTACCAACCTACCACCATGTCCGAAACGCCCAGCACTTACATCAACGACCATGGAAGGACCAACCTACCACCATGTCGGAAAGGCCCAGCACTTACATCATGACCATGAGAGGACTAACCTACCATCATGTCATAATGGACCAACACTTACATCTCACCATGGGAGGACTAACCTACCACCATGTCAGAATGGCTCAGCCCTTACATCCTGCCATGGGAGGACTAACCTGCCACCATGCAAGAATGGCTCGGCCCTTACATCCTGGCATAGGAGGACCAACCTACCACCATGCAAGAATGGCCCAGTGTGCATCTATGTCTCCGGACTTCATCACTTCCCTCTGGAAGGCATCTCGATTTGAAGTACACCAAGTCTCCCTCTGAAGTATTCAAACTTCACTTTGGAAAGCGACTTGGTCAACACATCGGCTATCTGCTCGTTTGTCGCAGCATACAGGAGCTTCACAGCTCCCCTCTGCACCATATCCCTGATATAGTGGAACTTGATCTCAATGTGCTTCGACCTGTCATGGAACACTGGGTTCTCTGACAAACTTCACACAAATCGGGTTGTCACAATATATATATGTAGCACACGTTTGGAGAATAAACAAATCAGACAGTAGCTTCCTATGCCATACTGCCTCACAACTAGCTGAACAAGCTGCAACACACTCTGCTTTAGCTGTACTCAGTGCCACACAGGACTGCTTCCTGCTAAACCAAGAGATCACACCTGATCCCATACTGAAGCAGCACCCCGAGGTGCTCTTCCGATTAATGGCACTACCTGCCCAATCCGAATCAACATAACCCTCCAGGTTAAACATTTGATTCTCCTCATACTTGAGCCCATAATCCACTGTACCCTTCAGGTACCTTAGAACATGCTTTGCAGTTATTAGGTGAACATGTCTCGGATCTGTCAGATACTGGCTCAAGGTGTTCACCGCAAAGCAAATGTCTGGCCTTGTATTCGTCAGGTACATCCAGGACACAATCATCTGACGATACATCGTAGCATCAACCGGCTCAGAAGAAGCATCACACAGAAGCTTAAGGTTCGATGCCATAGGTGTGGTCATGGCCTTGTATTCCATCATCCCAAAACTCTTCAGGATCTCTACTGCATACTTCCCTTGTCCAAGGAAGATTCCATCTGCCACACCTCCATACCAAGAAAAAATAGCGCATCATTCCCAAGTCCTTCATGTCTAACTCGGCAGCAAGCTTCCGCTGCGTGTTGGCAATCAATCTATCCTCACCTGTAACAAACAGGTCATCCACATACAAAAGTAGTATCACTGGATTGCCTTCATCAACCTTGTAGTAAAGGTTGGAATTCACTTTACTCTTGGTAAAGCCCAAACTGGATAGAAAGTTGTCTATCCTACCATACCAATTTCTGCACGTATATGACTCCCTGTCATGTGTCTCAGAACCAAGTCGCTGCTCCACATACACTTCTTCTTCAACCACACCATTCAAGAAAGTTGTCTTGAAATCCATCTGGTGTATCTTCCACTTCATCACTGCAGCCAGAGCAAGTACTGATCTAATGGAAGTGTATATGGCTACAGGAGCAAAAAGTCTCTATGCTACCACCTGTAGCATGCTTGATCTCGTAGATCCTCTTGGAAGTCACTATAGACTCCCCTTCAGGTCTTGGGACTGCATCCCAAACATCTTCATGATCGACTGGTACTCCTCGATCATGGCAATCTTCCCAGATCCTAGGAACTTCAATATCTTAAATATTTTCAAGAGATAACTTTGTTGCTAAACAAATGTTGTAGCCCTTCTTTTGTAGGCGATGGTATATGATCTTTCCTACACAACAAGTTAAATTGCATGATTAGAAAACAGCTCATAGTTTTCAGAACAAATTCTTACACATAAAGAAATATGTCATACAATCAAGCAATTATCTTAGCCAATGCTTCAATACAACATTTATCCATATCCCGTAACTTTCTAGATGCCTTCCAATCTCTACCAGAACATTGTTAAGAGTGTGCACAACTCCCAACATGTCAGCAAAGAGGTTTCATTCTAGATAAGTAGCAATGGAATGTTGTATAGTGACATAGGCTACTTACCCATGTATATTAGTAGTATATTGTTCATCAATGCAACTATTCTAATATGCATAATACACAACCAAATTCTAGGAACATCAGTATATACATTATTGAACAGTATTATTTAAACAATAAAATATGCAAGTAATGACAATTCAAATACTTGTCTTTGTTTGTTTCTTGGGTTGACTCCCTCTCATTCTTTGCTTCTTTTCTGCAACTCCATTTTGATGTGGATTGTGAGAAGTGGTCAACTCCCTCTGAATATCTGCATCCTTGCAAAAACTAATGAAGTGTGCTCCCTCTTGATCTTTGCTCCTTGGATTTCCTGTCCTTGAACTTATATCCATCACTATGCATGCTTATTAGTATCATCATTGTGTTATCCTTGTGATCTCATACATAATCATACATTCATTAGTATATTCTCAATATTATCAAAACACAATAATCTTAAGCATGTATAGTCATGATCATTTCAAACAGAAATAATAAGCATTAGTATTCAAGGTTTATATAGGACTCTTATGGTTAGTCATATCATCAATGCATACAACCATGACTATTCAAACCTATGACTTCATGAATAATCATTATCAACAACACAACAGTATAAAATCCTAACACAAAGTAGGATTCTAGCTTGATATAGGAAAACATACTTGGATTAGTATACTTGCTTAGTTATGTCCAACATACCTAACCAATATATTCTTTGTTCTCTTCAATGATTTGGAGATCCTGTGCTAGAACCTGCATATCTCATAGGTTAAGCATAATAGAACAAACTTATACATACCTCGTAAGTAGAACTTCTATGTGATCAAAGATTTGGACGAGTCTTTGTCTTCATGTTGTCATGGAACTTGATTTGTCTTTCGTGATGTACCTATATCTTGTTAGCGGACAACATCAACCTCATACAACACCACAGTGCATTAGTACAATCATATAACCCTAATCAATGAGTGTCTTCTATCATTCACATGCATTCATATTTTTACTAGGGTGATAAGAAAATTCTAACATTAATCAAGATTGTACTAACTTAAATAATATGAAGACAAACATATTATGAACTTAATCAAGAATCAGATTTTAAGACATACCTGTATCTCCTTAAGTCATACTTGTCGAGGCTTCTTGTAGTCTTCTTATGTAAGGCCTTAGCCTCAACTCCCCCTGAAACTGGAGCTAGAGGTTGATTAGGGTTTGTTAGAGAAACCCTAAAAATTCAATTTTTTACTTTCACACTTCTGCATGGATGGATAGATGTGTGTCGTTGAGTTGATCAAACTTGCATACTTCAATTTTGAAATCTCCAAAATTTGACCCCTCAAAATTGCCTTTGAAACTTCTGGATCTTCTCGACAGGATCCCGAACTAGGGTTTGATGGAGCCCACCCTTCTGCTCAATCAAAAGGTTTGATCCAAATCTCTAAACTTTTAATTTTCTGAGGGGCTTTCAGCCGTGGTCACAGATTTCAAAAATTCCCATTTTTGTAGAAGCCCTAATTTTCCACTTTTCCGATCAAAGTCCTGAACGAGGGTCTGATCAAGCCCGGTCTTTTTCCCAACCAAAAATTCTGATCTTGGTCTCTAAATTTCTATTTTTACGAGTAGCATTCAGTTGTAGTCTCCGATTACAAAAATTTCAACTTTCTCCGAAACCCTAGATTCCAGAAGCCATGAATGAAGGTGCTAAAAAATAATTCTGTTTTGACAGAAAAATGTACCTTATTGTTTCTGGCGTAACTCCGCACTTTTCTATCCACAGGATCTGAAAACGTTTTTTGTGGTATCCTGTCCTGTCATCTTTCCATCCCGACAGGTCTTACCTCAATTGGATTCTCTAAGAGAGAGTTATACCAAGTGTCGCAACGTGACCTGTTTATGGGATAAACCAGGAGAGCGAACTTGTACAGCGTGCCATGTGTCACTGGTTCAACTTCGGCCTTTGAAAAAATTTCCAGAGATAGTACAGTTTGTGTACTACCTATCACTTTTTATAAAATTTTCTTTGGAGCTTCCTAGCCCAAGTTATGACCTTTTGTGCCAAGGTCACCTGGTTTTGACTTAGATATGGAAGAGGCCGAAACCCTATATTGTACAGGTCATAAATCACACAATACAACGAATTAGAGGTTGTCCTTTGGACACAAGGTACATGGGGATATGATCTTTTACCTTTACAAGTTTCAGATCCGAAAACGTTTCCAAAATGGATTTATAGCGAAAGTTCTACAATGACTGGTTTTTGCTATATCAAGCCCTAGCATCGCAAGTGCAACAAGTGTCATACATGCCATATCATGCCTTCTTTCAAGCTAGCTCTGATACCATGCTAAATTTTCAGAATTTACTTCAATATGATCTAGGATATTAACTGAGACAACAACATGTACAACAAATCTACAACATATCAATCATGGACACAATAATGCAAGCACACAAGAGACACAGAGTTTACTTGGGGAAAACCATAAAGGTGAAAAATCCCAATAACTTCCTCAGAGATAGATAGAGCAATGATACAACTAGAATACAAGAGATAGTATTCTCCTAGTAGTAGAGCCTCCTCCTCATAAGTGCGCCATTTTCTGAATGAGAGAAGTGTGTGTATGAATGACCAAATAGAGATCTCCCGATCTCTATTTATACTTGTTCTGTCCTGTCCAATAAACTAATGGGGCCTACATGTCTAGCTTAACCCATGGTCAACTTAATTTGGATTGACCCCACACTTGGTGGTCTAATAACCCTTTGACCCACATGGCCGACCCCCAATAGGGTGGTCTAATAACCCTTCGACCCACAAGACTTATAAGGGCCAACCCCAACAAGGTGGTCTAATAACCCATCAAGTACAAGTTACGACACTTACAATATAAATGACGACACTTCCGTATAGAGGAATAATAACACCTCTATAGGAATACAAACACTTCCGTATAGAGGAATAATACCATCTCTATAGGAGTAAAAAATACATATATGAAATACATGGGTGAAATACATTCCGAAGTTACATATACATCAACACTCCCTCTTAACTAGGAAGGTATTTCTTGACACAGATCTACTAGCACAAGTCTTCTTCTCTGGATCATCATCAACGAATCATCATCCTCGAATCATCATCATCGTCACTGCTACTGCTATCTCAATCAATCTCTGAATCTATTCGTCATAGGAAGTTCTACAGAGCCAGTCAATTTTCATACTGAATGTAGGCCCACCACCTGTAGGCCTTCATCATCACTGGCCATACTGTGGAATCCTCAAGACTTATTACGTGTGTCACAAAACCTTAAAAGAGTCTCTTGACTAGCAAGAATCCTAAAGAGCATCTGAGGCCTTTTTCATCCTGTCCAGATCTCCAAGACTTATTACATGTGACTGTCACAAAACCTTAAAAGAGTGTTCCAGGAATGTTTATGTGCATAGCACGACTGGCAAGAAATCTAAAGAGCATCCCAGGAACACTTATGTGTCTAAGCACGACAGGCAAGATCTCCAGGACTGATTACATGTGACCTCTACTACAAACCCTCGAAAGAGCATCCCAGGACTCATTACGAGCACATAGCCCAACCTATTGGATCTCCCAGGTCTTACATGTAGCATCCCACCACAAACCCTTGAAAGAGCATCCCAGGACTTATTACGGGAACACAGCCCAACCCATTGGATCTCCCAGGTCTTACATGTGATAAACAGTGCCAGTCCTTTTTCATACTGGATGTGACCTAGAACAAATCTAGGATTTCTTTTGCACAACCTGTCCACGGCCACAGAGTATCCACTTGATACTCAACATACATCCACTGATGTATATCATCACATGATCAACCTGATCATCATCATCTCTGTGAGCAAGCCATCAAGTAGGTACACCTCAGGACTGATTACACTGCCTCTGCAAAACCTGCAAGATCTCTAAGGACTGATTACACTTCCTCAGCAAAACCTGTGTACCAAACTGTCACATCAATGTCTTCAGATCACTACGTAGTACACGGAGCACGACCGAGGTGCACACACACAACACTTACACTCACCATGGGAGGACTAACCTACCACCATGTGAAAGGCTCACAGCACTTACACTCACCAGCATGGGAGGACCAACCTACTACCATCTGGGAAAGGCTAACAACACTTACATCAATGACCATGGGAGGACCAACCTACCACCATGTCGGAAAGGCACATCACTTACATCAATGACCATGGGAGGACCAACCTACCACCATGTCAGAAAGGCCCAGCACTTACATCATGACCATGAGAGGACTAACCTACCCTCATGTCGGAATGGCCTAGCACTTACATCTCACCATGGGAGGACTAACTTACCACCATGTAAGAATGGCTCAGCCCTTACATCCTACTGTGGGAGGACTAACCTGCCACCATGCAAGAATAGCTTGGCCCTTACATCCTGCCATGGGAGGACCAACCTACCACCATGCAAGAATGGCCTAGTGTGCATTTGTGTCTCTGGACTTCATCACTTCGCTCTGGAAGGCATCTCGATCTGAAGTACACCAAGTCTCCCTCTAAAGTATTCAAACTTCACTCTGGAAAGTGGCTTGGTTAACACATCGGTTATCTGCTCATTTGTCGCAACATATAGGAGCTTCACATCTCCCCTTTGCACCATATCCCTGATATAGTGGAACTTGATCTCAATGTGCTTCGACCTGTCATGGAACACTGGGTTCTCTGACAACTTCACACAACTCTGGTTTTCACAATATATATAGGTATCATGCATTTGGACATCAAACAAATCAGATAGTAGCTTCCTAATCCATACTGCCTCACAACTAGCTAAACAAGTTGCAACATACTCTGCTTCAGCTGTACTCAGTGCCACACAGGACTGCTTCCTGCTAAACCAAGAGATCACACCTGATCCCATACTGAAGCAGCACCCCGAGGTGCTCTTTCGATCAATGGCACTGCCTGCCCAATCCCAATAAACATAACCCTCCAGGTTAAACTTTTGATTCTCCTCATACTTGAGCCCATAATCCACTATACCTTTCAGGTACCTCAGAACATGCTTTGCAGCTATCAGGTGAACATGTCTCGGATGTGTCAGATACTGGCTCAAGGTGTCCACCGCAAAGAAAATGTTTGGCCTTGTATTCATCAGGTACATCCAGGACCCAATCATCTGACGATACATCGTAGCATCAACCAACTCAGAAGAAGCATCACACGGAAGATTCAGGTTCGATGCCATAGTTGTGGTCATGGCCTTGTAGTCCATCATCCCAAAAATCTTCAGGATCGCTACTACATACCAGGGATAATTTTAAGGACCCATACTTATTTAAAAGTGTATAAACCTTGGCGAATCTTACCAATTCTTAAAATGTCAACTATAAAATATTTGGTGATATTTTTCTAAAATTATTTCAATTGTTAAGGATTTTATATAGTTTATATAATAATTTGGTGATTTTTAGAGTGAAAAATGTCTACCCCATCAAAATTGGACGAAATGGAGCTTCAAAAAATGCAAATTGGCGAATCTTTTTTGGAAAAAAACATTGAAAAATAGCCCATGGGCTAAATTTCACCCCTAAAATTATCCTTGCTGCATACTTCCCTTGTCCAACGAAGATTCCATCTGCCACACCTCCATACCAAGAAAAAATAGTGCATCATTCCCAAGTCCTTCATCTCTAACACGGCAGCAAGCTTCTGCTGCATGTCGGCAATCAATCTATCCTCACATGTAACAAACAGGTCATCCACATACAAAAGTAGTATCACTGGATTGCCTTCCTCAACCTTGTAGTAAAGGTCGGAATCCGCTTTACTCTTGGTAAAGCCCAAACTAGATAGAAAGCTGTCTATCCTACCATACCAATTTCTGCACGTATATGACTCCCTGTAATGTGTCTCAGAACCAAGTGGCTGCTCCACAAACACTTCTTCTTCAACCACACCATTCAAGAAAGCTGTCTTGAAATCCATCTGGTGTATCTTCCACTTCATCACTGCAGCCAGAGCAAGTACTGATCTAATGGAAGTGTATATGGATACAAGAGCAAAAAGTCTCTATGCTACCACCTGCAGCATGCTTTATCTTGTAGATCCTCTTGGAAGTCACTATAGACTCCCCTTCAGGTCTTGGGACTGCCTCCCAAACATCTTCATGATCAATTGGTACTCCTCCATCATCGCACTCTTCCCAGATCCTGGGAACTTCAATATCTTCAATATTTTCAAGAGATAACTTTGTTGCTGAACAAATGTTGTAGTCCTTCTTTTGTAGGTGATGGTATATGATATTTCCTACACAACAAGTTAAATTGCATGATTAGAAAACAGCTCATAGTTTTCAGAACAAATTCTTACACAGAAAGAAAAATGTCATACAGTCATGCAATTATCTTAGCCAATGCTTCAATAAAACATTTATCCATATCCCGTAACTTTCTAGATGCCTTCCAATCTCTACCAGAACATTGTTAAGAGTGTGCACAACTCCCAACATGTCAGCAAAGAGGTTTCATTCTAGATAAGTAGCAATGGAATGTTGTACAGTGACATAGGCCACTTACCCATGTATATTAGTAGTATATTGTTCATCAATGCAACTATTCTAATATGCATAATACACAACCAAATTCTAGGAACATCAGTATATACATTATTGAATAGTATTATTTAAACAATAAAATATGCAAGTAATGAAAATTCAAATACTTGTCTTTGTTTGTTTGTTGGGTTGACTCCCTCTCATTCTTTGCTTCTTTTCTGCAACTCCATTCTGATGTGGACTGTGAGAAGTGGTCAACTCCCTCTAAATATCTGCATCCTTGCAGAAACTACTAAAGTGTGCTCCCTCTTGATCTTTGCTTCCTGGATTACCTGTCCTTGAACTTATATCCATCACTATGCATGCTTATTAGTATCATCATTGTGTTATCCTTGTGATCTCATACATAATCATACATTCATTAGTATATTCTCAATATTATCAAAACACAATAATCTTAAGCATGTATAGTCATGATCATTTCAAACAGAAATAATAAGCATTAGTATTCAACGTTTATATAGGACTCTTATGGCTAGTCATATCATCAATGCATACAACCATGAGTATTCAAACCTATGAATTCATGAATAATCATTATCAAGAACACAATAGTATAAGATCCTAACACAAAGTAGGATTCTAGCTTGATATAGGAAAACATACCTGGATTAGTATACTTGCTTAGTTATGTCTAACATACCTAAACAATATCTTCTTTGTTCTCTTCAATGATTTGGAGATCCTGTGCTAGAACCTGCATCTCTCATAGGTTAAGAATAATAGAACAAAGTTATACATACCTCGTAAGTAGAAATTCTATGTGATCAAAGATTATGGATGATTCTTTGTCTTCATGTTGTCATGGAACTTGATTTGTCTTTCGTGATGTACCTGTATCTTGTTAGCAGACAACATCAACCTCATACAACACCACAGTGCATTAGTACAATCATATAACCCTAATCAATGAATGTCTTCTATCATTCACATGCATTCATATTTTTACTAGGGTGATAAGACAATTCTAACATTAATCAAGATTGTACTAACCTAAATAATATGAAGACAAACATATTATGAACTTAATCAAGAATCATATTTTAAGACATACCTATATCTCCTTAAGTCATACCTATCGAGATTTCTTGTAGTCTTCTTATGTAAGGCCTTAGCCTCAAATCCCCCTGAAACTGGATCTGGAGCTCGATTAGGGTTTGTTAGAGAAACCCTAAAAATTCAATTTTGACTTTCACACTTCTGAATGGATGGATAGATGTGTCTCGTTGAGCTGATCAAACTTCCATACTTCAATTTTGAAATCTCCAAAATTTGACCCGTCAAAATTGCCTTTGAAACTTCTGGATCTTCTGGATAGGATCCCGAACTAGGGTTTGATGGAGCCCACCCTTCTTCTCAATCAAAAGGTTTGATCCAAAGCTCTAACCTTTTAATTTTCTGAGGGGCTTCCAGCCATGGTCACAGATTTCAAAAATTCCCATTTTTGCAGAAGCCCTAATTTCCCACTTTTCCGATCAAAGTCCCAAATGAGGGTCTAATCAAGCCTGGTCTTCTGCCTAACCAAAAATTATGATCTTGATCTCTAAATTTCTATTTTTATGAGTAGCATTCAGTCGTATTCTCCGATTACAAAAATCCCAACTTTCTCCGAAACCCTAGATTCCGGAAGCCATGAATGAAGGTGCTCAAAAATAATTCTGTTTTGACAGAAATATGTACCTAATTGTTTTTGGTGTAACTCCGCACTTTTTAATCCACGGGATCTGAAATCCTTTTCTGTGGTATCCTGATCTATCATAATTCCATCCCGACAGGTATTACCTCAATTGGATTCTTTGAGAGAGAGTTATGCCAAGTGTCGCAACGTGACCGTTTTATGGGATAAAACAAGAGAGTGAAATTGTACGGAGTGCCACGTGTCACTGGCTTAACGTCTGCCTCTGAAAACATTTATGGAGATATTACAGTCTGTGTACTACATGTCACGTTTTACGAAATTTCGTTTGGAGTTCCTAGCCCAAGTTATGACCTTTTTTCCAAGGTCCCCTATTTTTTACTCAGATCTGGAAGAGGCAGAAACACTATATTGTACACATCATAAATCACAAAATACAACGAATTAGAGGTTGTACTTTGGACACAAGTTACATGGGGATCTAATCTTCGACCTGTAAAATTTTCAGATCCAACAAATTCTCCAAAATGGATTTATAGCAAAAGTTCTACGATGACTGGTTTTTGCTATATCAAGCCCTAGCATCGCAAGTGCAACAAGTGTCATACATGCCATATCATGCCTTCTTTCAAGCTAGCTCTGATACCATGTTAAATTTTCAGAATTTACTTCAATATGATCTAGGATATTAACTGAGAGAACAACATGTACAACAAATATACAGCATATCAATCATGGACACAATAATGCAAGCACACAAGAGACACAGAGTTTACTTGGGGAAAACCATAAAGGTGAAAAACCCCAATAACTTCCTCAGAGATAGATAGAGCAATGATACAACCAGAATACAAGAGATAGTATTCTCCTAGCTGCAGGGCCTCCTCCTCATAAGTGCGCCACTTTCTGAATGAGAGAAGTGTGTGTATGAATGACCAAATAGAGATCTCCCAATCTCTATTTATACTTGTTATGTCCTGCCCAATAAACTAATGGGGCCTACATGTCTAGCTTAACCCATGGTTAACTTAATCTGGGCCGACCCCACACTTTGTGGTCTAATAACCCTTTGACCCACATGGCCGACCCCCAATAGGGTGGTCTAATAACCCTTCGACCCACATGACTTATACAAGACCGACCCCAACAAGTAGGTCTAACAACCCATCAAGTATAAGTTATGACACTTACAATATAAATGACAACACTTCCGTATAGAGGAATAATAACATCTCTATAGGAATACAAACACTTCCGTATAGAGGAATAATACCGTCTCTATAGGAGTAAAAAATACATATATGAAATACATGGGTGAAATACATTCCGAAGTTACATATACATCAACATAATAAACCCATTCAAATTCACACAATCCCACTCCTATCTAGAAATAGAGAGATTGAGTATGAGCAAGCTACAAACATTTATTGACTAGATGGTTTGTCCCCTACACAGTTGGGGCATATGCCATGGCTTCCCCTTTATGGTGGACGCAACTTCACTGGGGCTCGAAGAAGCTCTAGCTAGGAAGGAGAGACACACAGGAACTAGGGAAGGTCTAAAGATGCGAGAACCTCACGTTAGTGGCTTGACCAACTGGCGTGAATTACATTGCTATATTAATACTCCTATACATTGACCAAAATTTCAAGAAACTTAGTCACATGACATCATAGTTTTCCCATGGGCACGAGGAAGCTATATAATAATTTTATAATAAATTATGTGTATATAGTTTGCATTGATTTGTTTTATAATAATTTTACATTAAAAATTTATATTATATTATTTAAAAAAAATTGTTATAATTTAAGTTTAATTGCGCCGAGAGGGACATTCAACAGTCCAGTATTAGGGCCAGGGATCAAATTTGAAGGGTAGGTTCCTATTTCACTTTGAATGGATAGGATATACCTAACCCTTCAATGCTAACATGTTAAAATAAACCATTCATTTCATTTGAAAATGTAATACTAGATCAAAACTTCATTGTATATTAAAAGCATTGTAATCCAATTTCTCAAAAAATTGACAAAATTTGCATCATTCCACTCTATAGATTTTAATAAGCAATGTCTAACCCAAACAAACCAAGAACCCATATAGAGGATATTCTAGAAACATAAAAAATACCTGAAAATATGAAAAAATCAATTGAAAAATATTTATAACTATGGAGATTGGATTGACAAATAATCAAACCTCTAACAGAAAAATCAAGGTTAGATGAAAATGAAATACAATCTATACAATGTCCAATGAATATAGAGATTGATAAATAAAAAAGAGGAAGTGAATCTAAAAAATATGTTCATGGATACAAAATCTATTATCTAGAATCACTTCAATAGCAAACTTCACTCCTTTGAATCCCTTTATATATGATTCTATCCACTCAGCTCTGTGAACTAGAGGAGAGACATACTCCCTTGGAGAAAATAATCATTAGGGGATGTGTCATATTATGTATGTAATGGCGATGTGCACATATGCATGTGGGTAGTGGATGGGTGTGTCCTTCCTTTGATTAGGAGGAGGCCCCCATGTAGTTTGGAGAGGGTATGATATACCCTAGAGTGAACATGGCAAGAAAGCGTGGAAGGTGCCTCAGCAAGGTCGACTATGATGGTGGAAATAGCTTGAGAAAGGGGTGAACTTGAAAGTGGACAACAAAGTGCAAAGGTATTTGGAAAATCACTGCCACAAATTACCCATTGGGAATTGGTGGTCCCTTAAGTAATATAATGTTATTTCAACATTAGCAATCTTCTCATAAGATATGGGATTTAATATTTTGAGTGTGCTTTTAAGATTTATCAATATCTCAAACTCTGCTCTCAACCTGTCTACCATTGCATCACAAAATATGATTCCTTCTAAATAATCAAACTATGCAACATCATCTCTCTTTTGAGTTAGATTGGATTTGCACTCATCCTTCTTATACATACCACCATTCCTATCCCATTAATGAGGTAAACCAAGACTTAATGCAAGACTTTTCTTTATAAATACCTTTGAATCTAATAATCTCTTGATCCAATGCTTTAGATTTGTCTTGAGTTCTAGACATCAAGACCTCCTTGGTAATCATTTGGTTGGATATCTTTATTAGATGACTCATGTTTTCAACCTACAAGTCCTCCAATTGATTCTTAGTTCTACTAGTATTCAGGAAATTTATTATTTTAACATCCTACTCAGTCATTTCTACAAGCTTCCTTTCAACATATTTGATTTCCTTTTGACATGTTTCATACATCTCTAACTCATCTTGTATAAGATAAAAATAATCCCATCTATCTAGCATTCCAACTAATATTTTGTCCCAAAGGGCATTTCTAGTTCTTATCAACAACTGTTCACCCTGGACATCTAGTTGCATCTTGGTAATTTGACTTTTTAATTCATTTATCTTTACCTCTTGATCATCAATTGTATCATCTTTTTTATTTGATTCATCTATTAGTTCAGCTATTTTTCTACATATTTGGATCAGCTCTTATTCAAGCTCTTTGATATTATCATATTTTTTCTCTACTTGTTGAGCCTGTGTGCCAGGCTCTTTCATTGAATCTGTAAGTGCTCCTTTTGTTTGTTTGTTTGGCTTCTCAGGATCTCTTGAAAACTGCTCTTCCCCCTTTGAAGGTTTATCTATCTCTTGTAAGCTTGGAGATGAAATTGGAGAAGTTTTCTTGTTTGCTAATGATTTTCTTTGTATCTCAAGAGAATCTATTTGGAGCATCAACTCATTTATATGATTTTCCCTTTCTTCTGCCGGATTTTTAAATATTAGCATACATTCATATATGTGCTCCTTTTTTTCATTTATTTTGGGCAGCTCAGCAGTTTTCATTGGTTGAGTCGTAGGCATCTTTAATTGTTTCCTGAAATGGGCGATCTCATTATCCTTTTTTTACAAAAAATCTTGATCTTGGGAAGTATCAGTTGGATTTACTCTCAATGACACAACTTTGATTTCAATATCTTTTATATAAACATGTGTAGCCTTGACTACTATTCTCTTTTCCTTTAGTAACTGTTAAAAATTATTCAATGTTGTTCTCAAATTTTTTTATCTATGAACACAGATTGAACCACCTCCTTGTAGATCATGTCAATAGTTTGTCTATACAAATCCAACTGATCTAATTTACCATAATGTTTGAAGTGGAGTTCATATTCATCAGTGTTCCAATCTTTAAATGATGAAGGCATGTGAATTAAAGGGTGCATTACTGACATCCTTAAGGTACTATCTCGTGTCTGGTCTTCCACAGTAAGCATTTTTTTACCAGCTAGATCTATTTTCTTCATCAAATCTTTGACCACTCCCATATTCATTATCTCTTCTATCCAAGTATTTATTTGAATATTTGACTTTGTTGGAATTGGGCATGTTATAGGTGATGATGTCTATGAGCTCTAAGGAATTAGAAATTCTACAAAGGGATAATGTATGAAGGTGATTGGTGATAAATATTTTATGACCTATAAGTGTTTCACCACCTCATTTTGACAACTCTATTGGGATATCATCTCCTTCTTCTGCTTTGACCAATGCTTTCTCTGCTTCTTCATCTTGCTTTGTTATTGGATTCTTGATATGAGGCTCTTGATCAACACCATCAATATCCATGTTTATTTGGATCACTTCAAATACTGTTTTTGGCCTTGCTACAAATTTGCATCTTCCTTCTCTTGCAAATTCTTCAAAATGTTTGAGACTTCATTCAATCTCTCTTTATATGCAATTATTTCCCAATAAGGCTTGGGAACATATGTATATGCAAAATTTCTATTGGATACCATCATATTTGAAATGATTTGGTGAGGATCATATGATCTAGATTTTGCTTGCTCTAGTATTAATTGCTTTAGATATTCATCCATATATTGTAGATCATTTAACCCTTGTATTAAAAATGGCCCCACATCACTTGGCAGCAAGAATTCTTTTTGATGTTTGAAATGAACACAATGCATGTGGTCATACATGAACCTCTGCCTAGTGTATTCCATGGAAAATACTCTAGGAATAATGAATGAAGGTAGCTTATAAGGTTTCCCCTCAAATCCATAGATCCTCAAAACTATATAATATTCATACAATAACCACTCCCCTACTCTTGTATCTTGGCTTAATTGTAAAAGCTTCTTATTTTCTTGGAAAATCCTTAGAGGAGAAGCATCATGCATTAAAGAATAAGTGATTGACATGACCTTATTGGAAAAATATTTATAATTTGGGTTCCTTGGATTTGAGAGAATGATATTTCTCCATTCAAATAGGGGTGGTTTTGGCTTATGGGGGTCTTGGTAAACCCCCCCCTAAAAGTTTTTTCAGAACTTTGGAGGCGGTCTTTTAAAACCGCCCCTAAAAGTCATGTAAATTGGACTTTTGGGGGCGGTTTTTTTTAAATCCACCTCCAAAAGTCCTGAAATTTGACTTTTGGGGGCGATTTTTGGAAACCCCCCCCCTAAAAGCCCAATTCTCATAACTTTTGGGGGCATTTTGTCAAAAACCCCCCTAAAAGTCATGAGAATTGAACTTTTGGAGGAGGTTTTTTTGGAACCCCCCTTAAAAGTCATGAGAATTGAACTTTTGGAGGCGGCTATTTGAAAACCCCCCCTAAAAGCCCATTTCTCATCACTTTTGGGGGCGGTTTGTCAAAACCCCCCCTAAAAGTCATGAGAATTGAACATTGGGAAGCGGTTTGTTTGGAAACCCCCTTAAAAGTCATGAGAATTGAACTTTTGGAGGCGGTTGTTTGAAAACCCCCCCTAAAAGCCCAATTCTCATAACTTTTGGGGGCGGTTTGTCAAAACCCCCCCTAAAAGTCATGAGAATTGAACTTTGGGAGGCGGTTTGTTTGGAACCCCCCTTAAAAGTCATGAGAATTGAACTTTTGGAGGCGGTTGTTGAAAAGCCCCCCTAAAATCCCAATTCTCATAACTTGTGAGGGCGGTTTGTCAAAACCCCCATTAAAAGTCATGAGAATTGAACTTTTGGAGACGTTTTTTTTTGGAACCCCCTTAAAACTCATGAGAATTGAAGTTTTGGAGGTGGTTGTTTGAACCCCCCCCCCTAAAAGCCCAATTCTCAAGAAGGGTGTGCATCATCATTCAACACGATATCCCATTAGAGCTCTACAATTGAGGCAATCATGCTAGGTTTTTCACATCAAAGATGGTTCTCACACTCCAACTTTCCATGATCCATGGTCAAAAGACAAACTCGGGTGCCATAACATTATCCTTTATGGCTAATGGGCCATGTGTAGGGCCCTAATCACCACATGATTCCTACACAAGAAATATTTAGCTTGCAAGTGGGTATGGTGGCCATTTCAATATTTACAACATCATGGATGGTTCTTGAAGCCTAATCCATGGCATTAGATCAAAATCTAGTTTATAATGACTGGTAGTTACCTCAAGGTCTTGTGACCTATGGGCGTTTCTTGTTCGGATATCCACATCATCCTTTTCAGGATCTTGCATGCAATTAGG
This sequence comes from Larix kaempferi, assembly GCA_027924585.1. Taxonomy (NCBI): domain Eukaryota; kingdom Viridiplantae; phylum Streptophyta; class Pinopsida; order Pinales; family Pinaceae; genus Larix; species Larix kaempferi. The sequence goes on from BSBM01000073.1 coordinate 49,265,195, forward strand.
GTTTCCATGCAAAATCTAGGGTTTCCATGCACCTGCATGCACTTGCATGCATCCCAGTCACCAGTTTGATGCCTCCAGCACCTTAGCCACCTCATTCTAGCACCCAGGAGCCACTTACTACAGATTTTTAGCCCTCCTAGGCTGAAAGGTGCCCACTTCTCACCTACTGCCAGAGAAGGGCGCACTTGTTCACCTACCACTGCAGTTCCACTTCAGTTACATTCAGTTAGCTCCGATTCTCCCTGATTTGAGGCTAGTTTCACTCTCGACTAACTGTTTCACTTCCGTTGGACCTCCAGTTTGACTAGATGACTTGTTTTGACTTCAGTTAGTCTCCCATGCGCCCCCCACTGAGCCTCCTTCCCTTAATCAGTGCTACACACTTCAGTTACACATGACACACTCAGTTAGACTCAGATTGACACCTGGATGACTGGTTCTTGTGCATTGATGAGCACCACCGATTGATGATGAGGACTCCTAGTTGGAGTCAAGCTACTCCATTCAGTGATTCGAATGGCCTACTTAGTCAATTCGAATTTCTCATTGATTGTAATTGTATTCTATTGTAATTCATTCACCCTTTCTGGGATATTGAGCACTGCTGCATGTTTTGCACAGTTTTACACCATATTTTCTATGTTCATCTGTTGTGATTGATTTACTTGTTCATTAGATCTGCTGTGACTAATTTTACATGGTATCAGATCCATTGCAGGGACAAGATCTCTTTTCTACAGGTGTTTCTACAAGAAGATTTGACTGAATTGCTCAAAAATTGCAAAAAGTTTTGGCATGAGATATCTCAAGGGCATTCGCTCCTGTGCATGCAAAGCTTGAAAATACATCCAATACCACTCCAGAATCTTGAGTTTCCACATAATTCCTGGATCTGATACATTGGACCCATTCAACATTGTTTGATCTCCAATCCCAGGTGTGATGCAACTCTAAAAGGGTGGATTGTTCGACCTTACTGTTCTTGGTTTTGATTGTGATTTGCAGGTTATCAAGCTCCTCTTTTGCATTCGCTACACTGTGCATGCAAACTCCTCTTTTGCATTCGCTACACTCTGCATGCAAGCTCATCTACATCAGTTTGACTCGCTCCTAGAAATGGAATACTCTTCTTCAAAGCCTATCCTCACCCCATTCAATTATTTTGATTGGAAAGATGATATGGATATCATATTACGTTCAAAAGGTTACTACCGAGTCACTCTTGGTCTTGAATTGGAGCCAAACAATGTGTCAGATCGAACCAAACACTACAACAAGCTTGATGAAGCTTATGGTCTTCTTTGTCTCTCCATCTCCAAAGATCTTCACTTCCATCTCAGCAGATTGAAGACTGCAAAAGCTATATGGGAGCAACTTGAAACATTATTTGGCAAGCAGGATGAGCTTAGGGCCTTTCAATTAGAGAATGAATTGATTGCCCTTAGTCCTGAGAATTTTGAGACCATCAATGAATTCTTCACAAAATTCAAGAACTTGAACTTGCAATTGAAGAACAGTGGAGTTATCAAAGAGGACAAACAATTGATCCTCTCCATTCTAAGCAAGCTTGGTAAAGATTATTTGGTATTTGTCTCTACTTTCAATTTCGGTCGGCTAACTACCCCGAATTGGATGATGCCTACCTTGAATGCCTTCATTGAGTCCGTCACAAAAGAGCATGACAAGTTGATTCAAATGGGGTCCATAAGCTCCAAAGATTCAGCCCTATATGTTCAAGGACCCAAGATCTCAAATGGTAAAGGAAAGCAAAAGAAGGAGAAGCCCAAATTCGAGCCTCACAAGCAAAAAGACAAAGGCAAACAAACGGATGCACCATCCAGTTCGAAGTTCAAGCAAAAGGGAAAAGAAGGTAACCAAAAATCTAAATGTACTTATTGCAATCGTGGCTTTCATCCCGAAAGTTCATGTATGAAGAAGACTATAGATCAAATGGCCGTCCTTTTGGAAAAGAACAACATAACTCTTCCCGACGGTGCAAGGAAGAAGGATAGGAATGATGATCATGAAAGAGGACAAGCACTCATGGAAACGGTTTCGAAGCCCACTACTCTCTTGATAGATTCGGGTGCATCAAATCATATGGCTGCAAATATTGATTCTTTTTCCTCATTCAATCCAAACAGCTCCATCCCCATCCATTTGGTAGATGACTCAAAAATTTCTTCAAAGGGCAAAGGTACGATTCATGTAGAACATGGAAGCTTTCAGAATGTTCTCTATGTGCCTTCCTTGGCTTCAAATCTCCTTTCTGTGTATCAAATGACACACACTGGTGAACCAAAGCAAGTTACATTCATCCCTAATACAGTTGAAATTTTTGATATCAAAAGTGGAAGACTAGTTGCAGTCGGAAAGGCAAATCACACTGCAAAATGCTATGAGTTTTCACACTTTATTCCACTTGCAAAGCCCACTGCTCTTCGCACACATGGTAATGAGGTTAGTAGGATTTGGCATGAAATATTTGGACATCTTAATTATAAGTATTTGCTGCTGTTATCAAACAAATCCATGGTAGATGGGCTTCCACAACTCCGTTCCTCGAAGGGAATATGCACTGGTTGCATCATTGGGAAGCACCCCGAGCACAGATTCGACCGCGGCAAAGCTAGCAGAGCTTCTACTATTTTGGGATTGATCCATTCTAATATCAGTGGTCCGCTGCCCCATATGTCATTAAATGGTTCAAGGTATGTTTTGACATTTATTGATGATTTTTCCCGCTTTACATGGGTATTCTTTCTCAAAAACAAGTCAGAAGTGCTTGGAAAATTCAAGGATTTTAAGGCTTCTGTTGAGACCACCACTGAGAGCAGGATCAAAGCTCTTATATCTGATAATGGTGGGGAATATATCAAGTCCGAGTTGCTGCAACTTTGTGCCCAAAGCGGAATTCAGATCCAACATACAGTTCCCTACACACCCCAGCAGAACAGTGTAGCGGAAAGGAAAAATCGGTCACTGAAAGAGATGGCTACATGCATGATTGAATCAAAAGTTTTGGCTGCAAATCTTTGGGCTGAAGCAATAAATGTTGCTGCATATATATAGAACCGTGTTCCACATTCATCCGTGAAAGGTATGACTCCTTTCGAAGCATTCTCTGGTCACAAACCGGATGTGTCAAATTTGAGAGTTTTTGGCTCTACTGCATGGGCTAGAATCCCTTCTGAGAAGAGACGAGCTTTGGATCCACAAAGTACCGAGTGCATACTTATAGGATATGGGGAAGAATCAAAAGCATATAAACTCATGGATATCAAATCTAAAAAGATATTCATAGAGCGCAGTGTGCAATTTGAAGAACCGCTTCAAGAATTGCAACTAGTTGAGGAAGAGACTGCCGATTCACCGCCTTCACCAGAAGAAGATCCGTGCAGCGATAATGAAGGTATGAGTTCTGATATTTCTGATATTGTAGCAGCATATGATGGTCATGATGTATCAGGTTCGGAATCCGACAATTATGATCCTCCTCAGTTACCAAAGTGGGCCCAAAACACTCTCCAATCTGCTGGTTCGAACCTTGGAAATCCTGCTGATCCGAGACGAACAAGAGCAGACTTTCAAAGAGCAGGTATGGCACTATCTATTGCTGATCCATTACTTCTTGAGATTTGTTATTTGATGGCTGGTTCAGATCCCACATCATACTATTCTGCTCACCGAGATCTGAGATGGCAAAGTGCCATTGATGAAGAGTACAGTTCTCTTCAAAAGAACAACACATGGGAGCTAGTTTCTCTTCAACCTGGAAGAAAATTAGTGGAGTGTAAATGGGTCTACCACACGAAAGTTTCTGCTGATGGCTCTATCAGAAAATACAAAGCAAGGTTGGTGGCAAAAGGTTTCTCCCAAGTCCAAGGAGTGGACTACACTAAGATTTTTGCACCGGTTGCAAAGATGGATTCCATCCGCCTTGTTTTAACTGTTGCCGCATCCAAGCACTGGGAAGTGCACCACATGGATGTGAAGAGTGCATTTTTACATGGAGACCTTGCTGAAGAGATATATATGCAGCAGCCAGAGGGCTACACATCAGATCCATCATTAGTTTGCAGATTGAAGAAATATTTGTACGGGTTAAAACAGGCCCCAAGAGCTTGGTACGCAAAGATGGACTCCTTCCTTCTTTCTCAGAATTTCCAAAGATGCAAATCTGATCCGAATGTGTATCTTCAGCGAGTTAAAGGTAATTTGTTGGTTATTGTACTTTATGTTGATGATCTTCTCATTACTGGTAGCACACTTACTTCAATAAACAAGCTAAAATCTGCCTTAAATCTAGCTTTTGACATGAGCGATTTGGGCTTGCTGAGTCACTTTTTGGGCTTGGAGATAGCTCAAAATTTTTATGGGATCACTATATCTCAGCAAAAATATGCTTCCGACCTGTTATTGAAGTTTAATATGGCTGAATGTAAGGCAGCCCCATTCCCATTCCTCTCAGGAATCAGTCTTGAGGAGGGAGATTCTACACCGCTTGCAGATTGCAGTATGTATCGACAGTTGATTGGTTCACTACTTTATTTGACACACTCACAGCCTGATATCTCATATGCCGTGAGTGCCGTGTCAATAAATATGCAGCAGCCACATGAGCTTCATTGGCGAGCAGCCAAGCGGATCTTGCAGTATGTGCAAGGTACGAGACAGTTTGGCATACATTATGCTGCAGATTCTGAGCTAGATTTCATTGGTTTTACTGATTCAGATTGGGCAGGTGATAGCATTGATCGGAAGTCCACTTCCGGTTATGTTTTCATGATTGGTCATGGTGCTATTTGCTGGTCCAGCAAAAAGCAAGCAGCCATTGCACTTTCTTCAGCAGAGGCAGAGTATCGAGGGGCAGTCAATGCCTGCATTCAGGCAGTTTGGTTGCAGGGTATTCTTTCCGAGTTTGGTTTTGGTGGCACTACTTCGACTGTCCTATTTTGTGACAATCAAAGTGCTATCAAGATCTCCACAGATCCAGTTTAGCGGCAGAGGACCAAACACATTGAGATTCATATGCATTACATTCGACAGTTGGTGCATGACCGCACCATCATTCTGCAATATTGCCCTACTGATGAGCAAATTGCAGACATCTTCACCAAGAGCTTCACTGAGAAGAAGTTCTCTTACCTCCGTTCACTGTTGGGGGTGAGTTCCATCATGGTGGAGATAGATTGATTCATTATTATGCTTTAGCTTGAGGGGGGGCTTTCTTCCCACTGGGTTTTCCCTCTTTCCTCACTTAGTTTATTTTCAGCATTTTTTGGATTATTGTATTGGGGTGACCTTTGGTCTTAGTTACCAGGGCCCCACATTATTTTTTGCACATCATAGTCTAGCTTGAGGGGGGGTGTTCGGATATCCACATCATCCTTTTCAGGATCTTGCATGCAATTAGGGTTTGCATGCAAAATCTAGGGTTTGCATGCACCTGCATGCACTTGCATGCATCCCAGTCACCAGTTTGATGCCTCCAGCACCTTAGCCACCTCATTCTAGCACCCGGGAGCCACTTACTATAGATTTTTATCCCTCCTAGGCTGAAAGGCACCCACTTCTCACCTACTGCCAGAGAAGGGCGCACTTGTTCACCTACCACTGCAGTTCCACTTCAGTTACATTCAGTTAGCTCCGATTCTCCCTGATTTGAGGCTAGTTTCACTCCCGACTGACTGTTTCACTTCCGTTGGACCTCCATTTTGACTAGATGACTTGTTCTGACTTCAGTTAGTCTCCCATGCACCCCCCACTGAGCCTCCTTCCCTTAATCAGTGCTACACACTTCAGTTACACATGACACACTCAGTTAGACTCAGATTGACACCTGGATGACTGGTTCTTGTGCATTGATGAGCACCACCGATTGATGATGAGGACTCCTAGTTGGAGTCAAGCTACTCCATTCAGTGATTCGAATGGCCTACTTAGTCAATTCGAATTGCTCATTGATTGTAATTGTATTCTATTGTAATTCATTCACCCTTTCTGGGATATTGAGCACTGCTGCATGTTTTGCACAGTTTTACACCATATTTTCTATTTTCATTTGTTGTGATTGATTTACTTGTTCATTAGATCTACTGTGACTAATTTTACATTTATCTGTACCACCACATAGGTCATAGGCAAGGAATATTTAGCTTTTGAGTAACACATTGTCATTTTTTTACTATTTTCATGTCGTGGATGGTTCTAGGAGCCTATGTTATGGTTTAGGGCCAAAATGTAGGTTCTTGGGCAATACAACTTTATTTTGAGACTCATGGGCCATGCATAGGGACTTGAGTCATCATACATACCTTAGATAGGGAATATTTTGTTTATAGTCTAAGTTCTTGTGTCTATTTTTGCACTAATTTTGGTTTGATAAAATCCCATACAGTGATCATTCAAACCTCAATGTCAAAGTCTTTGATCTAAAAACTTGGTTATAAATAACCCAAGGTCAAAGTTTATTGTGTTAGTGTGTTGATTTGGTGCAGTAGGCATGCTAGTGATTGGGTTAGGGGGTAGTGGGTAGGGTTAGAGGGACATTGGCTCAAGGGGATATTTTCTACAATTTCATAATGTGGTAGGCTTTGGGGGTTTTTTGGATTAGAAGAGAGGCACCTGAGGGATCAATGAGTTAGTGGGAAAGGGGTTCTCGTTTTGTTGGTACTAGTGGTTAAGTGGTTTATAATTTATCATGTTATTCGGTTTGGGGATAGATGTTGAGGTTAGTTACGAGGTGAGGGGGTTAGAGTTTGAAGCTTCTTAGGTGCATGAATTCATTGCATGGATCAAGTGTGCCAAGTGCATGATTCATTTACATGGGTTGGTTGTTTTAGGCCAGTGTCTAATTAGTGGCATTATTTATGGTGGCCATTTCAATATTTGTAACACAAAGGATGGTTCTTGTGGCCTGGATTATGGCATGTGAACTAAATTTAGGGTCTAATGTCATATTGATTTTCCATGGGGTTGATGGTCCAAGCATGTTAACCTAGATTACCACATAAGAATATCTAGCCTACATGTGAGATTGTCATGATCATCATTGTCACCATCGTCGATGTCATTATTGTTGTTGGTTTGTACATGGTTATGTAAACCAATAAACCAACCATGGTTTAATATTTATAGGTTATGTAAACCAATAGTGGTTCTCATAACCTAAATAATGGTCCATGGTTAATAAATTTACTATATGATTCATGGTCCATGTGTAGGGCCCTACACATAATTAATTTACCTTACAAACGAGATATTGTGGCCATTTCAATATTTGTAACATTGACGATGGTTCTCGTGGCCTATACCATGGCCTATCAAATAATTTTAGGGCCTAATACCATATTAATTTGTTATGGGGTTGATGGTCCATGCATGTTAACCTAGACTACTACATATGACCTACATATGGAATAGCCTGTATGTAACAATTCCCTCTGTTGCTCTTGAGTGATGATTAAGGCCTTGCGACATCACATAATCTCTAAAGAGTGAATCTAATTTCAACTACAAGTGGGATATGTTGGTAATTTTTAGATCCGTAACACCAAAAATGAAAATTTTCCTGCCAATTTCAACATGCTAGTAATTTTCATTCCATCACCCTTTCTTCTCATTGTTTTCCCCTTTTTGTGAGGAAGGTGTTCCTGCCACACAAAGGAGGGTGTTCCTGCCTCAAATGCATCTCCAAATTTGAGAAGAAGTCAACTTCCTCTCTCGATGTAATTGGAAACATTAATGCCCCTATACTTCCCATCTCAGTCACTACAAGAAAAAAGGCCTTTGGTCACAGTCATGCTTGTGACAGACCTTAAAGGGCCATCACCAATGTCACATATGATGACAGGACTTGAAAAATTGTCATTATAATTGTCTTTAGAGACATTCCTTGAAGGATCATCACCAAATCCATTTTCAATGACACTTTTTGTGAGGGCTATTAAAGGCACGTTGCCAATTCTCTCTCTAGTGACGGTCCTTTAGTGCCCCTCACTAATACCCATTAGTGAGGCTCATGCTTGCGACAAGACTTAAAGGGTCAGCACCAATGTAACATATGATGAAGAACCTTAAAAAAATTTCATTGTAATTGTTTTTGTAGATATTCCTTTAAGGCATGTCACCAAATCCTTTTTCAATGACACTTTTGTTGAGGGTTGTTAAAGAACCATTGTCAAATCTCTCTTTGGTGACACTTATAGTGATGATCCTTTAATGAACTTCGCTAATACTCTTTCTGATGATGTATATGTAACTACGGAATGTATTTCATCTGTGTATTTTATATATATTTATTGTACCCTTATAAGAGATGTGTTATTCCTCTATAAGGAAGTGTCGTCATGTGGATTGACAAGTGTCGCAAGTGTGTGTACTTGCCGATGCGTTATTAGACCACCATGTGGGGTCGGCCCTGAATTATATATATTATAATGTGGATGTACCTAGCTAGACAAGTCGGCCCCATAAGGTCACTGGGCAAACAGATCAGTATAAATAGAGATCAGGTGATCTCTATTTAGATCACTCGAAAAAGTATCTCACTCTCACTCAGAAAGTGGCGCACTAGTGAGGAGGAGGATCATCTGCTACTAGGAGACTATCTCAGTGTTATTTGGTTGTACTTTGGTTGAGCCATTGCTCTCTCTATCTCTGAGGAAGTTGTGGGGTTTTTCACCTTAGGGTTTTCCCCACGGAAACTCTGTGTCTCTTGTCTCTCATGCTTTTGATTCTTGTGATGCTTGTGATGCTTATTGTGATTCTAATGCATTGATATACTGTATATGTTATTCTCTCAGTAAAGATCCTAGAGTATTGTGAATTAATGCTCAAAATTTAACATGGTATCAGAGCTAACCTGAGAAGAAGACATTTTGCAGTGACGGAAACTTGATTTTCTTGTTTATTGGGTTTCTCTCCATAGCTTTTTGAAAATCCGTATAGTAGATTGACTCTACTCATCAAGGCGCATCTATCTGTCCAATCAGAATTCAATTTCGAGCATTTTCAGATTTGGCCCTAAAAATTAGGGTTTACACAAAAATAGGAATTTCTGGAATCTGAAGGCACAGCTGGAAGCTCCTTGCAAAAATAGAAGTTTAGAGCTTTGGATCGAGATTTTTGGCTGGGTATATCTCCGGGAAACTCAAACCCTAATTCAGGGCTCTCCTAGTGAACCCGGGAGGACAAAAAGGCAATTCTGAAGGGCAAAGCTTTGCTGATCTCAAATTCTGAAAACACCAGGCTGATCAGCTCATCAAGGCGCATCTTTCTATTCTTTCAGAAATTTGAAATTCACATTTTGAATTCTTAAGGTTTTTCCGACAAACCCTAATCTGGGACCAGATCCAGTTTTCAGCATTTCAAGTGCTAAGACCTAAATCTTTTCTATTTCTATTTGAAGTACTCTTTAAGATGTCTCTCCACACCAAGCTTGAGGATAAGCTTGAAGGGGATGATAACTTCCGAGCTTGGAAGTATAGGATTGGGTTAATCCTGGAAGACAATGAGTTGGACTCATATGTGAAAGAAGACATCCCTATCCTAGAGGATGAAGAGGCCAAGGTATTGCATAAGAAGAACTTGGTCAAGGCAAAGAGAATCATTGCTAATTCTATCAAAGATCATCTCATACCCCATGTGTCTTCTCTAAAGACACCCAAGGAAATGTTTGACTCTTTGACCAAGCTATTTGAAGGGAAGAACATAAATCGGAGGATGACCCTGAGGAACCAATTGAAAGGAGTAAAGTTTTAGAATGGAGAAACCATTCAATCTTATTTTTCTAGGGTCTCCCATATTAAGGAACAACTGGAAGCAGTAGATGAAATGGTGGAAAATGGTGAAGTTGTCATGACCACTCTGAATGGCCTACCTAGGTCATGGGACTCCTTCATTCAAGGAATCTGTGCAAGAAAGAAGTTGGTATCCTTCAACAGATTGCGGGAAGAATGCTCTCAAGAAGAAGCTAGACTTGTAGGTCATGAAGAAAAGATGGAAGGTGAAGATCAAGCTCTTGTAGCTCACACCAAAAGAAGCAAGCCCAAGAAGGAGCACTCTCGCCACAAGAGATCCTATCAAAAGAATAAGAAGGATCTAAGATGCTTCACATGCAATGAGAAGGGTCACTTTGCTTCAGACTATCCTAAGAACAAAAGGGATAATAACAACAACTCAAGTAAGAAGAAGAAGGGCAGCAAAAGAAGGTTTCATCCTCATGCTGCCGAAGATGATGAACCCCCAAAGAAGAAGGCTAGGGCAGAAAGTGATAGTGATGATGACTCATCAAGTGAAGAAGAGTATGTACTGATCTCTGCTCTCACAGGTACTATCTCCCATGGTTGTAATGATTGGTTAATTGACAGTGGGGCTTCCAAACACATGACTGGGTTTAAGGAATCTTTTGTGAACCTATCTGAACATGAATCACCCCATAAGGTGAAACTTGGGGATGATTATCAATACCCAATCAAAGGAAGTGGTGAAGCCTCCTACAACCTAGATTCTGGAAAATATTTGAAGATGAAAGAAGTCCTTTATGTACCTGGGCTCAAGAAGAACTTACTCTCCATCTCTGCATTGGATGCAAAAGGTATGAGGGTTGCATTTGTGGATGGCCAAGTCCTAATGTGGCCAAAGGGAAAGAACATAGATTATGCAGTAGTGATTGGAGAGCAAGAGGGAGGTTTGTATAAGTTGAAGGTACAACCTAAACATGCCATGGTACATGAATCCATGGAGCCAAGTGAACTTTGGCATAGAAGACTTGCTCATATGCACTATAGAGCACTTCCAATTGCAAGCAAGGCTGTAGAGGGTCTTCCTGAAATCAAGACCGAACATGAAGGTGTTTGCAAAGGATTGCAAAAGGTAAGAACATTAAGAAGGCTTTCTGAAGCAGTGAAAGCAAGGCAAAGGATATCCTAGAAATCATACACTCAGATGTATGTGGTCCTATGTCATCTAGTTCTCTTAGTGGGTATGTTTACTATGTCTCATTTATTGATGACTTCTCCGGGAAGACTTTGGTATACTTCTTGAAGATGAAAGATGAGGTGTTTGATAAGTTCAAGGAATTCAAAACCTTGATGGAGAATCAAACTGACAAGAAGATCAAAACATTCAGATCCGACAATGGCGGAGAATTCACCTCAGGTGACTTCAAGAAACTTTGCAGTGATTCAGGGATTAAGAGGGAGTTGACTGCTCCTTATAATCCTCAACAGAATGGAGTTGCAGAAAGGAAGAACAGAACTATCATGGAAGCAGCAAGGGCAATGCTGCATGACCAGGATCTACCTATGCATCTATGGGCAGAAGCAGCTAGAACAGCGGTATACGTGCAGAACAGAACACCCCACAAGATATTGGACAACAAGACAACAGAAGAGGTCTTTTCTGGTAAGAAACCTAAAGTTAGCCATCTCAGAATATTTGGTTGTCCAGTATACACTCATGTCCCAAAGGAAAAGAGGACTAAACTAGATCCTTCAGGAAAGAAGGGTATCTTTGTGGGTTACAGTGAAAGATCGAAGGCTTACAGAATATACTTTCCAGGGTTCAAGAAGATTGATGTCAGCAGGGATGTAACATTTGATGAAAACTCAGCATTCATCAAATCCAGAAAGACACCTCTTGAAGATCATGAAGAACCAAAGGAAAATAGATTTCAAGACATCACCATGACTAAATCAATTCCAAAAGTAGATCGTGAAGTTGAAGATCCACAAATACCTATAGATACACCTCGTGAGAATAACTCTCACAAGAGGAAACCTGCATGGGCTAGAGAGCTCATTCAAGATGCAGAAATATATGGCATTCCAGAAGAAGAACACAGAGCAAAGAAGAGAACCAGATCACATACCAGCTATGTTGCTTTACTCTGTGACATTATGAACAAAGAGCCTTCCAGTTATGAAGAAGCAGCGGAAAAGAAAGAATGGAAGGATGCCATGTTTGAGGAATATCAATCAATAATGAAGAATGATGTTTGGGATGTTGTCCCAAGACCTAAAGAGAAGTCTGTTGTGACTTCCAAATGGATTTACAAAATCAAGCATGCTGCAGATGGTAGTGTGGAGAAATACAAGGCAAGATTCGTAGCTCGTGGCTTCTCTCAGAAAGAGGGAATAGATTATGAAGAAACTTTTGCACCTGTAGCCAGGTATACTTCCATCAGAACAGTACTTACCCTGGCTGCAGGAATGAAATGGAAAATACACCAGATGTATGTCAAGACTGCTTTCTTGAATGGTGTAGTTGAAGATGAAGTATATGTGGAGCAGCCACTCGGTTTTGAAATACATGACAGGGAGTCATATGTGTGCAAATTGAAGAAAGCCTTGTATGGCTTGAAACAAGCTCCCAGAACCTGGTATGGTAGGATGGACAATTTCCTATCTAGTTTGGGCTTTACCAAGAGTAAAGCGGATTCCAACCTCTACTACAAGGTTGAGGAAGGAAATCCTGTGATTCTACTCCTGTATGTGGATGACCTATTTGTAACAGGATATGACAGATTGATTGCAGATACGAAGAGGAATCTTGCTGCTGAATTCGATATGAAATATTTGGGAATGATGCACTATTTCCTAGGTATGGAGGTGTGGCAGAGTGCAGGTGGGATCTTCCTTGGTCAAGGGAAGTACACAGTAGATATCCTGAAGGGATTTGGGATGATGGATTGCAAGGCCATGGCCACACCTATGGCATCGAATCTGAAGCTTCTATGTGATGCTTCATCTGAGCCAGTTGATGTCTCTATGTATCGTCCGATGATTGGGTCCTTGATGTACCTGACGAACACGAGACCAGACATTTGCTTTGCTGTGAACACATTGAGTCAGTTCCTGATAGATCCGAGGAGTGTTCACCTGGTTGCTGTAAAGCATGTTCTGAGGTACCTGAAGGGTACAGTGGATTATGGGCTCAAGTATGAGGCAAATCAAAAGTTTAACTTGCAGGGTTATGTTGATTCAGATTGGGCTGGCAATGCTGCAGATAGGAAGAGTACATTTGGGTGTTGCTTCAGTATGGGATCAGGTGTGATCTCTTGGTTTAGCAGGAAGAAGTCTTGCGTAGCACTGAGTACAGCTGAGGCAGAGTGTGTTGCAGCCTGTTCAGCTAGTTGTTAGGCAGTATGTCTACGGAATGTACTATCTGAGTTATTTGATCTCCCGTTGGATGCTACTGGTATCTTCTGTGATAACCAGAGTTGTGTGAAGCTATCCGAGAATCCAGTGTTTCATGACAGGTCGAAACACATAGAGATCAAATATCACTATATCAGGGATATGGTGCAGAGAGGAACTGTGAAGCTCCTGTATGTTGCGACGGACGAGTAGAATACAGATGTGCTGACGAAGCCACTAGCCAGGGTGAAGTTCGAGTACTTCAGAGAGAGGCTTTGCGTTCTTCAGATCGAGGACACTTCGAGGAAGAAGTGATGGACACATTTTCTGAAGCCATTCCAAGCATTTGGAAGGAGGATCCTTCACATGGCTGTGGATGTAAGTGCAGGATGATGAGCATCAGGATGATGTTCTGGTTTCTGCTTGGATATGATCAGTTGGATCATTTTTATGTATGTATGTATGCATCATGTTGGATGATAGATATGATCAGTTGGATCATTTATATGTATGTACGCATCATGTTGGATGCTGGATATGATCAGTTGGATCATTTTTATGTATGTATGTATGCATCATGTTGGATGCTAGATACGATCAATTGGCTCATTTATATGTATGTACGTATCATGTTGGATGTTGGATATGATCGAATGGATCATGTGTATGTATTTTTGTATATGCATCATGTTGGATGCTTGGACCATCTATCTGTATATGTATCATGTGGATACATGGAATGATCAGATGGATCATGTATGGTGATATGTATCATGTATTTGTATTTGTATCAAGTGGATACATTGTATGATCAAGTGGATCATGTATGATGATATGTATCAGGTAGATACTTGGTATGCATCAGGTAGATGCATTGTATGATCAGGATGATCATGGATGACGAGCTTCAGGATGTTGCAGTGATGATGATGAGGATGATCATGTGTACGTCAGGATGATGTATGGTGAGTATCAGGCTGATACTCTATGGTCATGGATCAGGTTGTGCAAATGAGCATATAATTTGGCCCTGGGAGATTTGTAGATAGTCTTTCAAGGTTTTGCCTATGGCATGTAATTCGTTGCCCTGGGATATCTGGCAAATGCTCTTTCAAGGTTCTGCTCTGGGAGGACATATAATTTGGCCCTGGGAGATCTATAGATAGTCTTTCGAGATTTTGCCTATGGCATGTAATTCGTTGCCCTAGGATATCTGGCAGATGCTCTTTCGAGGTTTTGTCCTATGGCATATAATCTGTCCCTGGGAGATCCGATAGGTTTGGTTGTGTGCCCGTAATCAGTCCTGGGATGCTCTTGTGAGGTTTTGCCATGACCACATGTAATTCGTGCCCTGGGAGATCCTATAGGTAGAGCTGTGTGCTCGTAACATCCTGGGATGCTCTTGCGAGGTTTTGTGGTGACCACATGTAATTCATGCCCTGGGAGATCCTATAGGTAGATCTATGTGCTCGTAACAGCCTGGGATGCTCTTGCGAGGTTTTGTGGTGAGGTCACATATAATATGGCCCTGGGAGATCTGCAGATACTCTTTTGAGGTTTTTCCTATGGCATGTAATTCATGCCCCGGGATATCTGGCAGATGCTCTTTCGAGGTTTTGTGACGCATGTAATAAGTCCTGAGGATTCCACAGTATGGCCAGTGATGATGAAGACCTGCAGGTGGTGGGCCTACATCCAGTATGAAAAAGGACTGGCTCTGTAGAACTTCCTATGACGAGTAGAGTCAGAGATTGGTTGAGATAGCAGCAGCAGTGACGATGATGATGACAATGCATCGATGATGATGATCCCAAGAAGAAGACTTGTCTAGCAAATCTGTGTCGAGAAATAACTTCATAGTTAAGAGGGAGTGTTGATGTATATGTAACTATGGAATGTATTTCATCTGTGTATTTTATATATATTTATTGTACCCTTATAAGAGATGTGTTATTCCTCTATAAGGAAGTGTCGTCATGTGGATTGAAAAGTGTCGCAAGTGTATGTACTTGCCGATGGGTTATTAGACCACCATGTGGGGTCGGCCCTGAATTATATATATTATAATGTGGATGTACCTAGCTAGACAAGTCGGCCCCATAAGTTCACTGGGCAAACAGATCAATATAAATAGAGATCAGGTGATCTCTATTTAGATCACTCAGAAAAGTATCTCACTCTCACTCAGAAAGTGGCGCACTAGTGAGGAGGAGGATCATCTACTACTAGGAGACTATCTCAGTGTTATTTGGTTGTACTTTGGTTGAGCAATTTCTCTCTCTATCTCTGAGGAAGTTGTGGGGTTTTTCAACTTAGGGTTTTCCCCACGGAAACTCTGTGTCTCTTGTCTCTCATGCTTTTGATTCTTGTCATGCTTGTCATGCTTATTGTGATTCTCATGCATTGATATACTGTATATGTTATTCTCTCAGTAAAGATCCTAGAGTATTGTGAATTAATGCTCAAAATTTAACACTTTCTAGTAGCTTTTGGAAATTGTAAAAAAATGTTTGTTACTGTTGATCATTCTAATGAGTTTTGGTTGATGTTATGTGACCATTGCTATAGTTTTTTATAAAAGATAATGGTTTAAGACCACTGCTAGATCTTAAAATGGTTCCTTTATACTACTTTTACACAAAAATACTCCTTGTATTATATTAGGTTATATGTGGTGGCTCAAGGCCCTACACATTGTTCATGAGACTTGAAATCAATAGTTATAACCTAATTCCCTAGTTTTTTTCCATGGACCATGGTTAGGGAATTATCATGCCTTTCTATCATGCACTAAACCTTAAAAGCATTCCATATATGTTTAATAGGAAAAATATTCCTTCACAGTGGCTATGCGGTGTTATAGGGCCTTACACATGGTGCATGAACCCTCAGAGAAAAAAATAGGGTATAATACCTAGTGTTTAAACGCAAACCATGGTAATTTGGATCCCAAATCCCATCCCTAAATATACATTAATCCTTATACTTGTGCTTCTCTATATTTCTCGATTTTTTCTTTATACATTTCCATAATAGTGGCATCATGTCATTAAATTCCTTTGGTGAAGTCCTTGTTTACTTGGGCTTGATTGGGCCTCAACCAAGAGTTGAGGGCAAACTCTTCTCCTTCAATACATCATCAAATGAAAACAAGTTGTAATCCCTAATTAGCACATTATCCTTGCATTGTTTAGTGCCCAACCCTTATGGATTGAGACTGTGTATGTTTATCCTTGTTTCATTTTTACATTACATTCATATTTTTGTTGACTTGGTGAAGGGACTGGACCCATACCCATACTTGGCCTACTATTCATCAAATTCTATTGGTTCTACTAGCTTTTCAATACATGAAGATATTGGTTTCTAGGGTCTCAGATATTTTGGAGTTTGTCGGTATTGTGATTGACTGACTTCCTTTGTTCAGATACTCCCTGGATGCACTTGACCATCTCTTAATTACTAGGCAGGAGTTGAATAGGTTCATTCAAGATGACATTTACAACTAGTTTATATAAATCACTTAGATACAACTAATTTAATGTAGCTTGCAAATCACTCTAAATTGTTCCAGTTTTGGACATAATTGGAAGGGTTACTCATTATTCTCATGTTTATGTCCTCATCAATGCTAATTTTGGATACAATATTGGCTCATGAGATCTTGCACACACAAAATAGATCATCAAGAGAAACAGTTTGAATGTAGATTGACAAAAAGCTTGGTTTATGTGCACTACAACTTGAGGTTGTTGTCCCATTATTGTGATGCAACCAAGAATGATAGAACATATTTGACTTGCGACAAAAATCTAGAGGAGGCTAATTTGAAGGATGGATCCATAGAATTAGAGCACTTGGAGGCTGAACTATTGGGTGATCATGATGGTGATCAAATTCATACAACGTAGATGCCACCCCCAACCATCAGCAGGTTTTCAGATGTAGGAGTTTTTCCTTTATCTTCATAATGTCCAACATTCCATGGGGGGCATGCATCTTCTTCTCATGTTCCATGAACAATTCTAGTTTCTCCTATTCTTGTACCTAGACCACGAGAAAGGAAATTAGATGTTTCTCATGGCAACTAGAGGAAAACTTAGTATGTAACATCATAGTACTTTGTATTTAATGTTTATTATGGCCTATTTTGTAAACATTAGATATGTTTAAGTTTGAACTTTGAATTTTGAACATACCTTTGAAGTTTAAACTTTAAATTGTTGATTGCACCTTACAACTCTATGGTAATGAATATGATATTATAATGCTTTGTTTCATTTCATGGTTGATGTTATCTATTAAAATTTGTTAATGGAAAATATTATATGTTGAAAATTTAAAAGTCGATGTTGTTGATGATTGATCATTTGATAACAATATTACAAATTATAGCTCCTAGATGATTGACATTATATGTGTTTTAAAATGATTATATATATGTTTTGATGTTTTCTCTAATTAATTTGACATTCTACATGTTTTTTTAATATACTTGCATAAATATATATTAAAATATATATAATAATTAAGAAGCGCTCTCCAAGATTTTGAAAATATGGCTTCCCGCTCCTGCCCGTGCTCCCAATAGTACCGAGATCCCATCTGTTGTAAGGGCCTTCTTGAGAAGTTGCAAAGATAGAATTCGAAGGCACGAAGTCAATAAACTCTGTAGATTTCTTTGGACATAAACTAATAAAAGAGACTTCCCCCTTGTATGTGCCCTATTGGCCCTAATTCAACCTTCGCCTAGGCCTTTTCAACGATCAGAATCCATCGGTGATGCGGTTTCTTTTTCAATGATCAGAGTCCATCGGTGATGCGGTTTTTAACAATTTGGAGGGATTCAAGTGGAAATTGCATTTTTTTCTTGAGCAATTCTTATCAGCATGGGGAGTTGCCAATTCAAGGGATAGACAAGAGATGGTAATTCAATGAAACAGAGCATCTTCTTGGGGTGTTCAATGGAGGCAATTAGGAGATGGGAAGGTTTTCCAGAGGTGAAGGACTTCTATCTAGCGATCTACATTGCATTTTCGTGTATTTCCATCCAATTTTTTTGGGACGTTGCTTTGTACCAGGTCAGTTTATTTTCACTTGGAATTTTGATTTGGGACCCAATTTGCAAAACCCAATGTCATTTCTTTTATTTAAATTGTGTTCTTTAATATGAATTTATATCAATCCTACTAAATGAAAGACAATACTTTAGGTGCCTCCATGGATTCTCAGAATCAGTAAAGGTAAATTGAAATTACAGTAATTACATATAAACTAGTCATATCTAGGAATAGAATAGACAAAGAACATTGTAAATCAGATAATTTTTCCAAGTCATAGTAATCACCAAATTCTTGGATTCACATGCATTCACATTAAACTAGCTAACCTCTTCCATAATTCCTATTTCTATTCAATGGGATTGGAATTTTGCACATCGAATCTCTGGCCAGATGATGTAATTTGTTTGATGTACTCTCTTGGTTATTTATTGTTTGAAATCCTTTCTTTAAACTCCAAAAGCATTACCATTTTACCAAATTCGCCAACCGCCACAAGTGCCCATATTTCTCACAGGGAAGATGACCCACTAGATGATGACGATGCAATAAATTCCTTGGATTCTGAATCACTACTCTAGTTTGCATCAGACTAAATTGGAGCAGTCTCCCAAACATCTTCCACTGTTCGCTAGAACAGACTCAATAATTCGGTATCCATTTTTTAGATTTCATATTGAGGCACAGTCCATCTAACTTAACCACTTTATTTAAGGAAAGGATTCCATTCCCATATGACATTATTAATACAAGAACAATGGTGGACTGATTGTGGAAGTTTTGAGGAATGTATTCCATTACAAATCTCACAGTTCTATTTCACTCATGGGATTCAAAGCAGGGATTCTTATAATAGCTTTTTCTGATTTTTTTAATCTAGTCACTTCAATAGGATAATATAGAATTCTAATTTATGCTATATAGTTCACCTAGCCTTGCTTCAAAGACTACCTTTCTTTCTCGCATCTCATTCTTGTCAGTGGAGTAGTGTAAAGCTGCCATCTTTCCATCTCTGGAGGTGTCAGGTTTGTGTTTACCGTAGGTGAGTAGTAAGCATATTAAATTATAACATAATAGACATTTAGGTCAGATGTAAAATATATATATGATAAATATTTGCACATTCCGACTATCACTAGAGCCTTACAATAAATTCAAGCATCACCTCTCTAACTATAGTTGCAGGTCAAGATATGTGGCCTCTAATTATTGTAAACAACTGCCTTTCTCTTCAAATTATTCTTGTAATGATGTATACTTTTCTTTAAACTGATTTAATTCAGCTCAAGCAACCTTGACTTTGAATTCAATCTCTTCATTCAAGGACACTTTATTTTCTATTTGATCATCCCTCAATTGCTTCAATTCCTTAGTTGCAGCAAGTTTTGTCTGTAAATATGCAACGTTTTTCTCTGATTGTAGGAGTTGAGCCTTGAGAGCCTCTATATTGTTGTTTTCCATTTGAAACATCCCTTCTAGCTATTCCTTTTTAGATTGTATGATATTAAGCTGCTTTTTTAGTTTGTTGATTTCTTCATTCAATTGGCATTCAAGAGTTTCTTTTTCTAATGAGATATTTTGACCCTCCCCACACTTGTTAAAGACATTTTAAATGGAGCTCGACTCAACAAATCCAATAGCAAGTGTATAAATTAAAGATTCATTTTCATATTTCTCTTTTTCAATCTTACTAGAATTATCCTTCCCAAATGTTGGGCCATTTGCAACTGGATCTTCAGATTCACTGCCACTGTGTGATTCATCGTTCCATTCGAGTTGTTTCTTGATTGTGGCCCCATTCGAGTTGTTTCTTGATTGTGGCCCTCATGGTTGATACATCTTCAAGTGAAAAAAAATGATTTACAATCCAGTCCAATGTAGAAACCACTTCTTCCACAAACTCTACTATTTGAGCCTTTCCTTGAAGGAGATTACTGCAAATCTTGACAAGCCTTTGAATGATAGAATCCAATTATGAATTCTGCCACTAGAGGACATGCACGGTATAGCATGGAACAGATGTAGAGTTTTCAAAGAGTAGAGAACCAAAAGTAGTGAATGGAATTCTCTCAGAATGAATATCATCTACACAACCTGAGTGGAAAAATCCTTCAACAAGCCCCATTATTTTATGAATATATGCATTTAATCTTGAACAATGGGAGGACCTTTTGTTCCATTTAGAAGAAGTAAATGGACCTATTTCATCTTCAGAATAATTTCCTTCAGAGAGAGATCTTGGTGATAATTGATCTGACATGACTCCTTTCAGAGAACTATTATTCAAACCATCAGTGTTTAAAACTTTCAGACAAGTTAACCTTTTATTTTTTTCATTTGTTCAGCACCATAATGCTGTGATTTTGGAATAACAACTTTCACCTTCTCTAAGACTCCATCCAAACTTTTCCCTTTTGCATGAGCATCAAAAATCATGCACAAAAGCTCTTCAGGACTAGAAAGGGATACCTCATTGGCCAAATTACCAAATTGTAAGGTAGAAAGTTGTTGGTTACACGTTGTGTGTTTATCAGCGACTAGAAGTTATGTTTCCCTCTATGCAGCGGCTACTTCTAAAGCATATTTCTTCTCCATCATAGGTAAGGCATTTCTATTTTGGTCCATATTCACTTTGATAGGTCCTTGTGATTGCACTTCTAGTTTTCCAAAAACTATTGCGGACTCCGCAATCTAGTTTGGAAAAATTGTTGTTAACTGTTCCATCTCAATAAAATCACCCATTAGGTTAAAATATCGTGACTTAGTCACTTTATTAGAAAGCATGCCAGGATTTTCTTTCTTAAAATGTTCCAGTTCATAAATCAATGCAGATGCCCATGATTCAACATAGCTAGCTTCATCATCATTGCAACCATCTTCAGATATTGAAGCAAGACTTGGTTCATAACACAGACTTGTACCTTTAGAAAATTCTACATGATCATTAATAACCATGCCATTTATTTTACCAATACCATGGCCTCTGCACAAGCATCCAGTTGTGACTCAACTTGTGATAATTTATTATCTGTCCATGCACACATGACCCTTGAAAATTGAAGTTCGTTATTCCTCTTTGCCAGATTTCTTTTACAATTTAAGGATGTCATTTTCTTCTTCCATAGATAGCAATCGCTCTAATAGAATATTTATCTGTTTTATGTTGGTTTCGTGAGAATTAACATGGACAGGCTCTCCAAGTGTTGAACCTACATAAAATCCACCTTTGTTTGCATGCAGTTTTTTTCTTTTTCACTCGGTTGTGTCCTTGGCCAATATTTCAACTTTTGTTTTCATCTGAGCCATAGCAGTAGGTCCTGGCAATTTTTTCCTGACTAGGATACACAATATTTGGCATTATGTCTCTAACTTGGCAATCTTTTCCGTACTCTCCAAATGTTGTTTGCTAGATGCATTAGCTGATTTTCTGTTGTACTCTCTCTCTTCATTGCATATTTCTAGTTCCTTCTCTAGTACACGAGTTCATATAGCTCTTTTACATTTTATCTTGTTGTTTAGTATGTTTTAAATTTAATGTAGATTATTGATCTGATATTTTAAATTACACCAAGAATTTGTTGCAGTGATTAATGTTTGCTAATATCTAGGGTTGACTCTTAGCTTATGGGTTGCATAGTGATTCCCCCTTATGGCTATCAAGTACTAACCCGACGTGCAGGGAGAGTGTACAAGGTGACAATGTATATTCTTCAATTACTTGGAACCATTCCAGTTTCAAGTGTTAAGTTTTAACATGGTCAATGCTCCTTGATGTGGAGGTGTAAAGATAGAAGAAAATTGAATTGAAGTAATGGAAGTTTGAGAGGAGTATCCAAGTTGTTTCTTTATATAGCCTTAAGTGAATGTTCTTTCTAATTAAGTTGGGAGTCTATATTAATAGATTTAGAAATGGATGAAATTTATGATTTAAAAAAAACACACCTCGGAAATTGGATCCCTTTTGGTGCTTGATAGATCCGGGTTTAAGATGGATCTATGCTGGTCTTTACTCAACAAGCTTTTATCCCAAGTTTTTTATAGTAGAAATATGTTTGAGAGCAAGGTCACGGAGTTTGAAAAATGTGGGGGTGCGTAATATGTGCCATCCTCCTGCTATTTTACAAATAGGCATTTTCTCTATGACAACTTGGACCATTGTTAGAGAACTTGCCAAGTTTGACTCAGACTCATGAGTCAAACTTGGCTTGGCACAAAAATCAAGATCAACTACCTTGCTAGCTAGTCAAACTTGCTGCAAGTGTGTTTAATTAATTGAAAACGAGTTTGACTTGCAAGTACTTGTGTGTCCTCTGAGTTTTCCTTGAGTGAAACGATAGTATAATAATTTTTTTCTTTGTATTATCTGAGTTTTTTTTTTTAGAGGTGTCAAACTCTTGTTTTCTAGCCTCACCAAGATTTCCATCTTGCCGAGGCTTGTAACTATGACTTGGACCAGCAAATGCTAGTCCCATAAATGAGACATTCACCACCACCAGGTATAAGTGATGCCTTCTCTAAACTTGTTACTGCATCCCTATATGAAATTGTATTGTTTCTTCGAATTTATTTGGTGCTACATTCAGCTTACCTTGTTCCCACCTAATTCTTCCACCAATAAGATCATCTTCAATCTCCTATAATACATCTTGTGGTAAGTGAACAAAGTAAACATTTCCAAATGTATCTGCACTTGCCATAGTGTCGAAGTCTATATGTATTGAAGAAGTTAACCAACGAGGAACACAATCACCTACGAATATGTACAGTTGGTTCTCATCGCGCTGATACTTCTCCTACCTTAAAGGTC
The DNA here is from genome assembly GCA_027924585.1 of Larix kaempferi. Lineage (NCBI taxonomy): Eukaryota > Viridiplantae > Streptophyta > Pinopsida > Pinales > Pinaceae > Larix > Larix kaempferi. Next base: position 49,288,204 of record BSBM01000073.1, read on the forward strand.
AAGTGTACTCTTTATCTAACCCATGCCATTCTTATGACATCCTTGAGATGCTGTTATAGCTTTGAAATTTGTAACCTAGTACCTATAGAACATAGCTCAACATGCCATTATATATGTGCATTTCAAAATAATAATAAGTAAATCTCCACAAGCACATAGTTGAAATTGTAAGTCTAGGGGGATGGTGAAATAAAGGGACAACAACCATTGTTTGCCTAGAGAAATGGGCCCATGGATACATTAACAACAAAATCTATAGTGGTAACTTTCAATGCTTATAAATCCTAGAATATCCACTAAACCCAGTGACAACTTTCAATGCTTAGAAATCCTAGAAGATTCACTATAACCAATGCCTTGACAAAAAATGCACAAGATTGCAAGGTATTGCATTTAATTTCCACCAATGCAAGAAGGGCTCTTATTTGGTTTATAATATCAGGGTATCTTTCTATATAAATGGTATCTTTCAATTTGGTGAAGCCTCTAGATGATTGTCAACCAAAGGATATCATTTCGGCTTTCCTAAAATTTTGTTTTTGTCCGCAAATATTGTAGTGGCTTGTGATTAGTATGAACTATGGTCTCCTTACCTAGTAGGTCGTTTCACTAATGCTTTACATATTGGATGATCATAGATGTGTTCTCATAGGTTGTATTCTTGACAACTTTTTAAAAAAAAATTCTCCAAATGCAGTGCTCTTTGTTAGACCCAAATTAGTGACTATGATGTAATTTGACTTATGATGAGTAAGGCAACAACATATCTATGTAAGAGCATGAATAGTAAACCAGAGAACAATCCCAAAGCATTCCAAGGCATGCAAGAGACAATATGTGTCTCAATAACTATACAATCTATTACCAATACAAATGCTACAATTTTGAGTGCTATGACTGTAAAGTTGAGAAGCAACTATGTATGGCCGGATCCTTGAGGACATGGATGTGAGGCCAGTCCACTAATTAAGGAACAAAAGAAGAAAGTCAAAAATGATCTGATCATTTATAAATGAGGTATGATACAATGTTTATACAAGGTCATGAGTGCTTAAATGCTCAATTGAGGTCCCTTAATGGTTTGTCTTCTGCACTGTGAAATGGGATAATCACTGCATTCCCTGAAATCATGTTGTCCATGGCATGATCAAACTTGATCACCATCTTGGGCACTTAACCTGGGTTGATCTGGTCCACTTGATCACTTGTGAGCTGTGATATCATTCGTGTAATCCATTTCGGTTGTTAATTTTTCATCTGGTGGTGTTATGGTGCATTGAGTTGTCACTGAGGTGGACCATGGTTCTAGTCATTGGATGATGAGTTGGCATGAAAGAAATTTGACACTGTCATCGATGGTCTGGTACAATGATAATGTGATGCCTACATCACAAGTAAGGTCTGGTTGTCCAAAGAATGGCATTGGTTGTGCAAGAAGGCTCTGATATGACGAACATGGCAGATTGTTGGGTATGGCCTCTAGTGAAGTTGTGATGTAGTGCATTGAGATATCACTAAGGTGGCACTAGGAGCTAACCAATGAGTTGGCACCAAATAGATTTGATGCGGTCATTGATTCTATGGTGAATGGGGGTGTGGCACCTCTGGCACAAACAAGGTCTAGTTGATGGAAGACTCACAAAGATTGCTCAAGTGTGTGTTGTGACCACTGGGGCAGAATATTGGGTGCAGCACTGCTCTAGTGGAACAAGAGAGCCAAACATTGACTTTTCTTCACATTGAAGATAATCCAGTTTGCACGTTCACACCTTGTTGAGATGCTGCAAGTGGGGGGTTTCTATTTTGCCAAAGTCAACGAAGACTTGCACCTAGCTCCAACCACATGAAATGGCCTGTCCCAGCTTGACTTGCATAGGAGAGACAACCCATGAGAAGAAAAACATGTCTATAGGAGATTTGAACCTTGTTGGAGGTATGAAAAACCCCTCCTCTACCATCGAACCAATACCCATTGATAGAGACTCACACTTTGCGAGAAAACAAAGCAAAGTGTAATGTATTGAGGATTTATGCAAATCTGGCTCTTGGAATGCAAGGATATAAATACTTGGAAATAATTGTGATTGAAAAATGGTTAAAGAACAAGCTTGCTATATGAATTTCTGAATAAAAGATATCATTGTGAGAAAGAAGGATTAAAGTCACATGCATTTTATTAATTTTAAGAACATGAACTAGCTACCTATGTCTGCCTTGATATCTTCTGTATATGTACCTTGTAAGGAAACATCCAATCAAATTACAACAAATTAATCAAACCAGAGAAAAAACATTCTATGTTAAAGGAATTGGTAATATCTTCAAAAGAGGCAACAATCAAGCACACATTTCTACAAATTGATCAACATCAGATTTGATGGCACTCAGTAGACCTTCTGATGTCACTTTTATGTTTCCATCACCAATTGTCATCAAGATTTTTGCCTGAAAGGCATTTGCATAAGTGTTGGGGTACAAAAAATATCTACACGAGTACCATCTTCCGAGGAATGTTGAAATTCAATATTTTCCCATCTTTGTGGCTTCCCTGCTACTGCCTTCCCTTGAAAGGTCTCGAAAAAAGTATCCATGGCATTTCCAAGAGCTACAGCTGCTTCTTTGGAAAAAGGAATTGTCACTACTATTTCGCCAGCATCAAAGGTTACTTTTTGATTTGCTAAAAATAGAGAGAAAATGTAAGTCAGAGAGTACTGATCATTTTGGACTCAAATATGCACACTTATAAGTTACAACAAAGCAGGGTGCTTTAATGTTAGAACCTATACAAGAATTGTAAGGAATACAATCCCAGATTTAAAGATAAATGTGTAACAGTAGATCCATAGAAAGAAAAGGTGAAATATAAAAGGTATACAAACAATTCAAACACTATCCAATATGAATAGGATTATGAATCACAATAAATAACTCTTCTTGCTGCCTTTATGAACCCTTTCTCAAAACCTCTATTTCTAACATTTTGTTTCATCTAAAACCATTTATGTTTGAGCAGACTTTATCAACATGCAACCATACATAGGTGGGTGTGGGTACGGGTAGTTAACTGTATATACACATATACACTCCAAGGGGAAATTCCAAATCTTACAAAAAGATTCTAACTTGTGCAGAGGGTATTAGGGGTTCCCTGTTGATGGGTACAATCGAGGGGTAGCATGGTTTCATGATATCATTTCCTTTAGAAGATTCACGTTAAGATGGTAACTCATTCCTCTTTCTTTGATCCAGTTTGTTTTGTTTCTAAAATCAGAAACTCCAACTTTTTTGGCCAGAATTGGGTCATATTGTCAATGTCCCAGGATGTCAATCTTGGGATTCCTGGGTAGTTGAGAGGCTGCAAGCACTGAAATCCTGGAATTCAAACCTGGACCAGTGTAAACTACCACAGATTTAGTAATGAACCACAACCATACTGACCTCTGATTAGTTTTTTTTTACTCCCCAATATCTTGCAGTAGACTGGTGGAAGTTTACCACAATTAGCCCAGGTTAAATTCTCCACACATCCATGTCTGGGCTCTACTTGAGAATCCTTGAAGCAACACATCCCAGGAGATGCAATCCCGGTCTGGCAAAAAAACTGGGTAGTTTCTATCAAAAAATATATCTTCTATGCACTATATTGTACTGCCTATGAATTCTTCTCACTTCTGAGTAGTGCCCATGTATTTGTCGTTTCTTTTACTTCTACCTTAACAAATCTTCTGACCTTGTTATATGTCAAGTAGCATATCAAGTAGTGTTTCTTACCTTGATTTTTCAATGGGGTGGGTTTCCTGTAGAATCAAGCACTTCCCAGATTTTGGATAGTATCATTACCTCTTATCAATAGAATCCATACAATCAATGTCATAACCTGGAATTACCAGTAGGTTAGCTCAAAGCTTGTTGCCACAGCTTGGAGTTGGGGCAGAGGATCAAATTCTTTAAGATCAACATTTACACAAATTGTGATTATTGTAAAGTGAAACAGGTAATCACTTTCATCTTTAGGGTCCCCGTGTATTAAGACCTTAGAGAGTTCCAAATTTGTCTTTTGAGATATAGGTGGCTGTTAAAATTCAATATGCTAAGACAGAAAATAGCAGCATTACATTCCATTTCACAATAATAGCATATACAGGATCACTGAAGAAACAACAAGCATAGCATAAACACAAGAGACAGAGATTTATCCTGGGAAACCCTCATGGGGTAGAAAACCCAGTAAAGCTTCCTCAATATAGATGACCAGCAATATACAAAGATGCAAACCCTGAGCATAATCTCCTTCTTCTCCATAGCAGACCTCTCCTCCACAAGTGCGCCTTTCTCAAGTGAGTGAGTGAGTGTATCAAATGAGGAACACACCTCCTCTATTTATACAATACACTGACATGTATTTTACATAGGTACACGTAGGCTCGTATTTAACCAATGGGTTAAATACCCCACTACAACTAACTGGGCCGACCCCTCTAGGGTGGTCTAATAACCCTTTGACCCACATAACACATTTAGGGCCGAGCCCCACTAGGGAAGTCTAATAACCCGAGTTACCACATTCCGACGGAGGAATAAACATCTCCGGATATACAATAAGATCTTCACGGAGGAATGAATCATCTCCGGAATAATAAAGTACAAATATAATATTCTTTGAAGTTACAATATCTCAACACTCCCCCTTAACGAGAAGGATATTATAACAGCATCTGCCCGAGCAAGGAGTCATCAACATCATACATGATACATCTATAAATCACTGAAAGCTTTCTCAACATCATCAGTAACTCAAGCAGTTACTGGAACATCATTGTCAACATCAATCATCAACATCACGATCTTTAGCATCGTCTTCATACGATCAACAGCATCGTCATCACACGATCAGCAGCATCGTCATCACACGATCAGCAGCATCGTCATCACACGATCAGCAGCATCGTCATCACACGATCAGCAGCATCGTCATCACACGATCAGCAGCATCGTCATCACACGATCAGCAGCATCGTCATCACATGATCAGCAGCATCGTCATCACACGATCAGCAGCATCGTCATCACACGATCAGCAGTATCGTCATCACATGATTAGCAGCATCGTCATCGCACGATCAGCAGCATCGTCATCACACGATCAGCAGCATCATCAAGGAATGATGTAAACCAGTCATGTACCTTTTGAACCGAAGTCCAGGGACGATCCAGTCCTATCTTTATCGAAGACATACGTCTACGGCTCTTCTTTCGGACTTAAGTCCAGGAATGATCCAATCCCTTCATTATCGGAGACATACGTCTACGGCTCTTCTTTCGGACTGAAGTCCAGGAATGATCCCAATCCCTTCATTATCGGAGACATACGTCTATGGCTCTTCTTTCGGACCGAAGTCCAGGAATGATCCCAATCCCTTCATTATCGGAGACATACGTCTACGGCTCTTCTTTCGGACCGAAGTCCAGGAATGATCCCAATCCCTTCATTATCGGAGACATACGTCTACGGCTCTTCTTTCGGACTGAAGTCCAGGAATGATCCCAATCCCTTCATTATCGGAGACATACGTCTACGGCTCTTCTTTCGGACTGAAGTCCAGGAATGATCCCAATCCCTTCATTATCGGAGACATACGTCTACGGCTCTTCTTTCGGACCGAAGTCCAGGAATGATCCCAATCCCTTCATTATCGGAGACATACGTCTACGGCTCTTCTTTTGGACCGAAGTCCAGGAATGATCCCAATCCCTTCATTATCGAAGACCTCACGTCTACGGCTCTCTTTAGGACTGAAAGTCCAGGGATGATCCCAATCCCCTCAACTGTCCACTAAGGACTTCATTCTCGGAGACCTTACGTCTACGGCTCTCTTTAGGACTGAAAGTCCAGGGATGATCCCAATCCCCTCAACTGTCCACTAAGGACTTCATTCTCGGAGACCTTATGTCTACGGCTCTCTTTAGGACTGAAAGTCCAGGGATGATCCCAATCCCCTCAACTGTCCACTAAGGACTTCATTCTCGGAGACCTCACGTCTACGGCTCTCTTTAGGACTGAAAGTCCAGGGATGATCCAATCCCCTCAACTGTCCACTAAGGACTTCATTCTCAGAGACCTCACGTCTACGGCTCTCTTTAGGACTGAAAGTCCATGGATGATCCAATCCCCTCAATTGTCCACTAAGGACTTCATTCTCGGAGACCTTACGTCTACGGCGCTCTTTAGGACTTGAAAGTCCAGGGATGATCCAATCCCCTCAACTTTCCACTAAGGACTTCATTCTCGGAGACCTTACGTCTACGGCTCTCTTTAGGACTTGAAAGTCCAGGGATGATCCAATCCCCTCAACTGTCCACTAAGGACTTCATTCTCGGAGACCTTACGTCTACGGCTCTCTTTAGGACTGAAAGTCTAGGGATGATCCCATCCCCTCACATGTTCATCAAGAACATGTATCCTCATCATCATAACATGTATCACCTCAACATGCATCATCAATATCAAAACATGTAAAACCACAACATGTATCATCATCATCAAAACATGTATAACCACAACATGTATCATCAACATCAAAACATATATGACATGTATCATCAACATCAAGACATGTATAACCACAACATGTATCATCATCATCAAAACATGTATAACATGTATCATCAACATCAAAACATGTATAACCACAACATGTATTATCAACATCAAAACATGTATAACATGTATCATCAAAACATGTACAATCACAACATGTATCATCATCATCAAAACATGTATAACATGTATCATCAACATCAAAACATGTATAACCACAACATGTATAAGTAAAGCTAAGTATTCTAAGTATAAGAGTCCTGAATCTAAATAATTCTAAGTAACTGGGTGTAGAGAACATGTTACCTCATCAACGACCTTGTTGTTCGATGAGACAATCTCATCAGTAGTGACTATACTACTCCCCCTTTCGAGGAGGGTCCTTTTAAACTACACCAAGCTTGTCTCGGAAGTATTCAAACTTCACTCGAGACAGAGGTTTGGTTGGTAAGTTCTTCACTTGACGTAGAGGTTTGGTTAGTACAACGGTAACCTGTTACAAATTCAAACTTTTAGAGTTCCTTTCTGCGTCATATCTTGTTAGTTCCCTATGTTCTTTGACTTATCATGGAACACTAGATTCTATGTCATCTTGATACAACTCTAAATATCACATAGGATCTCAGTTGGTTCTATCTCTAAGTCAAACAAACCTAAAGCCAAACTTCTTCACAACTAGCAGAGCAAGCAGCCATATATTCCGCTTGTGCTGAGAGCCACACTAGACTGCTTCCAGCTAAACCACGAGATCATGGCTAATCCCAGACAATAACATCCTCTCAATGTGTTCTTCTTGTCTGATACACTTCCTGCCCAATCAGAATCTGAATAGCCATCTGAAGTCATGATCTTCAAGATAGCATAGATCAAATTCTATCGTGTCCTTTATGTGCCTCATCACATACTTTGCAACTATCAGGTAAACACATCTAGTTTCCACTAGATACTAACTCAAGGTGTTCATAACAAAGCATATATCTAACCTAGTATAAGTTAGATATATCAAAGACCCAATAATTTGACTGTACAGAGTTATATCCACTAACTCTGATGAGTTATCCCCTAACAGCTTCAAGTTGGAATCCATAAGAGTGGCCATTCCAACACCTCAAGTCATATTTCTCATCATACTTTCCCTGGTTGAGAAATATTCCTTCTGAGCCTTGCTATACTTCCAGACCTAGGAAGTAAAGCATCAATTTGAGATCTTTCATTTTTTTTTCATTTCTGCATTGAATGATCTTCTGCATATCTATCTGTGCCATCTCTCGTTAGATGGGTCTACTGATATGAGCCTCAATATCATTCGAACTCTGTGGTGAGTTCCTTCTTGCATCCATGTCATATGTGTATCATATTCAACCTTGTAGCAAAGGTTGAGATCCACATCACCCATGGTGATCATTAAGCTTATCAAATTATTATCGATCCTAGGTACCTATACAGAACCTGATTCATACTTCTTCTTTAATTACACCATACTTGGAGCAAACATCTTGTCATGATTCTCTTCCCCTTTCTAAGAGAATCTTCTAGCCATGAGCCTTCTATATTTTGTTTGATTTGAAAATCTTCTTGTTTGAACATCCACCACTTGTACGGTGTCCATCATTCTTCATGACCTTTCCTACAAATCAAAATTCAGTACATGATTAGTAATACTTCATAATCATCAAAAGATAACCCATTATGCATACAGATATCATTTACATAGTGATGCAACTATTTTGGCACAACACTTTCCCATATCCTGTATGCATACAGTGGCTATCTAGATGCCTTCCATCTCTACCAGAACATACTATCGAGAGTGTGCACAACTCTCAGCATGTCAGCAAAGAGGTTTCATTCTAGACAAGCAACAATGGAATGTTTGTCCAAACATATGCACATTAGTTGTATATTGTTCAATGCTCTATGGATGTTTACACTCAGCATTATATATTCTAGGAATACAAATATGCATGCAGGCAATATCATTACTATTTCAAATAGCAACTCAAATACTTATCTTTTATGTTTGTGTGGCTACCTCCCGCTTGATCTTCTGTATGTCTTTTGAACTTCTATTCATTATGTACCACTGTGCATGCTCAAGAGTCATCCTCATGATCTCATACACAAACATACTCATTAGTATATTCCAAATGCTATCAAAACATTATACTACTAAATAATCTTGAAAACGTATAGTCATGATTATAGTTAATAAACATTAGTATTCAAGATTTCAGGGAAGTCTTCTTTTACTCATGCATATCATTGATAAAAGATATAATATGCATAATCCCTTGATTACTAACTTTATGAATAAGCATAACCAATCATTCCAAGTATACTTATATAAGGGATCCTAACACAAGGTAAGATTCATGGGAAACATACCTGGATTAGTATACCTACTTGGTTATGTACAACATACCTAAACAACCTCTTCAATGATTTAGAGACCCTGAGCTAGAACCTGCATGTTTCATAGGTTAAGCATAATATAACAAAGTCATACATACCTCGTAAGTAGAACAAAGATTATGGATGAGTCTTTGTCTTCATGTTTTCATGGTCATGGAGCCTGATTTGTCTTTTGTGATGTACCTGTATCTTGTTCGCAGACAACCTCAACCTCACACAACACCATAATGCATTAGTACAATTATAAGTGTCAACACCCTAACCAATGAATATCTTCTATCATGCATTCATAATTTTGTTAAGGTGATACAACAAATCTAAAATCAAGATTGTACTAACTGTAATAACATGAAGACAAACATACCATAAACTTAATCATGAACAAATCTCAAAACATACCTCGATGAGTCATACCTATCGAGATCGCTTGTAATCTCCTTATGTAAAGCCTTAGCCTCATCTCCCTCTGAAACATGAACTCCTTCACTTATGTAGGTGACCAATCCATCTTCTTCTAGGATTAACCCTATCCACTTGATTTGCAAGAACTGGACCTGGAGCTGGATATGGGTTTGTCAGAGAAACCCAAAAAATTCAAACTTTGAATTTCAAACTTCCGAAAGGATATAAATATGCGCCTTGATGAGCTGATCAAACTGATATATTCAGAATTTGAAAACTGCAAAGTTTTACTCCTCAATTTTGCCTTTGAAACTTTCGGATTCACTGGACGTGACCCTGAACTGGGGTTTGATGAAGCCCACTCTTTTTCCCCATCAAAAAGTTTGATCCAAAGCTCTAAGCTTCTATTTTTCTGAGGAGCTTCCAGCCGTGGTCACAGATTTCAAAAATTCCCATTTTTTACAGAAGCCCTAATTTTCCGCTTTTCTGATCAAAGTCCCGAACTAGGGTCTAATCAAGCCCGGCCTTCTGCCCAACCAAAAATTCTGATCTTGTTCTCTAAATTTCTATTTTGATGAGTAGCATCCAGCCGTGGTCTCCGATTACAAAAATTCCAACTTTCTTCAAAGCCCTAAATTCCGGAAGCCATGAATGAAGGTACCAAAAAATAATTCTGTTTTGACAGAAATATGTACCTGATTGTTTCTGGTGTAACTCCAAAATTTTTGATCCACAGGGTCTGAAAAAGTTTTCTGAGATAGCCTGACCTGTTAGCTTTCCATCCTGACAGGTCTGACCTCAATTGGATGTTCTGAGAGAGAGTTATGCCAAATGTCGCAACGTGACCTGTTTTGGGAAAATACAGGAGAGCGAACATGTACGGCGTGCCACGTGTCACTGTTTGACCTTCGGCCTCTGAAAAAGTTTTCAGAGATAGCTAGGCCTGTTATCTTTCCATCCTGACAGGTCTGACCTCAATTGGATTCTCTGAGAGAGAGTTATGCCAAGTGTCGCAACGTGACCTGTTTATGAGATAATACAGGAGAGAGAACTTGTACGGCGTGCCACGTGTCACTGTTTGACCTTCGGCCTCTGAAAAAGTTTTCTGAGATAGTACAGTCTGTGCAATACCTGTCACTTTTCACAAAATTTAATTTGGAGCTTCCTATCCCAAGTTATGATATTTTTCCCAAGGTCACCTGATTTTGACTCAGATCTGGAAGAGGCAGAAACCCTATATTGTACAGATCATAAATCACAAAGTACAACGAATTAGAGTTTTTCATTTGGACACAAGGTACCCGGAGATCTTAGCTTCGTCCTGTAACAATTTCCGATCCTAAAACTTCGCCAAAACGGATTTATAGAGAAAGTGCTACGATGACTGGTTTTTGCTATGTAAAACCCTAACCTTCAAATTGTCGTAAGTAAAGCAAGTGTCTTTAGTGCCATACCTTGTCTTCCTTCAGGTTAGCTCTGATACCATGTTAAAATTCAATATGCTAAGACAGAAAATAGCAGCATTACATTCCATTTCACAATAATAGCATATACAGGATCACTGAAGAAACAACAAGCATAGCATAAACACAAGAGACAGAGATTTATCCTGGGAAACCCTCATGGGGTAGAAAACCCAGTAAAGCTTCCTCAATATAGATGACCAGCAATATACAAAGATGCAAACCCTGAGCATAAGCTCCTTCTTCTCCATAGAAGACCTCTCCTCCACAAGTGCGCCTTTCTCAAGTGAGTGAGTGAGTGTATCAAATGAGGAACACACCTCCTCTATTTATACAATACACTGACATGTATTTTACATAGGTACACGTAGGCTCGTATTTAACCAATGGGTTAAATACCCCACTACAACTAACTGGGCCGACCCCTCTAGGGTGGTCTAATAACCCTTTGACCCACATAACACATTTAGGGCCGACCCCCACTAGGGAAGTCTAATAACCCGAGTTACCACATTCCGACGGAGGAATAAACATCTCCGGATATACAATAAGATCTTCACGGAGGAATGAATCATCTCCGGAATAATAAAGTACAAATATAATATTCTTTGAAGTTACAATATCTCAACAGTGGCTTGCTCAAGTTTTTCAGGTAAAAGCATAAAAGTTGTATGGCCTTATTTGTTAGAGACATTTTTTTGCAACATTTATTATTTTCAATTTATTGACAAATAATATCATGAGGATTGATGACTTCTCTTGCATCACATCATATTATGTTTCCCTTGTGTCCAAAACTAGGCAAAAGTACTATCCTGATCATGTTGATACTTCATGATCTATAGAGCTCTATAGGTCCTTGACAATCAAGCATACATATCCCACCTCACGGGTGTTCTCCAAGGACAATAATCACATACTCTAAGAGTATAACAAAACAAATGCCAAGTTGTCTCACTTTTCTCTAAAATATTTCATTGTTTAATTTACTTGGTGAGGAAAACTAACTCCACTCATTAGTGTTCCATGTTAGAAATGCAGCCTTCTTCATTTCTTGTCATGAGTTTTTTTTGGTTGAAATACACTGTCATACATAACTTATGAAATGTGGTTATGTTACATGCATATAGGAATCCTAATTCTCACAATGAAAGAAACTCTGAGCAGTCAAAATGACAAATTTCGAGAATCAGCTGAGTAGGTAGCTCTTAAAGATGATTATTTGAAGCAGCTTCAGGTTGTTTCTCTGAAATTGACAAAAGATAGCTGTTGTTCCACTGATATAGATGAAAAGCTTGAGGCCAAAATTTCTAGCTTGCAAGACAGATTTTTCTCTATCATTCCTGTGGAGAGTGCTGATGAAATCCTGGTCATAGAAAAATTCCTTAAATACATATATGAACTTGAGGAGAATGCACATATGTTTTTAGCTAAAACTGAATTGCTTGAGTTGAACTTCAAAGATCCGTTTTCACAAAATGCTGTATTAATGTCAGAACTGTAGTGGAAAGAGGAAATTTTGAAAGGTTTGCAATTTGATTTGAGTTTATTGCAAGGGTCTGCATCCAAAGAAAAGGACCAAAAAGATGAATTTCAGGAGGCATCTGCAACATTGAAATTGGTTCAAGAAGATCTATCGGCAAAAAATAATGAGCTCGACACAGTTATGTCTCATAATATAAGGCTAGAGATAGAGCTAATGGAGAAAGTAAGCGAAGTGACCAGTCTAAACGTAGATATTACAAAACTAAAGGAGACTCTGGCGTCTGTCTCAAATGAAAACTCTCAGCTTGCAACTGATATTGAAGACCTATTAGCGAAGAAAAATTCTACAGAAGAGGAAATGGAAGAGAAACAGAAAGTGATTGACGGATTAGAGGAAGAGCTCCTTGAAATGAGTCCTTTGGTAGATCACCAGATGATCAATTCAATTGAAAGCATGAAATGTGAATTGAACAATGTTATTCGATAGAGGGGCCATCTTAATGCAGAAGTACTTGCCCTGAATGAATAGTTGGAAACGACCCAGGCTTTTGTAGATGAACGGTAAGCTATTGCTGTGGAAGCACGTCAGGTATATTTTTGCTCTTGTTTCCTACCTTTGGTACCCTTTTTATTTGCTTCATTCATTGTCTTCATGGTTTGTATTTTTCCAGCTTTTACATGTCTTGCTCATTTGACATATGTTAAGGAGCAATTGCTAAGGGTTTTAACATAGATATAGAAGATAATATGACATACTTTTGTTGTCATAATTGCTCTCATAGAAGTAATTTTCAGATCTGGTTTATGTGTGATAATTTGCCCTAAAGGGATGAAACCTAGTGGCATAAGATTGGTATCTTTTCTCTTGGATTCCTTTGGTGATCGGGGTTGCGAAGGAGTGACCAAAGGCTGATCATGCCCCTTGGGGATTGAACATCTTACCCTGAAAATGAAATGAAATATGAGGAAAATTCCTAGAAATGTCAATCACTTGAGTCTTGAGGTAAAATCTGAACTAAAAATGAAGGAGGAAGTTTCCTAAAAACCTAAGTTGGAAGGAAGGAATTAATTATTCCAATGATAGTGCTTGCTTTTAGTGAGACCTAAAAAAGTTCACCAAGTTCCTATGCCTTTTACATTCCTTTGTATACAATTTACTTGTATAGAGGCGCCAAGTCAGGATACCTGGCCCACCTCTACATGTAAATATTAACTGCATTTGCAAGCTGGTCAAACATGCCAAAACCCTCCAACTTGTATGAGGAGCATTGCATGCCCTGTTCACATAAGGAGATATTTACTGATCTTGTTCCATTTCCAAAACTTTATCACTGAGAATCTGAAAGTGATTCATCATTTTTTCATATACCTCAACCATCTATCAAGCATCTTTGAAGTAGATTGGCTGTATTTGCCATTGGTTCAGTGAATCCGATCCCTTGGGATGGAGTTACCAGGGGAGATGTATGCTCTTTTGAGTACTGCTTCTTACTAGAATATATGTAGTTGAAACCAATGATCATAGGGAACTAGTCTTCAATCTCTGACCATGATGCCAAAAAATATGTTATCATGTAGAATTTCCCCTTGAGAAATCTCAAGGGGTTCTGAATGGATAGCCTAAGAAAAGTGCCCCTATCATCGGCACAATTCCTCCTACTTTTGGATCAGTGCTTCTATGATCTCATTGGGGTATTCTCAATTGTCTTTTTGATTGGAAATTTGAAAATCTATTATGTTTCAGACCTTTAGAAGTAGGAATTTCGGAGATACAGCATAATCAATATCAGACAATTCCGCAGAATAAATTGGAGAAACTAGGGCTTCCTGTTCCAGGCACTTCCCTCCTCCGATCAGTTGAAAAAGGAGAACCATCATACTCACCCTAGGAGGTTGCATCTTTATATGGAAGAAGTTTCTCATTCTGTGGAGTTCCCTTTTTTACTGCGAGACACTCCTAACAACAGAAAATTCAAATCTACAGAGCTCCAAAACGCATTTATTTGTTGTTACTTTGTGTGCTATACAGTGGCATGATCATAATCAAGCAAATTGAGTGTCTTCCTGGGTGGCATAATATTCTTATTCTTCTTTTTAAATGCCAATTTGAGGTCAATTGGATGCATAATTATATGTTTAAGAGTCTAAATGTGAATTTCCTAACATACATCTACATTATCTTGATTACATCATAGGATTTGAAGTGGTTAGCATATATCTAAAGAAGGTTAGAGCCATACGATTTGAAGTGGTTAGCATATATCTAAATAAGGTCAGAGTCATTCAGACTAATTTCTTAGGTCTCTCGAGTCAGAAACAATGTTGGGATTATTAGTATTTTCTTAGAATTACAAATGATGCAATCTTGATGTTAATATTGCCCCTTTCCCCAATTCTTAAAGGGTTCTAGCTCAATGGAAGAGCGCCTGCTTTACAAGTAGGAGGTTGAAGGTTCGATTCCTTCATGCCCTAATGATATTGCAATATTGATATTTATAATAAAATATATTTTATTATGATTTATTATGGCTACGAGGGGGGTTCTAAATTGACTTCATATGTCACTACGAGGGGGGTTCAAAACTGCCCTTGTATGTTACAACGAGGGGGGTTCAACACACCCCCTGTAAGTTTATATGAGCGGGGTTCATAACCGCCCCCAAATGTTTGTAAAGAGTTTTAGGGGGGGTTTTGAACCGCCTCTGTAGGCCTCTACAAGGGGGGTTCCAAACCGCCCCTATAGTCATCTACGAGGGGGGTTCCAAACCGCCCCTATAGGCTTCTACGAGGGGGGTTTCGAACTGCCTCTATAGGCCTCTACGAGGGGGGTTCTAAACTGCCCCTATAGGCCTCTACAAGGGGGGTTCCAAACCGCCCCTATAGGACTATATGAAAGGAGTTCACAACTGCCCCTATAGGCCTCTACGAGGGGGGTTTGAAACCACCCCTATAGTCCTCTACAAGGGGGGTTCCAAATTATCCCTGTAGGTTTGTATGAGGGGGCTTATGAGGGGGGTTCACAACCACCCTCATAGGTCTCTATGAAGGGGGTTCAAAACCGCCCCCATAGGTCTCTATGAAGGGGTCTATGAGGGGGGTTTAAAACCGCCCCCGTAGACCTCTACGAGGGGGGTCACAAACCGCCCCCAAAAGTCACTTTTGGGGGCGGTTTCAATCTCATAAAAAACCGCCCTTAAAGGGCACAAATTTTAACATCAGTGCCTTTAGGGCGCGGTTTCTCCAAAACCGCCCCCAAAGCCAAAACCCCCCCCGTAGGTAACTTTTGGGGGCGGAAAACAACCCCCCCTAAAGGCCAAAAATGTAGTAGTGGAGCAGCTGCTCTTTCTCTGAGAATATTTCCACTTTCCAGCAAACTGTTCGAAGCAATGTTCCTAAGAAATCTTCCTTTGAAAATTTCCACTTTCCAGCAAATTGTTTCAAGCAAAGTTCCTACCAAATTTATGTTTAATGTTTCGATATCTACTTTCCCCACCCTTAAAAAAGAACGCCTGGATAAAGAAGTGAACACTCTCTCTCCTCACCGTATTCTTTCAACACCCCAAAATTGAACAACTTGAAGAAAGAGCGTCTGCTCTTTCTCTTAGAATATTTCCACTTGCCAGCAAACTATTCAAAGCAATGTTCATATACTAATATCTACTTTTCCTACCTCAAAATAGGACCCAATAGGAAGCAACAAACGCTCTTTCTCCTCAATATCTACTTTCAACACCCCAAAATAGAACATCTTGAGGAAAGAGTGGCTACCACTTGCTCTGAGAAAATTTTCATTTTCCAACAAACTGTATAAAGCAAATTTCCTATAAAATTTGTGATTAAGGTACCAATATCTACTTTCCTCACCCCTTAAAAATAACCCCTTGAGGAAGGAGTAGACTCTCTTTCTCCCCAACATATACTTTCATTAGCCCAAAATAGAACAACATGAGGAAAGAGCGAGCTCTCTTTCTCTGATAAAATTTCCACTTTCCAGCAAATTGTTTCAAGCAAAGCTCCTACGAAATTTATGTTTAATGTGTCGATATCTACTTTCCCCACCCATAAAAAAAAAATGCCTCAACAAAGGAGAGAACACTCTTTATCCTCACTGTATTCTTTCAACACCCCAAAATAGAACAACTTGAAGAAAGAGGAGTCGCTCTTTCTCTGAGAATATTTTTACTTGCCAGCAAACTGTTCAAAGCAATGTTCCTATGAAATTTGTGTTTAGAGTGCTAATATCTACTTTACCAACTCCTAAAAAAAATAGCTAGAGGAAGGAGCAGACTCACTTTCTCCTTAGCATCTACTTCCAACACCCCAAAATAGAATAACCTGAGGAAAGAGAGACCTCTCTTTCTATGACAAAATTTTCACTTTCTAGCAAACTCTTTGAAGCAGTATTTCTAGAAATTTTGTTGTTAAAATGTCGATATCTAGTTTCTGAGGATAGCACATCGAATGCTCAGATGGTGACATGTGGTGCATTTACATAGCACCACGAGGTAGGTGACCTTTTTCCAACTTCTGACTTCCGCATCGGAATAGTTAGACGTTAGGAGTTAGGATCGCATAAAGTAAGTTATTGGTTGTCGACTTCCGACTTCCGCACCAGAACAATCAGACGTCGAGAGTCAAGATGTCATAAAACCAAACAGGTATGCTAACTGCCAGTATGAAAATATTCTTTTTAATTAAAAAAACACAAATAAATTATTCGAAATTAATTTAAAAATAAAAATAAAGTGTAAATAAATTTGGTTAAAAATAAGTAAAAATTAATAGATTAATATAAAGTGTTTTATATCCATACCAATATATATCAAATGTTAATATTTAAAACTCTTTAAAAATGTGAAGTTGCATATTTAAATGTTAATATCTAAAAATTTTAAAAACTGTGAATTTGCAAACTTCCGAAAATAATAGTCTAAAATAAATGAACCTAAATAAGTTAAATATGTTTATTTTTGAAAAAACAATATAAATTACAATATAAATAAATAGGATGTGAGTTTGTTGAATTGTTTGTATTGTTTTGGTATCAATATTTAATATGATTATTATATGAACCATTTTTATAACAAATTATTTAAAAAATTATCAAATTCAACAATATAATCAATACAATTTTTCATAATAAAAAAAACAATTTTCTAATTAGAAATAAAAATCAAGTAAATCATAATTGCAAATATTAATAAAGTAACTTATTATCTTCTATAGATAATTATACATAATTCAAAACTCATGCTATTTTTTAAAAGGAAGAGAGATTCAAAAATTAATTTAAAAGATATCAAACTATAATTATGTTTATTAATATTTTTTATGTTTAAGTTAATTTTAAAAATTATATTAAATTAAAAAGAAAAAGTGGAAAATGAAAGAATTTTCCTTAAGACTGTGTCTCTCCTCAAACAAATTGTTAAATAAACAAAAAAAGAGCAGTTCCATGCTACGCAGTCATGATGTGGTACCAATATATTCATGTACTAGCAGTAATTATCTATAAAACAACTTACTGCACCATACTATGCGCTATCACCGCTTAAAAGGAAAGCGTTAAAAAAATAGCATTTCAAGTTTAGCAGAGGGGAAGAAGAGGTTGTACTGAAACAAAAATGCCCTTTCGGTTCTTAAACAAATTTTGCAACAATTTCCCCGTGACTCTGCGGCATGTATGCTACAAATTCCTACCATTTTCATAACAACAAGAGAGTAATTACATGGAAATCAAGGAGCAGAAACACCTGTAACTATGCATTTCCTCCCAACCATAGAAGCAAGCAGCCAAATCTACTTGCCAAATTTACCCCTGCGATGGATCACCACGTTCAATCAATGGACTAGCAACAACCGCATGCAGAACTCTCCCAAAGAGTCTGTAAAAATTTAAATGATATAATTACAAATCTCAGAGAACACTCAGCAGCATACCCTCAATAGCAACAAAATTCTCTCCATGCACAACATAGCGACATGTGTTATCCCAGTGCAATATTATATAATTTCTTGCTCGGGTCTTGTGCCATCTCAATCAAATCTCAAGCAATCTCTTGATCCCTTAAATTGTGGATCTGGTCGGAGTTGCTCATTTTTCGTCTTGGATTTGATTGATACTCAAATCTATTTGCTATCTCTTTTCCATTGTCTTTGGTGGTTTCCCCTTTTTAACTAGTAGTTTCAAGTGTGTCTCTTGTTATTAAAAATAAAATTACCGTTTATGATGCCAAATATTCTCTCACATAAGTGTGAGTTACAAATAGAGTTTTGATAACTCTTTACAAAAATAATAATTTTTTTTTAGTAAAATAATTAACTCGAAATAAAATAATAAACTTTTTGTGGGGGTATTACAAATAGTGATCTAGGTACATTACATTGTGGTATCAAAGTCGTGTTGGGCTCTAGGTAGAGCAGTGTTGGGATCCTACACGCTTTCTTAAAGAAAACTGCTATTTTCAATGGCATCATGGAAGAAGTAGGAAATTAGGAGTAATGATGACAATCCATAGTCAAGCTCAAATAGACAAAGAGATTTGGACTTGATACACATTTTCACCATCATCCTTTTAGTCAAAATGTATCACATAATAGCCTAAGACATCTCAGGGGTTAAAACATACTATTACTGGAAGCTATCAACACAAATATTTATATTAAAACATGGAATCATGTGAACCTGTTATGCAACGAGGTTCCAAAAACTATAAGCTAGTTTACAAGCACATATATGTTGGTATGGATAAAGAAACATGCATAAAAGAAAACATACAACAAAATAGTGCAAACTGATCATGTAATAGTTACACTATATTCATCTGATAAATTTCATAAGGGTTTTCAGTCGAACCAAATAGCTAGATAAATCAGTTTACCTATCTTTCATCCCAATTATACAAAATGAATGGAAGACCCTTTGCAGAATAGGTCAGTCTGATATTATCCCTCCTTCCATTCTTCTACTGTCCCTCTAAACGTACAAACCTTAGAAAAGAACTTCCTATACCAAATAAGCAGAACGTACTTTGAAAAATAGGAAGTCCTCCCCTTCTATTCTTATACTGTCCATAGAAAAATAGACAAGGAAAAATAACAAACATTGAAAAACTAAAAGAAGATAGGGAAAACTAACAAAAAATGAAAAAATAAAGATGATCCTTAAAATATAAAGAAGAGAGCCTGGTGGGTGTGCCAGGTGGTTCCCTCAATCAATCTCCATTGAGTTTTCCCCAAGGGGAGGCATATCATATGGAAGGGACTGTCCATATCCTACAACATTCGTTGGGATCCTCCTAGCGTCACGTTGAGCTCGGCTGGTTGCGATGTGTTAGACAAGGAGAACTTGCATCCATTCAATCAGTTCATCAATATTGTTTGCGAACTTGAGTTCAATGTTGTCCCTAATTCTCTTCTCCATGGATTCAAAGTCTTTTTTGTTTCATTTTCCCTTGAGATTATGTCGAAGTTCTGCTATCTGCTTTTCCAACTTCTCCACTATTCGGCTATTCACATCACTGCCACTAGTCCTTCCAACAGGGCCACAACTCCTACCATTCACCTTTATATAATAATGAGATAGGCCTGAAGAACTTGAGTAACAAAGCTTATTTTATGGGAGCTCGCCATTGAGCACAAGCACTGGTCGGAATACAGTGCATACCCTTGTCTAAACCTTAAATACCCAAACGAGGAAGACGGCTAGTGGAGGGAGAAACCATTGAAGACATAGCTATGTTAGAAATTTTTTTGGGAAAGCACCAAGGAACATGGGCATATCTGATTTAAAGGACAATCAATAGCAAAAATGAACAAAAAACCTAAATCCCCAGATATGAGGAAGTATCCAGCACAGCCAAAAATAAATTTGAAAGTACTTGAAAGAGGGGGTATATCAAATTACGAGTGAGAGACCTTACCCTAACCAACCTTTGAATGGACTGATGGGACATATTTACTTCTAGGGTTTTCCAGTATAATCATAACGTAATCGTAAATGGAAATTACAAATCTAGACTAAAAATCATGATCTGAAGATACCCACCTGCATGAAATCGCGATTTGATCAACTAAAATATGCAATTTCACCAATTTTTAGTTCGACAGATTTGGAAGAATTGCTAGCAATGAGGCATTCTTTGAGGGCATATTTTGGAGTCAATAAAGCCTGTTTTCACGCACATCGAGATTGGACGCACCCTCACCTTATAAAAAAATTCCATTCTTTGAACGAATCCAATCAAGCCACTTGTGTACTTCTAGGTTTATGTTTTCGAAGAAAATATTTATTTATATAGTTATATGTCAATTTACTACTTTCTGCCAAATTTCCAGTGGGCTATTGGAAGACTCATAGCATGTCATTTTTTTTTAAACACAACATTCATCATGACATCTAATTATGCAACTTCTATTGTTACATTGGTATCCTGGATTTCTGGAAATCACGGCTCGAAAAGAGACTTATTTTCCGGGCCAAATCGTTGTTGTTTTGGACTACAAGCATTCGTAATAATAAAAATAGAATAGCCAAAATAATTATAAATTTAAAATTTAAAATTAAAGAATTAACTGAAATAATTTAAAAAAAATTAAAAAATTACACAATTTAAGTAGTAAACATTCATATATCAGAAAAATTATGGTTCTAAGGAGATATGACTGCAATATACCGAGATTGATAAGACCAAGTTCAATAAACTTGAGATTATTATTTGGAGATTTATCATTTCTATATGGCAATGCTTGGCCTTAACATCGAACAAAAACCAGTATCCAATTTAACACATACATTGTTTTTCTTTACCTATACTACTTGTTTTAAGAATTCTAGAGCATGACAATTTAAATTTCCATCTTGTAATTTTACTTTCTTCAATTATAGAGAGATGAGAGAAGTACCTAGAAGTGGAGATGTCTGAGTATCTCAACAATTTCACTTTCTTCAATTCCAAATATGAATCAAACATATTGTACCTAGTTTCAATTGAAAAGCACCCCAGATTGAATGTATCACTCAACAAGATACACAAGAAAGTGGCCTCTGTTAAACATGGAGTCCTCCCTAGGGATTCAAAACTGCCCCGACATTGTTGGAGATACGTAATAGAAATTGATTTTAGAGTGAATTTCTTCATCTCTCCTAAGAGGTAATAAACCCATTCAAATTCACACAATCCCACTCCTATCTAGAAATAGAGAGATTGAGTACGAGCAAGCTCCAAACATTTATTGACTAGATGGTTTCTCCCCTATACAGTTGGGGCATGTGCCATGGCTTCCCCTTTATGGTGGACGCAACTTCACTAGGGATCGAAGAAGCTCTAGCTAGGAAGGAAAGCCACGCAGGAACTAGGGAAGGTCTAAAGATGCGAGAACCTCACGTTAGTGGCTCGACAAATTGGCGCGAATTACATTGCTATATTAATACTCCTATATGTTGACCAAAATTTCAAGAAACTTAGTCACATGACATCACAGTTGTCCCATGGGCACGAGGAAGCTATATAATAATTTTATAATAAATTATGTGTATATAGTTTTCATTGATTTGTTTTATAATAATTTTACATTAAAAATTTATATTATATTATTTAAAAAAAAATTGTCGTAATTTAAGTTTAATTGCGCCGAGAGGGACATTCAACAGTCCAGTATTAGGGCTAGGGATGAAATTTGAAGGGTAGGTTCCTATTTCACTTTGAATGGATAGGATATACCTAACCCTTCAATGCTAACATGTTAAAATAAACCATTCATTTCATTTGAAAATGTAATACTAGATCAAAACTTCATTGCATATTAAAAGCATTGTAATCCAATTTCTCAAAAAACTGACAAAATTTGCATCATTCCACTCTATAGATTTTAATAAGCAATGTCTAACCCAAACAAACGAAGAACCCATATAGAGGATATTTTAGAAACATAAAAAATACCTGAAAATATGAAAAACTCAATTGAAAAATATTTATAACTATGGAGATTGGATTGACAAATAATCAAACCTCTAACAGAAAAATCAAGGTTAGATGAAAATGAAATACAATCTATACAATGTCCAATGAATATAGAGATTGATAAATAAAAAAGAGGAAGTGAATCTAAAAAATATATTCATGGATACAAAAACTATTATCTATAATCACTTCAATAACAAACTTCACTCCTTTGAATCCCTTTATATATGATTCTAGCCACTCAGCTCTGTGAACTAGAGGAGAGACATACTCCCTTGGAGCAAATAATCATTAGGGGATGTGTCATATTATGTCTGTAATGGCGATGTGCACATATGGGTAGTGGACGGGTGTGTCCTTCCTTTGATTAGGAGGAGGCCCCCATGTAGTTTGGAGAGGGTATGATATACCCTAGAATGAACATGGCAAGAAAGCGTGGAAGGTGCCTCAGCAAGGTCAGCTATGATGGTGGAAATAGCCTGAGCAAGGGGTGAACTTGAATCTAATAATCTCTTCATCCAATGCTTTAGATTTGTCTTGAGTTCTGGACATCAAGACCTCCTTGGTAAGCATTTGGTTGGATATCTTTATTAGATGAGTCATGTTTTCAACCTACAAGTCCTCCAATTGATTCTTAGTTCTACTAGTATTCAGGAAATTTATTATTTCAACATCCTACTCATTCATTTCTACAAGCTACTTTTCAACATATTTGATTTCCTTTCGACATGTTTCATACATCTCTAACTCATCTTGTATAAGATAAAAATAATCCCATCTATATAGCATTCCAACTAATATTTTGTCCCAAAGGGCGTTTCTAGTTCTTATCAACAACTGTTCACCCTGGACATCTAGTTGCATCTTAGTAATTTGACTTTTTAATTCATTTATCTTTACCGCTTGATCATCAATTGTATCATCTTTTTTATTTGATTCATCTATTAGTTTAGCTATTTTTCTATATATTTGGATCGCTCTTATTCAAGCTCTTTGATATTATCGTATTTTTTCTCTACTTGTTGAGCCTGTGTGCCAGGCTCTTTCATTGCATCTGTAAGTGCTCCTTTTGTTTGTTTGTTTGGCTTCTCAGGATCTCTTGAAAACTACGCTTCCCGCTTTGAAGGTTGATCTATCTCTTGTAAGCTTGGAGATGAAATTGGAGAAGTTTTCTTGTTTGCTAATGATTTTCTTTGTATCTCAAGAGAAGCTATTTGGAACATTAGCTCATTTATATGATTCCCTTTCTTTTGCCGGATTTTTAAATATTAGCATACATTCATATAAGTGCTCCTTTCCTTCATTTATTTTGGTCAGCTCAACAGTTTTCACTGGCTAAGTTGTAGGCATTTTTAATTGTTTCCTGAAATGGGCGATGTCATTATCCTTTTTTTACAAAAAATCTCGATTTTGGGAAGTATTAGTTGGATTTACTCTCAATGACACAACTTTGATTTCAATATATTTTATATAAACATGTGTAGCCTTGACTACTATTCTCTTTTCCTTTAGTAACTATTCAAAATTATTCAATGTTGTTCTCAATTTTTTTATCTATGACCACATATTGAACCACCTCCTTGTAGATCATGTCACTAGTTTGTCTATACAAATCCAACTGATCTAATTTACAATAATGTTTGAAGTGGAGTTCATATTCATCAGTGTTCCAATATTTAAATGATGAAGGCATGTGAATTAAAGGGTGCATTACTGACATCCTTAAGGTACTATCCCGTGTCTGGTCTTCCACAGTATGCATTTTTTTACCAGCTAGATCTATTTGCTTCATCAAATCTTTCACCACTCCCATACCCGTTATCTCTTATATCTAAGTATTTATTTTGAATATTTGACTTTGTTGGAATTGGGCATGTTATAGGTGATGATGTCTATGAGCTCTAAGGAATTAGAAATTCTACAAAGGGATAATGTATGAAGGTGATTGGTGATAAATATTTTATGACCTATAAGTGTTTCACCACCTCATTTTGTCAACTTTGTTGGGATATCATCTCCTTCTTTTGCTTCGACCAATGCTTTCTCTGCTTCTTCATCTTGCTTTGTTATTGGATTCTTGATATGAGGCTCTTGATCAACACCATCAATATCCATGTTTATTTGGAGCACTTCAAATACTGTTTTTGGCCTTGCTACAAATTTGCATCTTCCTTCTCTTGCAAATTCTTCAAAATGTTTGAGACTTCATTCGATCTCTCTCTATTTGCAATCATTTCCCAATAAGGCTTGGGAACATATGTATATGCAAAATTTCTATTGGATACCATCATATTTGAAATGATCTGGTGAGGATCATATGATCTAGATTTTGCTTGCTCTAGGATTAATTGCTTTAGATATTCATCCATATATTTTAGATCATTTAACCCTTGTATTAAAAATGGCCCCACATCACTTGGCAGCAAGAATTCTTTTTGATGTTTGAAATGAACACAATGCATGTGGTCATACATGAACCTCTGCCTAGTGTCTTCCATGGAAAATAATCTAGGAATAATGAATGAAGGTACCTTATAAGGTTTCCCCTCAAATCCATAGATCCTCAAAACTATATAATATTCATACAATAACCACTCCCCTACTCTTGTATCTAGGCTTAGTTGTAAAAGCTTCTTATTTTCTTTGAAAATCCTTGGAGGAGGAGAATCATGTATTAAAGAATAAGTGATTGACTTGACTGTATTGGAAAAATATTTATAATTTGGGTTCCTTCGATTTGAGAGAATGATATTTCTCCATTCAAATACAAGCAAGGGATTCCAGCTTCATCATTAATTTGCAGATTTAGCTCATTGTAGAACTATGAATTTTTGTACAAGAACATATAAAACATATATGATGGGTACCTAAACCTTTCTAGAGAAATAATTTTTAACAAGAAGGTGTTGATGGCCTGGGATAAGTATTCACGAAATTCAAAATTATGAGGCATGACAGCAGGAGCTAGGTTCAAACAGCTGAGAAAACCTAGAATTGCCTTATAAACCATAAAATCATTGTCATAACCTAACCAAGTACAAATTAAGGATATCTTATCTCTAGCATTCTCATGGAAGACAATATTTTCATATGGATTAGGTAGAGAATTGGTTGCAACCCCTTACTCGAAATAGTGAGACAGGTATTTGATTCTTTCCAAGGGATTGTGGGATACTTATTCTATATATAGGTTCTGTTCATTTAAGGGTAGAAGAATTTGGTGTTCTAGGAAACAAAACATGTTAGCAATAGTTTATGTGTTACAGTGCAGAGTATTTTAGAGTAATCTCCAATTATTATGTCCATTTTACCAGTTGAATATCTAATGGAGCACCATGTAATGGATTCATGAAAATAGACTATATGGGGCATATCGATCTGGACAAATTGGTCTCCCAAAGGTGATGGGGATCCCAACCAGACGTGGCTTGGGATCTGGCTTATTTAAGAGTGGCAATTAGGTCTGAGCCCATTATAATAGTATGATAGATATCAGTGTGATGGTCAATGATGTGCTCATCACTAATGAATCTGGGTTACTTTCTAAGATTTAGGTTTTGATGCAAATTCCATTTTACGTTGTATTGCAGGGCTTAGCTGTACTGGGATAGGTTGAGATTTTATTGAATTACAATGGTTTAAAAAAAAATTAACACTAAAAATAGGTTTAAACAAACATATTGGTTATTAGATTTACACAGAAGGTTAAAGGTCATCGGGAGTCAGCAACTCAAGGGGGGGTATGGTGGACTAGAATAGGTTTAGAAAGGTTGCTTGGGCACTGATAGCAGGCTTATTCTGCTCATAAAATGGAAATATAGGACAAAAAAAATGATTTCATTCTTAAACAGTAAACATCCAATAAAAACTAGACATTAGGCATAATTGGATTTGATGCAGGATGACCAATTCCCAATGGGTAATTTTTGGCAGTCATTTTCCAAATACCTTTGCACTTTGTTGTTCACTTTCAAGTTCATGAGCAAGGGTCAAGAGTTACTCAAGCTAAAGCTAAAGGATCTTAAAGGGTAACCATAAAATAAGACAAAGTTTCTCAGAGTAGTGTAAATAGGAGAGGACAATTTTCATTTTCATCATCCAAAATTGAATATCTCAGATACAAGAGTAGAGGGTCAAATTTCAGGGAAAGATGAAGTGAAGAAGGCCGAAATTCTAGTCGAAGATGAAATCTTGTGACGATTTCTACTTGCTTTTTTTTGGTTTCAGGTCATCTTGGAATTTTTAGTATATCTTTGTGTCTAGGATTTTCATACCATGAAATGTTTATGGGATGGAGAAAATATTTGTGAGTGCCTATGGTAAAAATTTCATATGCTGATTTGTTATAGTTTCAAAGATATGACCTTAGAAAGTTAGGGTTTTTGAATAATTTTCAAACATATCAATTTGGAATTTTCCTTATAAGTTTTGATCCAGAATGTTTCAGATAGTTCCCTTTGGAGGAGATATAATAGAGATCTTGAAGAACATATGGTTAAAATTTCAGATCTTGGCTCACTATATTTTTTGAATATATGAACTTGGGAAGTCAGGGCTTCTAAATCACTCAAAAGTCATCTTTAAGCAAGCTAGTTTGGAATTTTCACTATGAATTTTGATCCATGGCATTTGAGAGAATGGCCCTTAGATAGGATGTCATAGAGATATTGAAGAATATGTAGTAAATGTTTCATATCTTTATTCATTACATGTTAAGAGTTATACTTGTTGAAAGTTAGGGTTTGTGGCAATGACAGAGACAATGAAAATTCAAGAGAAGAAGGTTGACAAAATCTTGCATAACTTTCTCATACAGTATGAGAATTACAAACCTATTGGCACATTGTATCAGCATACTTAATGATGATCTTGGTAATTATCTTGGCACATTATATGATGATCTTGGCATAGATATTATTGGAGGTTGTATTGGAATACTCCATGGTAATGTTATTGGCATGAGATCCCTCTTTTGCAATGTACCATGAGGTCTATGATGTAAGGGTTTGAAGCTGAAAATATATGAAGTCTATTGGTGATTATTTCTAGGATTTGATTAAACTCTTTGGAGGCATATTTTTGGTCTTCATACACATCTGAAGTATTTCTTAGAGGAATTTGTTGGCATTCTTGGAGGATAGATTTTAGGCATGTATAGGTTGACATTGTGATAGAGATAGTTATTGTGGCATTGTGACAGAGACACAGACTGTGTCATTGTAACAAAAAAGGATTGTTATAGCGACAACAATACAATGATTGTGACAATGACAGATATAGGTACATGGATAGTGATATAGGTACATATACATATATACAGGTATATGTTGATGGAGACAGTGATACAATGGAAGTGGAATATTTTTCTTCTTATTCATATTAGGGTGGCAGGATGGGGCAAGGATAGAAGATTGAATTCTACTTTAGGTTGGTGCTTGTGATCTCAGGGAGTTGGGGATTCCTTCCAGTTGGTGTTGGTAAAAATAGTGAGTTGGAGTTTACTGAGGATTGGATTCCTCTCTATAGGTTGGAACTTCTGAAAACCAGTGGTTTGTAGCCTCCTTCTAGTTGGAGCTAGTAAATCAAAGAGTTGGAGCTTCCTTCAAGTTGGATCCCATAAATTAGGGAGTTGGAGCCTCCTTCCAATTAGTGCTAGTAAATCAGGGAGTTGGTGCTTCCTTCAAGTTGGATCTGTAAATTCGGTGGTTGTTTCCTCCTTCCAGTTGTTGTTGGGGTTCTTCCTATGAATGTAATATTGTTATTTTTATATAAGAAAAGAATTATGTGGGTTTCTCTTGTTTGGATTTCAGATCCACGTTAAATCTCTTGTGCACTGTGTATGATATTATGTGATGGTGAATGCTATTATTAATAGTTAATGTTACATATTGTACTTAAGGTTAAAAGTGATAAATATTGATTCACCCCCCCTCTTAGTATTTCCAACAATTGGTATTAGAGTCAATTCCTGCAAGAGAGTCTGATAGCTGGAACGAAGATCTATAGAGCACATGGATGAACATGAAAGTATGTACTTTGTAGATGGGGTTCAACTATTGTATGGATCAAATTTTGATCATTGGATTATAAATATGAGACTCCATTTTCAGGAACAAGGTTCTGGTATCTGGAAATTTGTTGTGAATGGTTACATCGCTCCAAAAAGACCACCAAAAAATGCATCCAGGAAGGAGCTAAGAAATAACAATGCAATGGAAATGGAAAGCATCTTTCATGGACTATCTGATCATGTGAAAGATGAAGTTGGAAAGTGTTCATCAGCTAAAGAGCTATGGGACAAAGTACAAACTATATACACAAATGAACCCCATTATTAGCATTATTTTTGTCCGAAGTACCTAAGTAGATCGAGTAAATAGTTCATGAGGTTTGGAGTCCAAATAAGGCTTAAAAATTATAAGGGAAGTAAGCCATAGGGAGCCTGCAAATTTATGCCAATAGGCCCAAGTGATTAAAATATTAAGAATAGGTGCTAGAGAATCAACTACATAGGACCCTAGCTGATGACAAGGGCGCTATGCCGTGGATTCTTATTTTTGACTGTCAAGATGAGCTGAAACATGGTTAGATCAATGGTTTAGGTTGAATGCACACTTGCAAGTCAACAGAGGCTTAAGGAAACATCGTGCACTTTTCCGATCATCAGATCAATGACTGATATGGAAAGCGCATGTCATTAATTACCCGACAATCAATCAATATCAAACACATCTTTCACATTGTCAGATTGACTGTGGAGAGTGAAAGCACTCGACAAAGATGGGCACGGGATAATATGAGGCATTGAACTCCAATTTAAAAACCATGGAGGACGCGTGGCAAAAAATGATAGATTTCACGCCAGTAAAATGTGTTTCCAAAACCACTTTTCGCGACCTGATACAGTGGTTGGAAACCAGGGATGGTCCCCCCCGTCACATAAGGAGGTGAGGTGACGCTCCACATTTTCCACAAATTAAATTTCAACATAAACTTGAGATGATCCAAGATGGGGTCAGATCAATGGTTTAGTTTGAATGCGCACTTGCAAGTCAACAGAGGTTTAAGGAGCCATCGTGCAATTTTTCAATCATCAGATCAATGACTGATATGGAAAGCACATGACATTAATTACCCGACAGTTAATCAAGATCAGATCCATCTTTCACATAGTCAGATCGACGACGAGGACTAAAAGCGCTCGGAAAATATGGACATGGGATAATATGAGGCATTGAACCACAATTTAAAAACCATGGATTACGCATGGCGGAAAATGATAGATTGCACGGCAGGAAAAGGTGTTTCCAAAACCATTTTTCGTGACCCGATACAGTGGTTGGAAACCAAGGATGGTTCCCCCCCCCATCCGTGCAAGGAGGTGAGGTGGTGCTCCATTTTTTCCTCAAATAACATCTCATCATACACTTGATTTGAGCCAAGACGAGGTCAGATCAATAGTTTAGTTTGAATGCACCAAGTGGCACTCCAAAAATAGACAGTTGGGAGCTACAGGTAGTTAAGTTGAGCAATAAATGCAAGAACTGGTCAATCAATGCTCTAACTGATTGTTAAACTCCTGGTAGGTGAGATAATGTGCATATGTCATCCAGGTTAGGAAAACAAGGTGCATCAGGTAGGTAGGAGGGCTACTGAGGGCTGAAGACAGGCTCTAGGGAGCTGAAAATAGGCTCTAGGTGCTGGGGAGACCACCATACTGATGACTAGATGCATGCATGATGACTGGATGCATGCAAAATATAAAAAATTATGGTGATAATATTCCAACACCCTCCCTCAAGCTATACTATGAGGTAGTAACTGAAAACTAAAAAAGTAGGGCCCTGGTGACTGAGACCAAAGGTCACCTCATACAACAATCTAAATAATAAAAGAGAAAAGAGGGAAAACCTAGTGGGAAGAAATACCTCCATCAAAATAGACTGAATGATGCTAATGTAGCATGGCATGACTCACCCTAGAAGGAGGCAAGTGACCCTCTTTTTCGAAGAATGATAAATCAGCAAGAAATGGATCAGTTATGTGAGAAGGACAAAACCTTCCATTCTGAAAATATGATCTGGTTCTCCTTTGATAAATTATATCACCCACAAGATCTCCAACATATATGATATTAGTGGCTACCCATCTCGGAAGAGGAGGATCATCAGGTTCTTGTGGAACTGGATCTCCCATTCGCCCATCTTCATTATCAGTTGCTAGATCTTCAGGTTCTTGCGGATCTGGACTTATCATTTTCTCTTCATCGTCATCACTCTCATACTATGAATATGAAATGTCATGTGATGAAGGTTCGCTCTCTTGGAGCTCATCAAGCAATGGAGGTGTGGTAGGAAATCTATCTTTATCAATAGGGTGAGCATCATGAAGAGGCAATTCCTCAAATAGTACACTCCTATCAAGGAATGTTGTCATAGTAGATGGATCAAGTAGCTTGTAGGCCTTTTCATTCAACACATAACCCACCATAATACACTCTCTGCTTTATGGAGCTAGGGCTCTCCCTTTCTCAGTTGGAATCATTTCTCGTGCTCTGGATCCAAACACTCTAAGATGAGACACATCAGGTTTTTATCCCATCCATGCTTCGAAAGGAGTCATATGTTTGAGTCCTTTGTGAGGAACTTTGTTTTGAAGATAGGAGGCACAATTAATGGCTTCTTCCCAAAGACTAGGGTGCAACTCTTTCGAATTTAACATGCAAGTGGCCATTTCTTTCAATGTTATGTTCTTCCTCTCACCAACACCATTCTATTGTGGTGTATAGGGAGCAGTATGTTGCATCTCAATGCCTTCTTTAGCAAAAAAGGTTTGAAAATCACCCTTGATTTACTCTCCTCCATTATCAGTGTGAATGGCCTTGATATTTCTATCTGAAAACTTTTCTGCAGAAGACTTGAAAAACTTAAAGAATCCAAATACTTATGACTTTAATCTGAGAAAGTATACCCATGTAAATCTTGAATAATCATCAATAAAAGTAAGAATATACCTTTACTTGTTCAGTGATAGATCTGAAAATGGACCTGCAACATCCTTGTGAATCAGATCTAGAGGTTGAGAGGCTCTCCTTGCCTTACCCTTCTCAAGTTTCCTTTCAGGATGCTTTCCCATCAAACAAGCATGACAGTTGCCCTTGTAAAACTTGATCTTGGGAAGCCCTTCAACCATCTCTTTTGTATGCATGTATTGCAAGTATTGATAGTTAAGATGCCCAAATATTTCATGCCACAATCTACTCTCTTCATTTGCATGAGTGTGAAGAGCAGATTTCTTTGTGAGAGGTAAGAAGTGTGAAAACTCATAGAGTTTCGACTTATGATTTGCAAACTCCTTCTGCAATGGTAAATCTTGATACCATGTCTTGAATTTCGACCTCATTAGGAGATAAGATCACCCTCTTGGGCTCTCCAGTATGGGTCACCTAATATACTAAAAGTAGATTAGCAGTGAGAGTGGGGACATAGGGTACATCTGAGAAGTACCCATGATCAAGTTTGATTCTTCCTATCCCTTTAGAAGAGACCTCAGAATCATTCCCCAACATGATGGATGGTCCAACGGTAGATTTGAAACCAATGAAGAGATCCCTGGAGGAATACATATGTCTTGATGCTTCAGAATCTATGATGAAGGAGGATTGTGATGATGCTCCTACCATCAGAGCATGGAATATGTCTTTGTCCTCAGATCCAGATGGTTCGGTGTGTTTCTTTCTAGCACATGTAGGTACTGGAAGATTATTTTTTTCAAGAAGTGAATCCATGAGATCTATGGTCTTCTTCATACAAGAGCTCTCAGGGTGATATCCTTGATTACAGTATGTGTACTTGGATTTTCCCTTTTGATATGTCTTGTCCTTCTTAGGATTCAAAACTCAATCTGATTGGTTTGGAGCCTCCTTCTGCTTTTGGTCATTTGACTTCCTATCATAATTTTTTTGTTCTCCTTTGCCATTCTCTCTTCTCATCTCAATGGATGCAAGAGCTGAATCCAACTTGGTTTTTATCACTCCCATGTGTACTAGATTCTCCTCCTCAAGTGTGAGATATTGGATGAAGTCTTCAAGCAAAGGGAACTTCCATTTTGGAATGGATAACTTTGCTGACTGGAAGGTCAAAACAAACACTAAATAATCAGGACCAAGCTTCGACAAAATGGAAAGGATGAGTTGTTTTTCTTCCTTCTCAATCCCATACCTCTTCAATTGTGAAATCAAGTTCTTGAATTTGTTGAGAAACTCAATGATAGTTTCGAAACTGCTTGGGATCAAGGAGATGAGCTCATTTTCTAACTTATGACCCTTCAAGTCATCCTTCTGGACAAGAAGAGATTCGACCTTGTCCCAAACCTTCTTTCGAGTCTTCAAATCAATAACATGAAAGTGTAGGTCTTAAAAAATGTTAAGTAGCAGCAGTCCTACTGCTTCATCAAGCTTGTCTACGTACTTGTATTTATCTACTGCACGAATGGTCTCAACTACATAGCCATTCACCACTCTGGAAAGGCTCTTCGACTTCAAGAAGATGTCCATATTTTCCTTCCATTCGAAGTAGTTGAATGAATTCAACTTGAGATCCATGATACTGCGAAATTTGAAGTTGAAGAGAGGATAGTCCTGCAAAACAAATGAGAATTATGAAATGGAGATCTGCTACAATTCGAATTAAAAATTGCCTTAGGACACTGAGCACATGTGAATGGGTCCTTCACACCTGGATAGACCTCACTGGATTTCTCCAGTGAATTCAAGGAAATAGCACCAGGATTTGCTGTGGAAACCCAGAGGCTTCTGGTGCTCAATGAAAGATAGTTGCTCAAGGAATTGCTGCAACTGCTACTGCTGCAATTCGAATAGCTATTGTCAGCTCTGATACCATGTGATATTTTAGGATTATGATCCCTCAGTTGTAGCATACCTCACTAAAAAATCACTCAAGAATTGCAAAATGAAGAAGAAGAAATGTTGATTCAATAATTACTCATACAGAAGAAATGACAAAAACTGTTGTATCATACATTAGTTGTAAGCTGGCACTCTGAGTAGTGAATAATAACTGAATACAATCAATATAATTCGAATGCCTCCTAAGGTTATTTGAATCATCCTTAGTGTGTAGCTTGGATAACATTGGAGACATCATCCAATCAGTGGCAGTAGTCACAAATAGTCAAATAGTCAATCAAATGAGTC
This sequence comes from Larix kaempferi, assembly GCA_027924585.1. Lineage (NCBI taxonomy): Eukaryota > Viridiplantae > Streptophyta > Pinopsida > Pinales > Pinaceae > Larix > Larix kaempferi. The sequence goes on from BSBM01000073.1 coordinate 49,321,741, forward strand.
TAACTAAGTCTAACTGAAACATGTGAGCATAAATCAGGGGATGGAGACTCCAAGGAGGGTGCATGAGGCTATCAGAAGGTCAAGTGGCACTCCAGAAATAGACAACTGGGAGCTACAGGCAGTTAAGTTGAGCAATAAATACAAGAACTGGTCAATCAATGCTCTAACTGACTATTAAACTCCTGGTAGGTGAGATAAGGTGCATATATCATCCAGGTGAGGAAAACAAGGCTCATCAGGTAGGTAGGAGGGTCACTAAGGGCTGAGGACATGCTCTAGGGAGATGAAAATAGGCTCTAGGTGCTAGTGAGACCACCATACTGATTATTGGATGCATGAAGATGCATGCATGATGACTGGATGGATGCATGCATGCAAAATATAAAAAATGATGGTGATAATATTCCAATAGTCACATCCCTAAACTTGTTGGCCATTTTTTCTATCATTGATTATGAAGCTGGAGCCACCCCCTACTAAAGTCTCATGCCCTTTCATCCATCACGACGTATGTTGACCACAAAGCGAATCAACTGGTAAGTTCCTTTCCCTATGAACCTGTCAATTACCTTACGGCCACTGTTTTTTCCCCTATGTTAACATTCCAAAGTTTTAAAAAAAAAAAAAAGCTTGTAATGTTGATAATATTTAAGTGGTTATATGAAAATAACATTCGAAACATAGATTTCTTTCTAAAAAGGTATTATACTATGATCGGATTGGTTAAAATCTAAGCCTTCTGAGGAGTAGGGATTATAGCGCCATCAGACCAAGCGCTTAAAACAAGGTTAAGTGGGGAGTAAATCCTACAAATATACCATATGACCTTTAAATCTGACCAAGGGCGGAGATGGAAAAGAAGCTAAGCAATTGAAAAAATCACACACAAAGTTGCAAACGTGTAAACCCATGGAGGATCAATGAGGCGGACCCCCCTAGAAGCAAATCAAAGGTGGAAAGGGTTTTTAGCATTGGAAAGTGCACGGTGGTCAAACTTGGAAAGGTGGAGCGGAAATTAAACCACTTACCACGTGGAAAGCATTGGTGGAGTCCGCTATGAAAAGAAGTCAAAGTTAAACCACTCATTGCAAGTTCCAAAACCACCTAAGAATATGTTATATAAAAGATTTGTTCAAAGTTTGAAAAATTCATGTGTTGATTATTGCGTGGAGGAAAAGGATCTGCCAAAAACACGTCAACTTGCACAGAAGTCAACCCCTGTGTTCTCATGTTCGTAAGCTCACTCCAAAGTTAGATCGAAACCTTGAATTTTCAGAGTTTCTTTCCCAAATGGAGAAAATTAAAGACCATGTTCCATTCAATGAAAGTTTAGATGAAAAATAGGAGGTTGTAGTTGACAGGGAAAGGGATATTTTTTACCTTGTTTTGTCTATGGGTAGTATTTCACAGTCGAAAGAGAAATTGATGGAGTTTAAGTCATAGGGAAAGGATGTATTTAATGTTTTTGGTTCTTTTCTGTATTATTTTTATGTCAAACAGACCCTACACTTCCCAGAATTTGTTGGTTGGTGTGCCAAACAAATTATTCACAGGCGGAGAGGGTAATCATTAATGTAAATACAACCAAAATATTTTGTCGAGTCAATGCACAGAATGTATGTGAGGTTCTAGGTTTACCTTAAACATTTCCCCAAAGCCCTGAGTCATTTAATGAAGAAATTTTGGTAAAGTCTTATAGAAATTGTAGACAGGAAGAAAAATAAAAATTTGTATTACAAGTCTTGAAAGATGGTCAGTCGCATGAAAACCTATCCTTCCCTTTGGGTATTGGTAATGTCCCTCCCTTTTACCCTATCTTCTCCTGTAAATGAAAGTGTAACATTGTGCTTATAACAATATATATTTTTGACCAATGCTTTGTGACTCAATTTTAGTATCATTGTTCAATGTGAATGATCGTTATGCTATTCTTGCATTTTGATTTGCAATTTCAGATAATCATGTACATACTGTGATCGCTAGTTTGATTGCTACCTCTGTATGCTCGGTGACCCCTATAAAAGAATCGACGATTAAATTATTTCTTATTGTATAGTCTAATGATTTTAGTCCATACAAAACCTATCATTTTCTATGCAAGGGATGATGAAATAAGTTGGGTGATCCACTCAATGATCGACCCAATATTTACTAAAAGATATCGAGATATATGTTTACATATTTTTGGGATAAAGATGTGGGCCGCTCAAACTTTTAGTCCTTGACTTTCATTTCGTATATAACAATGGAGATAGAAGCAAAGCTTCAAGTCCCTACCAAAATTAAAAGCAAAACCAGGGAAAGTTGCAATGCAAGCATAACAAGGGAAAGTTGAAAGAAACCCGTTGATGTGTACATGCATGTATTTGTTCAGGGCTCTTGTGATCTTCAATTTGTGGACAAGGAAAAGTACAATAAGGAAAAATTGTAAGAAAATTAATGTACAAAAGCACAACCACGTCATCAGCTCGTTGAACAGCTTTATCAGAGTTTGCTGCATTCGTAAATTATGTTTTGAAGAATGAATTCGATCCACGTGTCCCATGCATCTTTCTGCCATTAATGAATCTTCCTTATGAGATTTCATGGTGTTAGTTTCCCGAGCATTAATGATGTTATCAGATATTTAATGGTGTTTCCTGAGCAATAAGATGGGGTAGTGTTTTTCCGATCACGCAAAGGTCGATGGAAAATGAAAGTCATTTAAGAAGAAGTCCATGTAGATAACAAATATCCTGCATACGAGAATAAACCGATTCCACATATGCAAGGGACAAACCCAGAGAGGGGTTCACCATCCCTCTTATTTTTATAAAAATCACAATAAGAGACATGGATTCAACTACAGGACTCAAGGTCAAGTCTGGGGATGATATCCAGACTAAAATAATTAAAAATGATGCATGAGATAAATAGACACAACATAAATAAGAAATGGGTATTGAAACCCGGTATAAATATTTATTAAAATTGCTTTAAACTTTTACAGCGAGCGAGCGAAGGTCCTGAACTTATGCTTATAAAAAAAAGGATAAGCATAAAACAAATATAGGTTTTAATTGTTCCCATAACCTTGCGATTATGAAGGAAAAAAGAAGATAGGTGCTATACTACAACTACAATGGGGATCCTTATTAATGTAATGATTTCAGATTAATACAATGACGACACTGAGCCAATTAGGGTACCCTATGCAAGTGTAATTGGTTGCAGGTTTTGTAATCGGTTGTAATGTCCCTTGTTAGGAGTTTTATTAAAATGGCAATTTTTCACTTTTTTCCCTAGTTAGACCTTTGACTAGTTTTGAGCTCTAGGTACCCAAATTGCTCCAATTCCTCCCAAATCTTCTGAGAAGGTATATGGATGATTTTAGAACATAAATATGTGTTTTAGGGATGCTTTTGGACCTTTAAAATACTTCTTCAAATACTCTTTCAATTCTGGCCAATGTAGGGAACTTTACTAGTTATTTCCCTTTGACTAGTATTGGTCTCTAGGTCTCAAATTGACTCCAAATGCCTTCAAATATTCAAGGAAGGTGTATGAATGATATTAGGACTTGAATATCATGTTCAGGGATTATATATGGCCACCAAAATACCTCTTCAAACTCTCTTAATATTCTGGACCAAGTATGCAATTTTACTAGTAATTTGGGGTTCAAATCCCTATGGGGTAAGTATTGAAAATGGCTTCCCAAATGCCTCCAAAACCACTCAAATTTATGAATAGAGGTAGGGGATGTATCAAGTATTTTATTAAGGTCCCAAATTCACCATTCATTATTTATTAATCCTATTCCAAATCTCTCCCAAACAACTGCAAAAATCACTAGTTCGACCCTTGGGGAAATGGCACCAAATCTTCTCCAAATGTAAATAAACTGAGTAAAATGACTTCAAATGCTTGAGAACTGAACATGAAAATTTTATAATACATCAATAAAATTCCATTAATCAATAAACCATCATTATTTTACTTATCCATTCGAATCCATCAACATTACATTGGTTCACAACAAGGTACTGGGGAAATGGCATTGTTCTTTCATTAAAAGTGTGATTTATACATTTCTACTTGGAATTTAGACCTGAAATTTTTTGGAGATTAATAAAAGAGTATTTAATTCATATTAAAAAATAAATGTGGAATTATAAGCTCCCCCAAAGAGTACAATATCTCACCAAAAACGCCCTCCCTCATGGATCAAGAATATGCCACCAAAACTGGAAATGGTTGAAGGAGTGAGCTGCAATAGAAGAAACCATGAGATTCCCTGTAGCTTAAACCTGCACTTAAATACTCCATTAAAGCTACAAATGAAAGGTCTGAATGGCCTTTCCAATTACCAACTTGGATGGGAATCTTTCACCCTTGAAATTGGCTAAGGCAAGAAACTAGTCATCCACTAACTCTCCCTCTTCACAAATGCAATTGCAAATTTCTCAAATGACCAAAATATGCTACTATTCTTTGTTCATGACTTTTATAAACTTCTAATTTCCTCCATGGGTCGAATTCCTTCCAAGATACTCATGCCAACTCAATTTGGGAAGAGATTCCAAAGAATGCCACTTGTACAACAATTCCTAGTTTCTGACTTCCACCAAATCACATGTGTAAGAATCTTAGCTGCCCTAAGTTCATTGAGTGCCCTCTTGGAGGATATTTTTAGCCCTGACATGTCATATATATCATATTTCAGCCTTCAGGTCTTATTTGTGTCATAGGTGTTATAGCATCTTCATCACTGTTGTCATAGAGCTAGGGAATCTAGCCCAAGTGTCCCACTAGCTCCAAATTGCCTCTTCCTCTTCCATGGGAGTTACTCTTCCTCTATATTTCGACCTTGTATGAGTCATGCCAGGAATAATACCTTTTGAACGCCCCCAAGTATGTTACCATTCACCTTGAATTCGAATTGGTGAGAGAATGATGCCAAGTGTAGTGGGGAAATCTAGCCATATGTGGGTCCCACTTCCTCCATGTGTCTTCATGATCAAATGCCACTTTGATTTTAACTTGTATATATTTATTTATATCCTTTATTAAATATTTATTCCATTCTAATGTTCAAACATCATTTATTATCCCCCTTATTCCAAATCCCAAAGCTTCCGCCCAAAAGCTAGGAAACTAGTAATTTTCCTCCTTGGCAATTATTTGACCCTTAACATCAATTTGACAAACTCTAATGAATATCACCAATGTGATTAGGCCATTGTGACCCAATTCCAAATTTGAGACATGACATCGGTCCTTACCTCTCACTTACAATGAAAAATAGATGGTGCAGTTGACCTTGCACTTATCGGCCTACAAAGGAAGGTGCAGCAGTTGATCCTCCTTACCCTCTTACGCCAATGGGGAAATAAAGTGAAATCAATCAATTAAACGTTTTCAGGACAAATATCAATGCATCTGGTTTGCCAAGTCTCTACCTGGATGGTTGTGTCCATAAGCAGGTGCAACCGGGTCTCTTATCTTACACTCTCGAATAATCACTTCTCCAACAACTCAAGTGAAGATAGAACAAGAGAGAAAACTTACGCATCTATTTAAAACCTTCTCATTTACCCTTGGAGCGCGTTATATTGTCACTTCCATTCCACCCACGACTAATTACTCACATTCTCGCTTCTTTTCAAGAAATAAAAATATATGCTCTGTAGGTCCCAACCTAATTTCGCTCTCCTCTGGCTTCAAGCTTCTTCATGCTAAGGCACTTACCGAAATAAATGGGTGGTACTTACCCCAAATACGTGTTCTTGAGTCAAGAAAAATATATTTCTTTCTACGTACTATCCTAGTTTCAAACCACTTCTGGTCCCATGCCCACTCTATGTCTCCTCTTCATTCATGACCTCTCTTACTCATACTTCAAGCATTCTCACGCTAAAGCATCACTTACTACATAAACTGGATAAAAAATTTTATTAGACCAATCAATAATAAAATATAACTTTTATGATGGCTCTCACTTTGACCTATTTATTTGACTCGGAGCTACCTCCTTACAATGAAAAATGTATACCCATCTAATCGCGAATCACTAAACCTATAAGAAGAATGGATATATTTGGTAATTATACTCATTACAATTATAATAATAGTACAATAGAATGGTCCTTCTCTCAAGCTTATGAAGAAACGAGGACAAGGTAAGCAAATGAATATCTACCTTACCTTATGAAGGAGGGTAGTAGTTTTTACCAAAAATGAATAAAGAGTAGGTGCGATTGGCCTTTTCTGTGTTCTTACGTCGCTACTTATGACTGCTCACTCTTTACTTTAAAGGAAAGTAATTATGTTAGTTACATCCCCAACTATCTAAATATACCACCACCTTACCTGAGTCTTCTTTTGATCTAGCTCTACCTTAGGTTCCTTACTGACTTACAGAGCCCAGCTTTGTCTTAACATAGTCCGGAGTCTAGCTTTGTCTTAACATAGTCCATCATCCATCTTTGTCTTAACATAGTTTGGAGGCAAGTCAATTAGTAAATTCCCAATAAATTACATAGTAAGTCCACTCAATTTTGATGCAAGAGGGATTATGTTAGCGAAAAAAGTAGACGTTGTTCACTCGAATAAAGGTTGGTAACTTAAGTTTGGTTTAAATATACAATCAGTAAACACACGTTGTTTACTCGAATAAATATTGGTAACTTAATGTTTGGTTTAAATACACAATTAGTAAACAATCACTTATTGGTCTAACTAAGCATGATCAATCAAAGTCTATGAAGCAAGCCAAAGTCTATGAGGCAAGTCAAAGTCTATGAAGCGAGTCAATCGATAAATCAATTAAGATTTGTTGGGAACAATTATAAATACATCAAGCTTTGTTGAGTCTAGTCTATATCTGACGGTTCATCCCCATAGGTGGGTGCAGCCAAGTCTATTACCCTAAACTAAGGAATGCTTGCATAATATAACTTAAGTGAAGGAGAACTAAGCGTTAATACTTAACAAGGGAACATAGGCAAATGTCAAAACCATTTCAATGGCCCTTTGAGCATGTTATAATGAACTTTAATTAATGAAGATTAGGGTTTTTTCCCTAAAAGTACGGTAGGTCAGGCTAGCCAACCAATAAATAATATAAAGAGTGAATATTATTCTATTTGATGAATCCTGGATATTACCTCATTCATTCACAGGGAAACTATAGCATTGTAGTTAACGGATAAAAGCTAGCAACTCAATGCTTTTCAGTCAAAGAAAAAGCTAAAAATGAGAAACGATTTATCCCAACTTTTACCCATGAGGTGTTGTAGTTATAAGGGGCCTGTACTTAGGGAGAAGGAGCCATAGTTCTATCTCTTAACAATAGAGAATAAAACTTCAGATCGAGTGAAAGGAACAAATATTTATAATCTTGAAAAATGTACAAATGACCATTTTAATGCTTTATATCGCCACTTAAAGTACACCTGCATTATAATATATATAGAACCCCTGATTCGTGCTCTTATTTTTTCATTTAAGGAAATAGTAATGGAAACCATCCTACTATGAAGCCTACTATTAAGTGCTTATTTTGAGCCTTAACTATTGAAGGCTGGTTGTTTTATCACCGCGTAAGAGTAAGTAGGTTGCACCGATGAATACTCTTCTCAACAATTGATCACCTTTCTCCATTTGACGAGTATCTCCCTAGGTGAATTAACCCAAATTCTCTTCATAGGGGTTGTAGTTTAGGGGATTTAGTGTAGTTCAATCTTGTCAGTCAAAGAGAAATACAACTGAAACTCGTCAGGTTTAAGAACTGCATCTACTAATTTGGAAAAACAGTCTCAATGTCCTCTCCCTCCTACGTCGGGAGAGAGGCTTCGCACCTTTCTAGCGTGTTTTCTCTACATTTATAGTCCACCCTTTCATATCCCATTTCACATTTAAGTCTTAAATAAATAGGGTTGGTTAATATGCTCCATTCTTCTAAATGAGGGTGACAGTTAGGGGAGAGAGTTCTATAGTTGAACGGGGACCGGTACTGGTCATAGAACCCATGATGGTTACAACCCAATAAGTGACCGAGAAAATGCCAACTGTGAAACACATATAATTATATAAATATATAAAAAGTGTCATGTTTAAGTACATTAAGTGTCATTATGTATAAGACAAAAGGTTGACAACTGCACAGTCCTGACTTAACAAAATTCAAACCCATCTTGTCCCTTCCAAATCCCAAGGCTCACTAACATAAACATCTTATCGGACCTCAACACTCCCCAAGCAGCCCAATCTACAAGGACATATTTCCCATCACTTTGACCCCATCGAACAAGATTCAGTGAAGACGCAGACAAGCATTGGTAATCAGTGAACCATCAAGGCATCCCAAATGCACATTTAATGGAGGTCACCTACACAGTAAATGGTGAATAAGTGTCAGCTTCAGGTGCATGGTTGATCAACCAAGCAACCGAAACAATGCAATTAATGATTCCCACTCCATTAAAATCATCAAATCAGCCATAAAAACAAATAGAAGCAGTCCCTAAGCATTTCCAAAATCACCTGGATCAACATAGCCCCATTGATAGCCTTTGAATCGAACCCAAATCAATCTTGTGCACTCATCCAAATCCAGAAATTTGCAATCCATGCCTTTTCAATGTTTCCAATAAAATCAAACACCAGAATGATATAAAGACACTACAACCTTCAAACAGCCTCCATTTTCTGCTATTCGGAATTCCCAGACCATGTTAGACTCACACCTCTATTTCCAAGCTTGAATTTCAGAGTCCAGGCATCGCATTCAAGCAAAAGACAGTTGCAAATTGATTTTTAGGTGCAGAGATAATTCAAGGCAACAATCAGAGTTCAAGTATTGCATTCAAGATAAAGTTATATTTCAATCATGTTTTCAAGTAGCCAGACTATATCTAATTTTATGCAAGAACCTAAGACCTTTCCATATTTCCATTCCTCTGTTCATAAAGTAGTTCAATCAAGCGACACAAATGAAATACTGTGAAATAACAATCACTGAATAAATGCATAACTAGTATATATATATATATATATACTAAATGCTAGAATCATGCTTTTCCAAACTGCATTGAACATGTAAATCACATTACGAGATCCTTTTGAATACTCCAGATCCTTGTGTAGTTTTAACAACTAAATATAACACAGCTATTTTAATACTCTAGATCCTTGTGTAGTTTTAACAATTAAAGATAACACAGCTAGTTTAATATTCCAAATCCTTGTGTAGATACACAACTAGTTTTAACGATTCTTGTGTAGTTTCAGTGAGGCCTTGTTTGTTCTAGTTTTGTGGGTGATTGCAGTCATGCCAAGATTCAACACTAATCGTACAAGGAGGACAAGTAGGAGACTCGCCAGGGGTGCCAAGCTACGATGCACCTCGTCCGATGAGGACATAGAACATGATGTTGATAATAACAATGCACACATAAATGTTGAAGAAGAAAATGATGCAGAGCATGGTGGTGTTATTCCACCATCAACCACAGTTCAAGGTGCAACTGCCAGTAAGACGATTAGTGCCATTATAGGATGGAAACAAGAAGACATGAAGGCTGCAATAGATGATATAGATTTCAATGGTTTTCTATTAGAGCAACTGCCAAAAAATATGGGATTCCACCCACATCAATCCATTACTAGATAAATGTCCTGACCCATACCAAGCGAAAAGGATGTCTTACAGTGTTGAGTGTAGAAGAGGAAGAAGGAGTTGTAGTTTTGTTTCAAGAGATGGCTCAACTAGGCCATGGTCTGGAGTTGGTTCAACTTAAATCCACTGTTTCCCAAATCTGCCAAGGGAGGCCAAACCCCTTCAAAGATGGATTTGTAGGGAAATCATGGTGGAGAGGATTTCAACAAAGGCATCCAGAAATTGTGTTACGAGCAATAGAGGGGCTCGAAAGGGATAAAGATTTTCATCTACGCCCTATAGTTGTGTCCAAGTTCTATCAGACACTCTCTAATGCATATGAGAAACACTCATATAGACCATACCATATATGGAACTGTGACAAAACCGGATTACAGGAAGGGAGGAATTGTGGAATGCAAGTAATTGCCAAGAGAGGGAGCAGGAATGTGCCCAAAATTCTTCCAAAACGTAGGGAGTGGAGAACTATTCTTTCTTGTGTAAACCCAGTTGGAGCATCAATTCCAAGTTTTTATTTGTTCAAGGGAAAGAATCAACTCAAAAATTACATTAAAAACTATGAACTGGGAGCATGCATGGATGCACACCCCCATGCATGGTTGACAAAAGAACTGTTCTTGAGCTGGCTATTCCACTTTGCTGCCTTTGTGTTGTGCGGTGTTTCACCTAAAAACAGACACATGTTGATTTTTGATGGCCGTGTTATCCACATAGCTATACAAACCATTGAGGAGGCAAACATGCTAGGCATTGATCTATTGACACTGCCTACACATACCACCCACTGGATGGAATCTCTAGATGTGAGTGTATTTAGGCATTTCAAGAGTTACTTTAGGTCTGAGAGAATGGCATCGATGGAAAAGAACCCAGGGGTAGAGGTGAAGAGGTTCGAATTAGCAGAACTTGCAAGCAAAGCATTTACTAGGGCGCTCACAGCATCAAATATCAGGGCTAGTTTTAGGCGGAGAGGAATATGGCCTTTCAATTCAGATGTTTTTCAACATGACACAAGATGTAGTCAGGCTTTTGATGTTCAAGGGAAAGAGGATGTAGATCATGCATAGAACATCATATCACTCTCTCAAGGTCATTTCCAACCACTGGGCGATGAAAATGAACATGTAAGTGAAACTCAGTATGGCACCGAACCTGTTGGGGAGAATATAGAAGCTGTTGGAAGGACATAAATAGAATTAGATGGCCAAGGGAATATTTGTAACAACATTGTTGATTTGAGTGTACATGGATGTGTCGAAGAAGTGGTAAACAACAACGAGGAGTTGACATTTCCAAGCCAACTAGAACAACCCGAGTGGTTGGCAAGCCATGACAAATATGAACAAACACATTGTCACCCCCACCAATGATAAAAGTCTTAACCTGCCTTTGATGCTAGCAGTCCTTAACAAAGAAGCTATCCATTACTATGTGGATGTTGGGGGTGTTGGAGATGAGAATGTACAAAATGAAGATACAGTTGACCAAGAAAATGCTGATGAGGCACTCCCCTTACATGAGACACTACTTGGCCAGTTCCTTAAGTTGCCAGTGGAGAAATTTGCAACTCAATTATCTAATCCCACTGCTGAGAATCTTAGATTAAGCAGGAGCTCACAGCTACTAATATCAGAGGACTACATCACCCTACTGGTTGAGGTAGAGCATAAGAAAAAGGAGATGCAAGAATTAAAAGAGAAGAACAAGGCTTTGGAAAAGGAGAAGAACAAAGCAAGGATTATTGCAGCAGAAAATCAAAGGCAGGAAAGGCTTGAAAGAGAGAAAGAAAGGGAGGAAAGTGATCGACATAAATAATTGGCAAGGGAGGAAAGGGAGCAAAGAAAGGAAAAACAAAGGAATCCAAATGGTATGGATAGGACAAAGGTGGTAGACAACCCATTGGATTAGTTTTCAGAGAATAGAAGTTTATTCCAAGACCTTATTAACATACAGATACCCCAATACCATCGGGCAAGGGTAAATACAGTGTATGCCTTCCAAACACCTCCAGTGAACCTAGGCTATTAGGCTCAAGTCATAACTATGGTTATTCAATGCCTCCTTGGCTATAAGGACCAACGTGGCCTGCAACAAATGTTTGCAAATCAAAACAACCAGGTCAAGCAACATTATCCAACGCAACCATATTGGGCAATGATGGAAGACAACCTCCTCACACATAAGGATTTTTGGGTGGTTCCAAAGTTTTTGTTTGACAAATGAAAGATGTATTTTGTTTGGCATACACAAATGAAAGATAGATTTTGTTGCAGGAGGAATTTTGGGTGGTTTCCTAAGCTTTTGTTTGAATCCAATCTGATAGTTGATATACGTTAGGCATAACCATAGTAAATTTATTAAGTCCCAACTCATAAGGGACCAACCATATGTATAAATCCTGAATTGCTACTATGTTGAACAAGAATCTTCCCTTTATGTCAAGTATTATTTTCTTCATGACTATGTCTATTTACTGGACAACATTCCTTACTAAAACTGATTGCTATATTACTTGGTTGAAAAACTAATTTGAATGATAAACTAAATTGGATGGTAGACCAACCTGATTGAAAATATAAATTGAATGCAAGTTTTTCTTGAATGCAATACTAAATTGAATGAAAATCAACTTGAATTGGATTGAAAGTAAGCATTGCAAGCAACCTCTGATAGGGACAACTCATTTCATCATGTAACCAAAAAACATAGAAATAATAGCAGAACATATGCATTGCATGCTTCATTTATAGATTAATGAAATGCCGAAGTCATCTTCATATGAGCACACCGATACAGATTACTTAGGTTTCCAACATTTATGGTTGGAGCACACAACAAGAATGAAAGCAATCATAAACAAAATATTTTTCTTTGTCTTAAAAAGAAAATCAGTCGAACAAAGATTTACAATTGCTAATTGGAAATCAGTCAATCCTCTCCCCTCCACCACAATGCCACCTTTAAACAATTCATACAAACTTCAAATCATAATTGTAACTTTTTCTTCTTTGGTTTACAAACAACTCACATGCATTACAATATCAAGAAAACATCTTGCATACAAACTTTGCATCCTCTATCATACACATTAGTGTTTTCCTAGGGTTTGGTTTATTTTAGATGGTTATTTCACTTGAGTTTCAAGGTGTCCTTTAGCAAGATAGAAATTCGATGCATAAAAGGAAATCTAATTATGGAAATAACAAACAAGGAAAATACCCAAATTCAAAGAGAGGAGAAAGGAGTGAACACACTTAAATCAAGAAGAGGTTGTAATTGTTGGTGAAGCTAGTAAAGAGGACAAACTCCCACCATGCTCAAAGCCACTGTGAATCTCCTTGCATTGTACTTAAAGAAAAATGTATTTAAACAATGCAATATATGTGTAGAAAATTGCATTAAATGTACCAAATAAGAAAGCAAATATTCTTGAATGGTAGTTGAAGGTATCCTTTAAGTGTGAGATGCTCTCCTGCAATAGTGGTGTTGGTAATCCTCTTTGGAAGGAGGTTAAAGGGAATCTAATAGAAACCTGCAAGGGGGAACCTTGGCTCAAACTTCAACCAATGGGTACAAAGGGAAGAATCCAAGCAAACTTATGAGTAGAACATTGGAAGTAAGTCCATGTTGTGAGGGGCTTGGTGGAAACTAGATTTTTAGGTAGATTAAATGATTCAGTGAAGATGTTAGGGGTCTAATTGAAAATATGGAAGAGTAATGACAATTTTTTAAATGAGAACCAAAATTCTAGAAAAATACAAAATGAGGGCTAATTGTAGATGGGACAAACACATAGGCATGTCCAACATACTACACATAACTATTGAGGAAAAGTTAAAGGCTTTAAACACTAATATGTGAGTTACAGTTGGGGATCTTATGGTCTTAAACAAATCCATAATTTTTTCATTGAAATGAAGCTTTTTGGTTTGTTAGTCTCTCGAAGATGGACAAAAATCAATTGTACAACTCATTATAAATGTGCCAAGAGAAAAACAAAAAATGGGAAGATTAGTTTTGACCTTGTCAACCTTATGTGTGCCCATAATAGAGATATGGTCATTGGGGACCTCAAAGAGGGCATCTCTAACTAACCCAAGTTTACCAAATCAATCATGGATGTCAGAGTTGATCTGGCATAAGGAAGAGAACATCCAATTAAGGACTTTGGAAAGAAATAAACATGACCATATTATGACCGAAGAAAGAAACAAAGGTTTCCTTTTCTAGACTTTAGAGATAAAAATGAGAAAACACATATTCATACACCTAAGCCTAGTGTAAGAGGATAACTAAGGAAATACTATCAACAACCATAACCCATCTCAACATGATGGGAGGACTCATGGTGAGCATTGATTACATGGATAGACTAGATGCAAAATGTACTCAACACACCATAGTAAAACAACCTTCATTATCTAATATTTTAATATTTTAGCATTCATTTCATAATAATATCAATGTTTATAAATGAAAATTTGATTGATTAGTTTAGATGAGTATTGTTATTCTTTTCACCAAAATTCAAATTTCCAATTATATCGTCATTCCTCATGGATCATCATACTTTCCTAATAAAGTGGAGTTCAAACCAAACAAAATTCATGCATGAATTTGACAATATATATATATATATATATATATATATATTAATGGTCGTTATTTTATACAATATATGTAACAAAATAGTTGTATTAAAATTAATATTTAGCTATGATTTTTTTTAAATAGAACATAGGCCTAAGGCCATAGACTTTTACACACTTTCATAATATTAATATTAATAATATATATATATATATATATCTATATCTATTGTATTCATAAAATGAAAGATACATACCAAATCAAGCATTCAAATACTCTTTCATCTTCTCTCATACTTTTCTTAGAAATCAATCCAAATTTCACATATTCATCTAATTGGCATGAACTCAGAATGCCTCTAATTGACAGTCCAACTTATTATCTAATTTCCATGCCTCTAATTGACAGTCCAACTTATTATCTAATTGCCATGCCTCTAATTTCAGAATGCCTCTAATTTCACATATTCAACTAATTGGCATGCCCAAATTATTTCAGAGCGTCATTTTGCATCTCAAGTATGCATCATTCCTATAATCAACTTCATTAAGAATTCAAACAATCACTAAAAGCAATATAATCACATAATGGAAGCAATAAATGAACCGAATTTGCACATATCATAATTTGCCATAACCTTCAAACCATGAAACCATAACTGAATTTTCCATAACCATGAAACCATAACTCAATTTTCCAATCATTGCCAGGAGGTCATAACTGGGTTGGGATACTTAAATACTTGGTTGGAACACTTGGATTGGCTCTCGGTTATATAAAATATACTAAGTTACTATTTTTGTGGAATAAAGGCTATCCTAAAGCCGAAACCATGAAACCCTAGTAAACCATAACCATGAAACCATAACAGTGCTCCATTAATAATCATATTCAAACCATAACTACAAACTACATTGTAGTAATTCATCTCCATATTCATGGATGCAGAGAACAAAGATTTAAAAACTATCATAATTCATCTTCATGGACGCATAAGAAAACCAAAAACCATTCAACCGAAATCCAATAACCATTCACCTGCATTTTAAAAATCAAAATTCAGTTATTTCTTCCAGCAAACAAGGTCACATTAAACCCTAGCTCATAGCATACCCTGAAGCCATAACCATGAAACCGTAAAGCCGAAACCATTAAACTCTAGTAAAGCATAACCATGAAATCCCACAGCACCAGCCATGAAACCCTAGTAAACCATAACCATGAAACCATAACAGTGCTCCATTCATAATCAAAATCCAAACCAAACACCGAACAATGCTCCATACAAACAACATTTTTTTCAATCAAAATTCAGTTATCTCTTCCACCAAACAAGCTTACATTAAAACCTAGCCACTGTGATAATTAATCTTCATGGAGGAAGAGAAGAAAAATTTAAAATATAGTCATAATTCATCCTCATCGACGTTGTTGGCAGGCGGTTTGATGAGGACGTGTCGCGGTACCGCCGACATTGTGACATGTTGGATAAAGGAATGAAACGAGTATTTTGTACCAAAGTATAGCGCAGTTGGCGGGTTTTGGGTCACTTGGACCATGTATTTTGTAATATTGAGTCAAGTATACTGCAGTTGGCAGGTTTTGGGTCATGTATTTTGTAATATCGAGTCAATTGTACCACAGTATGCGTGTTTTTGGGTCATTAGACCAAGTCAATTAGTCGATTGTCCATAAGTGTCGGTTAGAAAAGTGGACAAGTATTGGAATGGGCGGAATCCTATAAATAGATGAGAATTGTAAGTGTTGAAGGAGTGCAGAATGATAGAGAGAAGATAGAGTTGTATGTGAAGATAATGCGGGAGTTGCGTAGAGATTTATGTATTGCTTTTGGTTTGCCACTATAATATAAGGATGATGATTTGGTGCAATTTGTGTGTAATGTTACTCAATACTTATGTTATTGCCTTTTCTTAATTCCATTATCTGTTTCTATCGCTATGATGTGAATGCCGCAATAATATGTTATATATATCTGTCTACTGTAATGTTGTGATTAAAGTGATGTGCAATCTCTGTCTATTGTAATGTTAAATGCTGCAATTAAAGTGATGTGCTATAACTTCACGATGAATATTTAGAATTGATGTTAGTATCATACTGCCGCAACTCACCTTCTCCCTCGGCGGAAACATGGTTCCGTCTGCTCTTCCTGGATGCCTAGGGTGAGACCTCATCAACTCTGCGGGTGTTTTTGGGTGGGCTCAAACCTGCCCGGGCCGGTGCCTAGGGAGACTGCGGTATGTGTCAACAGTTGGTGGACCTCTGTCGACTGTGAGGTCGCGATTTGGTCAACAAATGGTTTCATTTCCGGTACCGTGTGCAGAGTAAGAGGAGGCCATGTTGTGGCACCCGACGAAGCCGGAGATATAGAGCTGGTTTGATCAGAGACTGCGGGAATTTGCTGAAAAGGAGAGTTGGAACATGAAATTAATAGTAGATCACTGGTTGGGAAGATATATTCACGACGGTCCGCATGAGTGGTTCTTCTTTGAATTCCCAGTTATTCTGTATGAGTGGTTGTCAAAGATAAACTTCCAGAAGAGAAATTTCCAAGGTTGTGAACCGACGGCTTGGACCCCGGAGTTTATCCAGGAACTGCAAGAAGTCGATAATAAGGCATCACGGGCTATTGAAGTTTGGCTGGATAGCATCTTGGAAGGATACATCATTGAATTTGCGATCGACACGAAGAAATCCTATAGTGAAGCTAAAAGATACTTCTTTGAAGGACTGAGGGGAAGGTTTTTGCTGTCACTCCAAATGTCAATTAAGATGCTAATATGTGAGAAAGTTATATTGAAGATGTACGTTGATCAGTAAGCAGCCTGGTGGGAGGAGGCCGTGGGTATCACGAATGTCGAGGGGTGGTCAAAGGAATGGTAAATGGGTAGATGGGTGTAGACCATGAGGAGACTATGAGTGAAGCCGAGGAAGAAAGTTGCCTTACGAGGGGAGGAGCAAGGTTCTAACAGGAAAAGAGGCAGAGGATAGGAGAAGGTCCTGCTGCGATCAGAATGCAAGACTGTGAAGGAAGGCCACATGGGATAAAGCGACCTCACAGTCCTGACAGGGAAAGCCAGGCTACACCCAGGATAGAGGCAGGACCAAACCCCGGCACCAACGTACCCACACCTCCGCTCACTAGCTCTCAGCATGCAAGAAACACTACTTCAACACCGTCGAGTACGTCGACACCGCAAAAGTTAATTGGTAGTAGTAGCACAGTGACAGGAGGAAGGAATCCCAATATGGCGGGCGATGATGCTAAGCTACCGTTGTTCCATGGAAGTGCGACAGACAACCCAGAACAGTACTGGTTTTTGTGTGAAGTGGTCTGGACCGTGAAACAGATCACTGATGACAATGCTAAGAAAGGACAGTTAGCCACGAATTTGCATGGTCGTGCAATAGATTGGTTCATGAAGTTTGTTTTAGTCCCTACGGGGGCCCCATAGAAGTCACTGGATGAGATTCGGGATGGGCTGATTGCTGAATTTAGACAGCCTAAGTCGGAGGCTCAATATATTACTGAATTGAAGGAAATTAAGCAGTATCCCAATGAGACAGTATGGGATTTCGACTAGCGATTCAAGATGCTGATGGAAAAGGTTAGTTTTGATATGAGAGTTGTCCAACATAAAGAATGGTTCATTGCATCACTGCTACCCCACATTCGGCTGCAGCTGATGCAACAAAACATTTCGACGCCTAGCGAAGCTCTAGAGATCGCAATGCGATTGGAAGTGTCACCGATTGGAGATAATGCAGCTGGGATGATGCAGATATAGACATAGCTCGCTAACCTGACTATACAGTTGCAAGATTTAAAGAAGAACAAGGAACAACGCGATGAAGTATGGTGTATGCAATGTCGACAATAGGGACATACGAAATATGATTGCCTAGATTTTTGTAATTATTTGGTATCAGGTGCGCCAAACCCATTGAATGGAGGCATTATGCCGTGGTGTCGCATTTGTCATGTGTTTGGGCACAGTCATGATAATTTCCCATATATGCAGAAAATGGTCACAACTCCGTGAAATCTGTACTGCACATTCTGTAAGTTGGTAGGACATGATGACAAGGATTGTAGTGCATATGGGTTGCTACAGGAGAGATTGTGCGATGCATTCTATGTCAAAGATGATCAGTGCGCTGCACCGCTACAGCCACAGGTAGCTCCGCTGCAACCACAGATGCAATTTGTACCGCAGCAGTTCATACCGCAATATACACCGGTGAACCCCCCGCAGCCTCAGTACGTGCAAAAACCATAGTATGCACCACAAGGGCAAGGGATGCCGCCAGCACCCATGCAGCAACAGTTTTACCAACCTCAGTATCAGTAGCAGGGAGGCTATTGGGGAGGCTACAGGGGCGGATGCGGTGGCGGATTTGGTCATGGAGGAGAAGGCCGAGGTGGTCGTGGCCCTATTCAATGTTACCACTGTGCAGTATGGGGGCATTATCATCATGACTGCCCACTGCTATAGAATCAGTGTACGTTTTGTTCCGGTAATGATCATACGGTCGAAAATTTGCCACAGTTGATCGCAAGATGGCAGGCTAGGAAGACTCCACTGGTACAGAACCCGGTGTAGCAACCAGTGCAGAACCAGGCCCCGCAACCACAGCCAAACACTAATCCAAACGTAAATCAACCAAGGAACCTGCAGCAGAACCAGACACAGGGTACCAATATTGCAACTATTTCTGCCGAACCATGACCACAAGATGCTTCGGTGGCTTTTGTCACTCATGGAGGTAAGACAACTGGGGAAGATGGTTTGCGACTACTCATTCACTTGGCTGGTCAGAAGACGGTAAATTTCAACATTGATGCGGAGCGGGAGACATTCTTGGAGGCATGTCATACCTTGGAGAAAGATTGTGGTAAGGCTGTTGTTTGCTATATGCCACTTGTATTCGATGCTACCGATGATGCTGATCGATTGCCACTACCGAGGACGTTGCAAAAATTTCTTGAGAACTGTTTGTTGTTGGCCCGAGACCCGGCTACCCTGGTTGATATTGAGGGCTGGTTACAGTGATTTCAAACAGGATGGTAGGAGTCGGCAGTAAACTCCTTACAGCGACGGAAAACTAGCAAGAAAATGCGAATGAACATTCAGATCGGCGACTACGATGTTGATTCAGTTATTCTTGATCTTGGTTCAGATGTTAACATCTTAACCAAGCAGGCGTGGCAGAAGATGGGGAGTCCCCCATTGAGCTGGTCTCCTGTGCAGCTCCAGTTGGCTAACCATGCAAAGGTTACAGTGATTGGGTGGGTTCTGCGGCTCACAATTGATATTGAGGGCATGAAGACTTATGCTGATTTTGACGTCATTGAAGTAGTTGATGGAGGAAGCTCCTATCCTGCGCTATTGGGAATAGGATGGGCTAACGATAGTGGAGCTTTAATCAACTTCAAGAAGCGCATGATGACTTTTGAGAATCGCTATTTCCAAGTCATCGCTTCGTTGGATCTGGCTGAAGGACACTGATATGTTAATCCTGTCAAAGATGACGATCACACTGGCTGGGATCATGCATTTAATATTTATGAGGACTACATTCATCCCACGATCCACGGTGAGCTGGAGTGGGACAGCGAGAGTTCTACATCTTTCGACTCTGATGATGCATTAGAGCACTGGCAGAATCGGATGCATGAAGTACCGTTCCAGAAATGTGGCTTAGTTACACAATCCTTGTGTCGGGTTGCAACAGAAACGATCACATTGTCCGTCTATGAGGGGTTTCCTGGCTTAGATACCTTTGTAGCATAGTTCGAAGACTATGTTCTAGAACCACAGCGATTGCTGGCCTTGGAGGAAGCACTGAAGGCTGCTCCAGCACACTGGTGAAGACACATAAGAAATTCATTAAAGATTGGTCACAGTGTCGAAGGTTGATGATGGTTCGATTTGGCAATACTGAGGTTTATCACACCGGCAAGTATGATGGTCGAACTGATCCTGGTGATCATGTGATGGAGTGCCAACGATTGTGGGTAACGCAACCCAAAGATGAATGGGTTCATGCTTTTGTCCATAATTTGGAGGAGATACCAAGCTCATGGTATACTGCAGTTGAGTTGCACCGTGACATTACAACATGGGGGGAGTAGATGATCTGTTTCACTCATACGTTCACGTTTGCAGATGCCAACCCTGATGTCCATAACGCCCTGCAACTCATCCGCGATGTGATATTTCAGGTTGTTCCAGTGGCCTGCCCTGTTGACCCGCACACCCACAGTTAGATGTAGTCTCTCATGGAGTGCTTCAAAGTCAGTGGAGGGCTAGAGGATGATGATGATCCCCGGAATATCAACATTCCCAAATCCGAAGGAAGTCGCGATGTGGTACCACCTGTTGTGCCAAGTAATCCCTTCAATCACCCATTGTAGCTTCGCAAAATGAATATCGACACCGAGGCTACTCCGAAGTTTGCTAATGTTGGGGATTGTTGGGATGATGAGATAATGAGTAAGGTTACCGAGTTATTGCATGAGTTTCAGGACGTGTTTCCCATGAAGTTTTCCGAAATGAAGGGAATCTTGGGTGATTTAGGAGAGATGAGGATTCCATTGAAACCAGATGCTAAGCCAGTCCGACAGCAACCTTATCGGCTAAATCCACAACATAAAGAAAAGTTCAAGGCAGAACTGGATCGGATGTTGGATGCTGGTATTATCGAACCTGTGGAAGAGTCAGAAGTTGAACAATTCCTGCTTGCATGACCCCTTTCCGACTCCGTTTACTGATTAAGTACTTGAAGGTGTGGGTGGCTAGGAGATGTACTCTTTCACTGAGGGATTCTCTGGCTACCATTAGATTCTCATTGCCAAGGAAGATCGTCATAAGACAACTTTTGTTACTGAATGGGGTTGCTTTCAGTACACGGTCATGCCCTTTGGTTTGAAGAATGTACCTATGATATTTTCCAGGGTCGGTGTTTCCGCATTCAAAGATTTTATTCAGAAGTTTCTACAGGTATATATGGATGATTGAACCATTTATGGATTGATTCGGGATCATCTGGCTAATCTACGGTTAATGCGTGAGCGATGCCGATAGCACCAGATATCGCTGAACTTGAAGAAATGTATTTTTTGTGCACCGTTCGGGATATTGCTGGGTCATATTGTGTGTAAGAAAGGTTTGTTGGTTGATCCCGCCAAAATTGCGCTTATTTTAGGGTTGCAACCGCCGACCACTATTAAGCAATTGCGTGCGACCTTGGGTCACATGGGATATTATCGCAAGTTCATTAGGGGGTATGTTGCAATTACTGCCCCTATGGAAAAATTGCTAAAGAAGGATGCAGCATTCCAGTGGAATCCGGAATGTCAGGAAAGTTTCGAAATGCTCAAAGCAAAGATGGCGTCGACCCCAATCTTGGTCTTTCCGGATTGGAGTAAGGAATTCCATGTCCATGTTGATGCTTCATCGGTTGCACTAGGGATTGTATTGGCTCAACCAGGAGAAGGAGACATTGATCATCCCATTGCTTTTTACAGTCGGAAGCTATCCTCTGCAGAACGTAATTACACTACCACAGAACGAGAAGGTCTGGCCATGGTTTACGTGCTACAGAAATTCAGGCACTATTTGTTGGATGGCCACTTTAAAATGTTCACTGATCATTCTGCATTGAAATACTTGGTCAATAAGCCTGTGTTGGGGGGGGAGATCTGTTGATGGATACTATTGTTTCAGGAGTTTGATTTTGAGGTTGTTGTGAAGTTGGGGTGGTTGAATGCTGGACCAGATCATTTGTCACAAATTGATACAGGGGAGGAACCGACTAATATCGACGATGGGTTTCCGGATGCCCAACTGTTTCATGTTGCCGCTGCTGATCACTATTTTGATGACATCCTTTAGTTTCTAGTGACTGACACCGCGCCCGATGACTTTACCACTACTCAGAAGAAGAAATTGGTCGTCAAGGCTACTAATTTTCAGTTAATCACGGGAGAATTGTATAAATTGGGTGTCGATGAGATATTACGCCGATGTGTCTTGCCGCATGAGCAAGTGCAGATATTGGCCCAGGCACATGGGGGAGTTGCGGGAGGACATTATGGTGGTCGGGCAACTGCCAGGAAAATAATACATGCAAGTCTTTGGTGGCCTACATTACATAATAATGAGACAGACTATGCGTGATCTTGTGATGTTTGTCAATGAACTGACAAGCCGTCCAAACAAGAAGAGATGTCGCTGCTACCTCAGGTAACATTGCAACTATTTGAGAAATGGGCTGTGGATTTTGTGCGGCTAATCAATCCACTAGGGAAATGTACAGGTGCATGATACATCATTACAGCAACAGAGTATTTGACCCGATGGGCGGAGGCAGCACCTGCCACTGATTGTTCCGCAACAACAGCTACCCGGTTCTTGTTTGATCACATTATCACGCATTTCGACTGCCCCAAGATATTGTTGAGTGATCAAGGCAGCCATTTTCTTAATCGCACTATCAGTGCATTGACGGAGGAATTGCAGATACAGCACAAGAAGAGTACACCCTATCACCCACAAGCGAATGGAACGGTGGAGGCATTTAACAAGGTATTGGAGCATGCGTTGACAAAGGTATTTAATGCGAACCGCAATGACTGGGATTTGAAAGTTCCAGCGGTATTATGGGCCTATCGCACCACATGTAAAAGGTTGACTGGTCAAACACCTTTCAAGCTGGTATATGGGAAGGAAGCAATTATGCCAATGGAATATATTGTCCCAAGTCTACGCATTGCGGCTATTACAGGTATGGACGATGTTGCAGCATTAGAGGATCATCTAACGCAGTTGGTACAGTTGGAAGAAGATCGATTTATCGCTGGCTTTCATCAAGGGGTGGAGAAGGATAGACAGAAGGCATGGCATGATCGCCACATAAAAAATAAACAGTTTCAGCAAGGCGACTTAGTGTTATTATACGATAGTAAGTTTATGAAACATCCAGGAAAGTTGCAGATGCATTGGCTGGGTCCCTGCTGCATCAATAGCATTACTTCAGGAGGAGCGGTTTAGTTGCAGATATTGGATGGGGGGATGCTCCCCAAGCTGGTCAATGGTCACAAGTTGAAGCCCTATTGCGCAGGCTTGGAACAGTGTGATGTTTGAGTCGCATTGGGTAAAAAAAAAAAAAAAACTGATGATGATTGTTCCAGGTTGCTTGGTGACAGATGGAACTCCAACGGAAAAGGGTATGCGCAAGAGGGTGAGGCTTGTGCCGCCAGATTAGAGTAGTCAGAGACTCATGGCACTGTAGCACTCAGGCTCGATGATGAATTTTGTACAACGGATTTGGGAGGGTATGGCGAAGTGGTGTGATTACTGGCCACCCTCTCTACGCATGATTGCACCTGACCGATTCAGCTAGGCTCACACATGACAACGGCATGTTTTGCACATGGCACGCTAGGCCAGGACGATCAACGGGGTTGTTCATGTGGTGGCACATGGGATCTTTTTTGGCAGCATGGTCACCCCCCCACTGTGACAGTCGGTCGGCTCACACACACAGATGAGAGGTACCGGGGCATCATTCCCCCCGTCGTGACAAGGGAGAGCTTGGCTATAAGTAACGGAGGAAGTTGGTAGTTCACCATACAGAAGTTGTTTCGACATAGAGTGGTTATGCTGGTTAATCAATTTGGAAGTTGAGTTGTGAGGAATTCCAAGGAGGCTATGGAAATGCTTCACTTCGTTTCCCATGGTAGCACCCCAGGGGCCCTGCGAGCCTGAACGACGGTTGTGCCTAAGCGCCTTGATACGGCGGGTGCACTTACGCTGTGTATGCCCAGGATGGTGCCAGGGTGACTGCAGTATGCGTCGATAGTGAGGTGGACTCCTGGCCGGTCCCGCATAATTCAGTATGCAGTAGTTGTTTGAAGGATTGTGCTATTTTTTATCAGAACGTTGGTTGAGGTGGTAGCTCCCCGACTTCAGTAGAAGACGGGTGCTGGCGTGAAACAAATGTGCCAGAGTCGTCTTCCGTTCTCACCCCTTGGTACTGTTCGTCCTTTTTTCTTTTCAATCTGCACTATTCCATGCGACTGGAGGATGAGTTCGCGATGTACTTGTCAACGAGCCGGGGGTTTCCTACCCTCGTGTAGGGTTTACAGAATTGGTAGCCGAGGATCTGTACAGCCGAAAGAAGGAGACAACATTACGTGATCCAAACAGTAAGAACACATGCAGTTGACGTGGCTCGAGGGTGAGACACAAGATTGTGTTGGGGGCCTCTTGGCAGGCAGTTTGATGAGGACGTCTTGCGGTACCGCTGACATTGCGATACGTTGGATAAAGGCACAAAAGGAGTATTTTGTACCAAAGTATACCACAGTTGGCGGGTTTTGGTTCACTTGGACCGTGTATTTTGTAATATTGAGTCAAGTATACCGTAGTTGGCGGGTTTTGGGTCATGTATTTTGTAATATCGAGTCAATTGTACTGCGGTATGCGGGTTTTTGGGTCATTAGACCAAGTCAGTTAGTCGATTGTCCATAAGTGTCGGTTAGGAAAGTGGACAAGTATTGGAATGGACGGAAGCCTATAAATAGATGAGAATTGTAAGTGTTGAAGGAGCACGGAATGATAGAGAGAAGATAGAGTTGTATGTGAAGATAATGCAAGAGTTGCGCAGAGATTTATGTACTGCTTTTGGTTTGCCACAGTAATATAAGGATGATGATTTGGTGCAATCTGCATGTAATGTTGCTCAATACTTATGTTATTTCCTTTTCTTAATGCCATTATCTATTTCTATTGCTATGATCTCAATGCCGCAATAATATGTTATAGATATCTGTCTACTGTAATGTTGTGATTAAAGTGATGTGTGATCTCTGTCTACTGTAACGTTAAATGCTGCGATTAAAGTGATGTGCTATAACTTCGCGATGAATATTTAGAATTGTTGTTGGTATCATACTACCGCAACTCGCCTTCTCCCTTGACGGAAACATGGTTCTGTCTGCTCTTCCTGGACGCCTCGGCTGAGACTTATCTGCTCTGCGGGTGTTACTGGGTGGGCTCAAACCTGCCCGGGCCGGTGCCCAGGGAGACTGCGGTGTGTGTCAACAGTTGGTGGATCCCTGTCGACTGTGAGGTCGCGATTTGTTCAACAGATGCATAAGAAAACCAAAAACCATTCATCCGAAATGCAATACCCATTCAACTGCATTTTCCAAATAAAAAATCAGTTTTTTTGTGAAGCAAACAAGGTCGCATTAAACCCTATCCCATAGCATAATTACTCATAATTCATCGCCATGGATGCAGAGAATAATGATAACCAAAAACCAGTCAACCTATAACCAAAAACCATGCAACCGAGAACACAGACCCAACCAGACCGAACACAAACAGAAAAAGCAAGCAAATCACACTAAGCGAGCGACTGTGTTCAAAAACACATTCAAGAGAAGCCGGTAGGATGGATATCCTACCGTATCTTTTGAACAGGCCACCACTACCGAGCATGAACCAGGAGCAGAGCATGAACCAGGAGCGGAGCACGAACCAGGAGCCGAACAAAAACAAGGAGCAGAGAACGAGCCAGGAGCACGAACACCAGGAGCAGCCCACAAACAAGAAGGAATAGGAGCTTTCAGTAGAAGAATTGGTGCCACAGACCATGAACAGTAGAAGAGCTTCAGATAACTTCTCCAACCCAAGGCGTTGAACAAGAAGGAAAGCCGCTCCAACAGACCACCCAACAAAGTTAATGATAGCGGCTCTCCCTGACAGGATAACAACACCGACAGAAGGAACAACAAGCAATGTAGGACACGCAATGGATGACGGAGCATCCACCAAGCGGCAGGGTCGAAAAACAACAGGACGTGGCTGATGAGTAGCATCAGCACCATGGGAGACAGGTTCTGGGGTGGGAAAACGCTCATAGACCAGACCCGAACAAGAATGAAAGGGGTGGTGGAGAGGGCACGAGGAAATGAACGTGTGGCATGCACACCGAGGTGCCATTAAGCGCATTAAAGCGCAACCTACCGGGGACGACGTGGCAAAGCACTCGGGCACATCCGTACCTCGATGTGTGGCCTCCACATGGCCATCTAGGTGGCTTCTTGGGACCCACGCCACTACTGACCTCCCTCCCCTAGTTGCTTTCTCACCGTAACAATAAGGTAAGCGGGTAGGTGAAGCCAATAATTGATAGGCCTATTTAGAAGCAAATTTAGAGATCTAGTATGCCCCCAATGACATTGAAGATAAATCATATATTTTATAAAAAAACTAATTAAAAAATTCTAAATTCCAATGTTTAGACTTTACATGTATAATAGAGTTCACAAAAATTCTTATAGGTATGATCCTGTAGACTATTGTCTCCTTCAAAAAAACCTTATAGTATAGCCCAAAGGCTTTTATTTGATAAGACCTAGAGCTATACTTCTTCACAAAAGAACCAACTAACCATATACAAAAAAACATGCAAAGAGGTTTTAATTATGTGCCATGGAATGCCCACTATGTGCATCTGTCATGATGGTGTCTTCTATTCCAAGTTCATAAGTTTGAGGGATTTCCTGATGTCCTCCAAATTCTACTTCTGCTTGTTGTACATTGGCTTTTTCTACTCATATTTACCCAGCTGAGCCAATTGACACATGAGGATGGGTTAATTAAGACTGAGTTGAAGAGACATAACAGCCACATAGTGTTAAATTGAATGAGAATTTACTGGATTTAAGTATGCCTAGACTTATTTTAACTGCATATATGTCAAATCTAAACAAAACCATAGGAATCCTACGTATTATGCCTAGAATAAAATTATTTTATCCTATCTCAGGATTGAGTCGAGTAAGTTTTTTCAATAAAAAAGGAAACCAACATAAATAAATTACTTTCTCTGATTTCGTAACCGAGAAGAGTAAACTGTTTGAGATTTCAAGAAGAGACAATTGGGATAAATAGATTCCTTGATATGTGACAAAATCCAAGAAAATATAAGAACATGTACTCATTATATGCCATCATTGACTAAAACCATCAAGCCAGACTCATCAATATAAAATAAGATAGATACATCCTCATTAATGGATCAACATGATGTCATAAGATAAGAGAGCCATCATCATAATGGATCAATATAAAATAAGATATATGTATTCCAAGAATTTCTAGAGTGGAATGATATAGGTTATATCATGACACGAAGCATTACAACATCTGAAATGTCCTAGAATTTTTACTTTCATCATCATCTAGATTTATGTATGTACTCTCATGTCTTATATGCATGTTGGCCAAGGCTCTGTTTTCTGTTTGATATGCTTTCATGGATACTTGTATTGTTTGTATGTTCCTCAGGGAGCTAAGTATTGGTTATGAGTGTTTTGATGCTAACCACCCTAGTTTTGTCATGTTTGAGAAAGTTGGCCGTCAAATTTATGGTAAAAACATTTATTTATATATCTCAAAAGATTCCATTCATGTATAATAATTACTACACCATGAAAACTTATAATCCATGAAAATATGTGCCTTGTAAGTTTTTAATCATTATAAGCATTTTTCTCCAAATGTAGGGTCGAACATAAAAATTTAGGCCCACTTAATCATTTAAGTATTAAACTTCACATGCAATCAGTGTATTTGACTCCAAATAGTAATATTAATAATGGGGGTTATCAGTGTGTTTGTGGTCGAATATGCCCCCTAAGTTGATAAGAGATGTTATTCAGAGAATTGAGGAGAGAAAGAGTAGTTTCCCTTGCAGTAACTATGTGGTGTCAAATCCCAGAGATCGAAATCATTACAAAGACATTGGAACAACTGATTTCTATTTGCAACAGCAAAGGAGTTTTGAACTTAGTAAGTGAAAATACCAAGATTCCATTTGCAAAGAATTTTTGCATGTAGTATAGCATTCATAACATATTTGTAAGAATTCAATAAATCTGGCTTTGCTGACATGTGTAATAAAAAACGCAAGTCTTTATGGGCAGAAATATCCTTCCCGGAGCACAGTGCAAGCCATACTAGGATCTTAATTCTGCAGACAGGTGCTGGTAAAATCAAAATTTTTGACTAAAATGGAAACTGCTTCTCCTGCCTATACTTTCTGCAATAAAGAGGAAAACTTACTCCATTTCTTCTACTTATGTCCAAAAGGCCATGAACTATGACACTTGATGGAGGACCTTTGATCCTCTAAGAGAATGACCCCTCTCAATTTATCTTCGGTTGTCGTAGGAGATGATTATGGTTTTCTTGTCTCTTTCGACAATGCATGGAAACTATTAAGAATTGACATTTAATATTTGGATAGAATATTATAATATTATTCATCGATATCATCATGGCCAACTTTCTTTGTCTTTCATTAACTATTTGACCATTTTGTCAAATTATACCATTAAGATTCAGAACTAGGCAGAGAAGGTAGACATGAAACTAGACCACCTTTGTAGTATCATCAACCACTAAGGAAATTCCCATGCACTATAAGCAAGGTGCTACAAGGAGGATTGACATAAAGAAGGGAAAATAATCACAACAAATCGTGATATAGCCCCCATGGCAGGCTGCAGAATGACACCCACTCATGATAGTCCCTACTACCTCTAAAGGATTGGACAGATAAGCCAAACCCTGGTCAAAGAAACCGTCGCAAAAAGACAGACATTCATGATCAATCTGGCAATTTCAATCTATGGCTGGCTAGAGTAGAAGATCATGGTTGATGGCTAGGAGCTCTGCTCCACTAGGGACCTGCAAAAAATTGATGGTCATGGACCATGATCAAGACCAACCAAACAAGTGGGTGAGCAGTCTTCCCTGGAACGTTTTTGTTACATTTTTGTGTTTGGCTACCCAAATGGCTATATTTTTTTGCTTTTGATGATTTTATGAATCATGTGCGTGCGTTGAATGAGAGTGGGTTTTGTAATTATGATGCTTTAGTGGTGTTTTTTTTTTTTTTTTTTGGTCAATTATTGTAATAAACTTTTGATTTCTATGACAGCTCTGTAGCCTGCCTTTAGCATCACTTTCTTTTATTGTAAAATAGCCTTGTAATTGTAGCTCTTTTTTGGTAATTAATTAAAGCTAATTTCACACTCCTTAAAGAGGTCCATAGCAAGCTGCATTGGTCTATGTGACAATAATTCATAATTCATTAACTAAATATAGATAACACCTTTAAACAAGTCCATGATACAACTTTACATATCAGGTGAAAGCGGGAAAACAATATAACAAATATGGCATAAGCAAAATACAGAGTTTGAGTTGTATAAAATTAGTATAGAGCAGCATGAATAAGAGTGGAAAGGAATACCTCAACAATAACACGATACCTAATAAGACCATATTCACTTAAAATAGTTCTCAACTCCTTAACTTTGCTTGCATATCATGCGTCTAAAGGTGATACCACCGTCAACTCAGAGAGCGCAAGGTCCTCGGATTCTTTATGCAGCTAAGCAATTTTCTGGCAATTGACAAGAACAAATTATCAGCTCCGAGCTCAATGTTTGTGGCATATTTCTATCTAATAAGCACGGGAAAATAATAGGAATTTTTATTGAAGCAGTCAAAACGACAACAATAATTAAATAACAGGGAAATAATAGGAATTTTGCTTGAAATAGTGAAAACGACAATAATAATTAAATAACAAGGATGGTTGCACAGTCATTTCGCAATACTATTGTTGTTGGTGCAGAAAGGAAATGCACATGGACACTGATGAGAAGGGAGATAAAGATGTATAGAAAAGAACTTTTCCATGTATAGAAAAGACAAAAGAATGTTGATCTACAATACTATGCAAAGATGGCTTGAAGAGGAAAATTTCGTAGTACAGACTCTGTAACAGGCATGTTAGATTGTTGACACAAAGATGGAGAGGCTTTTATGTTTTTTCTTTTCATACAGTAGGCGATGTATTCACAAGTAAAGGATGAGAATAGCATTACCTCTAAGGAATTATTTGTTTCTTCCTCCTCTGCTACAAGCTCGTTTGCCATTGACAAGCTTCAAAGACCCTGATGAATGCCTGCTTGTGAAACCACTTCTTTTCTTCCTTCAGAGCCTTTTCTGATTGCAAAGCCTAACTATATTGAACTTGGGTTTATGACGAATGGAATTTTGTGCCAAGCAATAAAGGCTTGGAAATGAGGAGATTCGACCCATGAGGATATGGATCCAATGACCATGACAAATATATAGACTAAGCCACACGAATTTGATATTGCTCAGAATGCAATTTTACAGAGAATGTATGAGGTTTGGTATTGACATAAAGGTCTAACTTCAAAAATCCGTGGAATATAGCTAATAAATTAGAGCAAGATGAGAATAAGATAATGCTCTTAAATCCCTGTGTAAATTTCAGTTAACAGTCAATACCATATGGAAGCGTTTGAGACATAAGGTGTGAGTTAATGCTATTTAGAAATGGAGTTGTCTAAAAATAAAAATTCGATTATTTGACTAGGATGGGGCTTTTCAGAATTGTTTTTTTATTTTGCAAAATCTTAATTTAACTATGTTTTAATAACTATTTTGATGGTAGAAAATGGAAATAGAGTCAGCAACATCAAAAATCTGTAAGGCATTCCAAAATTTCATAATTTAACAGTTGTAACCAAGATTTTTTTAAATTTCTCTCAATATTTTTCAAAATCATGCTAAAAAAACATTTTTTTCTATTTAAAATAGTAAAACTTTTAAACTAAGTATTTGGAAATCAGCCCAATTGGGCATTCCAAAATTTCATAATTTAAGAGTTGTAGCAAAGGTTTTTTAAAATTTCTATCAATATTTTTCAAAATCATGCCAAAAAAACATTTTTTTCCATTTAAAATAGTAAAACTTTTAAACTAAGTATTTGGAAATCAGCCCACATTCAAAATCCAAACCCTGAATCAACATTTAAAAATGATTCAAAATAATCTGGAAAACAATTAATCAATATTTAAAAATGATTCAAAATAATCTCGAAAACAATTAAAAGACATTCTCATTCCTTTAAAGCGGGGTAGTTGGTAAGAATCTCACCAATGTGTCAAAAACCCATGTGCCAAAGGCTCATATGAAGAAAATGAACTATCTCAAGCTTTGAATGGTCAAGAGATGGAATAGTTAAAATGCCTAAGTGGAGAAGATAATGTAGGACCCATGTCCTAGACTTAGGATTTCCTCAATAAAAATATTCTCTCTTTTGGTTCTATTCAAATATCGGTAATCGATGCAAAGATGCAAGGAACAATCCTTCTTCACAAAAATTACTGGGCGCACCTCACGGTGAAATACTTGGTGTGATGAATTCTATATCTAGCAGTTCCTTCAACTGCATTTGCAACTCACAAAGTTCTCGGGCTGTCATCCTATATGGTATCTTCGATGTTGGCTCTGCACCGGGTTTTACCTCAATGGTAAAATCAAATTCCCTCTTAGGAGGTAACCTAGGTAATTCCTTTGGAAATACGTCACTGAATTCGGCTAACACTCGGTACTCATCAAAGGAGGGTCCCTTCTCATTGTTTACCACTTCAACAATGTACAATTGACATCCCTGTCATATACAACGCTTTACTTTCATCGTGGATATGAAACGTAGGGACACCTTCCATTTGACACCTTGGATCTCAATGGCCTCTCCTTTGTCATCAATGCAAAGAACTTTCTTTCCATAACAGTTTAAGAAAGCTCGATTTTCCTCCAAACAATTCATACCTATGATGAGATCATAAGTTCTGAGGGTGGTGATGTACACTTTGGCTTGTGTAACGCACACCCCGAGATCCACTACGCACTTGTCGACACTAGGTCCTACCACTTGCTTTACCACTGAATCCATTTCGGCTAAGTTGAAATCGTCATGCTTGTAGGGTGTCAACCCACTTTTATCTAATGCATATGGAGAAATGAAACTATCTCTAGCACCAGGCTCAAACAATATTCTAAGCTTAACATTATTGACCATACCTGATGATTACACCATAGTGGATTGGTGCTCTTCCTCATGGTTGTGTACTACTGCCGAGATCTCATGCCTGCTACCCCCACCCTCCATTGGAGCCTTTCCTTCTCGATGCACTATACCGGATCATAATTCAGGACAGTCACGTTAGTAATGTGGACCTCCACATCCCCAACAAGCAATCTATAATGGAATAGGCAAAATAACATGTTCATACCTCTGAGAGGGACCCCTTCCCCTACCAATTGATCCTCTAAAATTCCTCACACTCAGGTGAGTTCTTGTCGCTGACGGGGGCACCGCCCTAGTTGCCACTTATCTGTCTAAAGCCGCAACCCTTGGTGTGTACCTGTTTCCATAGGGAGGTGGCCTCGCATACCCTCCGTGAGAGTAGCTTCGAGGAGCCTTCCCCACAAACCCTAACTGCCGAGAGTTGAATAACCTCATGGGATTTCCACCTAGCATCTCCGCCGTGTAACGAGCGCAATCAACCGCTTTGGCAACCGAAGTCGGTTTCCACATCCGTACTTGAGCCCTGATCCTGGTATTGAGCCCATACACGAAACACTCAACCTAGCGTTCGTCGTTATCCAAGTAAGGGACATACTTGACTAATTCCATGAACCTTTCTTCATAATCCTCCATGGATAGATTCCTTTGTACCAAGGCATGAAGGGTTCCTACCTATTCTTCCTGATAGGATGTGGGTAAGTACTTCCCTTTGAACTTTTCCACAAATAGTTCCCATGGAACCATGTCTGGTTTAAGGTGCAACTTCATTTCTTGGTGCCCCCACCAATTCAAGCCGACCCCCTTTAGTTGAAATAAAATCAATGCAAAGATTACACAACACATGGATTCTAATACCATTATTGCACCGAGTGAAACAAGGTGCTCTACGGCCCAGTATGGGGGAGATCTTCTAACGTGTGATGTAGCGTTACATCTAATAAAACATAAAAAGTATTTAAAAAAAAATCCTATAATCATCTAATAAAACGTAAAAAGTATTTGGAAAGTATTTAAAAAAATCCAGGTTGGTTCATAAAATAAAATATCTAGGGTGGATTCACTTGATAACCATGGGAACAACAACCTCCCAAGGGTATATCTAACTGCTAGCAAGCCTTGTGGGAGAGCCTCTATCCCAGGGGTCGCCTACCCTTCAATCCTTGTCACAAGGGGCCAATGAGCAACCCTGCCCCTGCCGGTTTTGAACCTCTGACCTCCACGGAGAGCATGTTCTTAACCATTAGGCCCACTCAAGTGCATAAACAATTCTAGCTTGATATACACAACTAAGAATATGTTGATATCGAACAATTATAACGTTGAGTTTATGATCAAAACGTGATTAATTTGACAGCTCCAATCCCATTCCAAAATAATAAGGTCTATCCACATGAAATATACATCGTCATTTTTTGTTGAGTGTTTTTCGAATTCATTCTCTAAATTCATGTAGAGGAAATTTCAGAGCGGGAGGCGTCGTGCAAGCGATAAGATTTGCCCTCGATCAAGCTGGAGTCCGAACTTTGCAAATCCCACGCCATATAACTACTGGTTACTCAATTATTTGAGCGGTCCCAGACTCATGGGTAAAGTGCCGACTCCATTACTTCAAATACACAATACAGAATCTCCATTATTCCATTGCAAGTTGGTAGTGACATTCATTATGTGTAAAAATTCAAATGTTCAATTCATATTTTGATATTTTGAGTCCACATTATCCATCTTAAATATTACATACAGTAGTCCAAACTTTTATACCTTGTACATACACTTCTATATCTTCTACATAGAGCTAACTTCCTGGTGACAATTAAAGTTCGTAACGTATGAGACAATTACCTAAAAAGCTACATATCTAGAACACAATTCAACGCACATCATTAGATGCAGTGTATCTAATGCCCCTCTTTTCCACAACTCTTATCCAAATCCAGACTGCCCGTGAAAGGACAGCTTCCTCACTATCCATGAAAGGACTGATCACCGAGAATTCATACACACAAACAGTAAGAGTCTGGACTCTGGACGGTGAGTCCAGATGGTAGCTGACCTGGAAGATCCAATTTAGACTGTATGAAGCGAGTATCTCTGCTTTGGAATGCATCGACACCAGATCAGGTGATGACTCAATAAAGATGGTAAGGAAGCCGAGGCTTGATCGCCGCTTCCAATGGAACAGATTTATTCAGCGTAAGAGAACGATCTTCATTCATATCAACTCCTTCAACTCCGACTGGAATGCTCCAATCGAAACCCTGCAACAGTCTCCCCAGAATAAGCAGAAGCATCCGCATGGCTACCCACGTGCCCGGGCAGGCCCTTCTTCCATATCCAAAAGGTATATATTTGAAATCATGGCCATTCACGTCTGGGCTCGAACTCTTCATAAACCTTTCCGGCTCGAATTCCACGGGACGTTCCCACACAGTGGGGTCTCTGTGTATACCCCACGCGTTCAACAAAAGCTCAGTGCCCGCCGGCACAAAATAGCCTCCTACTATGCACGGGGCCGCTGCCATGTGAGGAAGAAGCAGAGGCGCAGCTGGATAAAGCCGAAGAGTCTCCTTCACGATCGCCTCCAAATACTTCAAGTTTGGGAGATCCGATTCCTCTAACACGCGCTCTCTTCCCACTACGACGTCCAGCTCTTCCTGTGCCCTCTTCAGCAATTCCGGCCGTTGCAGCAGAGATGCCATTGCCCATTCCGTTGTGTTGGCCGACGTATCCGTTCCTGCGCCTATCAAGCTCTGCAAAATAAGAGTCATCTCAGTTACTTGCTTGCCAAAAGAATTCCCATGAGAGGACATCTCAGTTAATATTGAAAGGAAAGGGGACACATACCGCAATGGTGGCCTTGACGATGGTATCGTCGCTGCAAAATTCATCGCCTTTATCCACTAAATGGATGAGCACATCTATCAGATTCTCATTCTCCTCCTTGATACAACGGCGGCAGTTATATATCACTCTCTGCAAACATTCATCCCTCCGACTGTTGAATTTCTTCATGGCCCGCTCGCAGCCCTGGAGATCCAGCCATCTGAGAAACGGAATATAATCCCCCAAATTAAATGCTCCCAGCAGCTTGGTAATGGTGACGTTAATCATCTCCTTAAACTCTTCCACCTCTTCCGCGCTACCCAGGTAGCTTCTGTGAGTGAAGATTGATCTCACCATAATATCAAATATGAGCTCCAGCACAACCCATTTCACGCCCACAACGGCCGAAGCATCGCGGTCTTTAATTCCCATCTGCGTACACCTCTCGAAGAGGCCACGCACTAACTTTGACATCTCCTCTGTTCGAATATTCATGGACGCCTCCACTCTGGAGAGAGATAGAAGCTCTACCGTGCAGATTCTGCGCAGTTTTTGACACCGGCGGTCATATGGATCGAGACCGAGCAACTTACAATCGTAGCCCAAATGCTCGGTTCCGGCTGACCGTGGCCTGGAGGCGAAATTCATGTCGTGGGTAGTGAGACAGTCCCTGGCTAGCTCCCATGAGCTCACTACCAAAACCTTGCGAAAGCCGAATTTGAGGAGCGTGATGTGGCCATAGCTCCGGGCCAGATGGTAAAGCGTCTGGTGAAGAGGTCGATTCGCATCCAGCAAATGAAGATGTCCAATAATTGGCCAAGCGGGAGGCCCCGGAGGCGTACACGGACTCCGCTGCTCTTTCTGGAATAATAGGAATTTAGTGTAGACCTTACATATTGCGAGCAGGGTAATCCCAGCCAGGGCAATATGTGCAATGGTCACCATAAGACCGCCTTCCATAAAACTGGGCATTCTTCCCATTCGCATCTGTAAATGTAAGGCGGAAACCGTCTCCGCCCATATTTATATATATTCGATGTTAAAGTAGATAATTATTTCATGAAAATTTGTTTTGTTATAGGGTGAAGTTTTTACATTTATCTCCCTTTAGCTAAGAAAAGAACATATTCCTGCCATATCAATATCCCACATAATCCACACAAAAAAAATCAAGGTGTCTTCCCTATCAATATCCAATATAATCCACACAGCTATTATTTTAAAATGGTAATTTTGTTATATTGATAATTGTCATTATATTTTACAATATAATTATATTTTTCACAAATTTGAAATTTTCACATGCACACAATATGCTGTTTAAATTTAATTTTATTATATTTTTAGCTATTACAAATAATTTATATAAAATTTTATTTTATTATTGTAAAAAGTTTATTTTATTAAGTTTTAAAACAAAATTTAAGTTTCTTGAGTTGATCTGTTGTCCGACGCCATAAGAGTGTACTTTTACATATTAAAAAAACACAAGTATGAACCATTATGAACAAACATCATTACTCTTAAACTTTCCAACTTCAAGCAAATAAAGCAAGTAGCATTTGGTAACAGTCATTCCTCCCAATCACCCAAACTATTTCCAATAAATTAAGGAGATGATTGATAGTTTGGGTGATTGGGAGGAATGACTGTTACCAAATGCTACTTGCTTTATTTGCTTGAAGTTGGAAAGTTTAAGAGTAATGATGTTTGTTCATAATGGTTCATACTTGTGTTTTTTTAATATGTAAAAGTACACTCTTATGGCGTCGGACAACAGATCAACTCAAGAAACTTAAATTTTGTTTTAAAACTTAATAAAATAAACTTTTTACAATAATAAAATAAAATTTTATATAATTTTATAAATTTTAAATTGTATTGAGTTGCTCGAAATTTCAAGGCTCATAGACCTATAAGAAGGATGGATCATAAATTATTTCCGCCAGTAATCATTTGAGTTTTACTATAAATATACACTTAATCATAAATATATACCCTTTCCCATATTCAAAATTCAATCCATCCAAGAAAATGAAAATCAATATATCTTTATAGTTTGTGCATTAAAATTCTGTCAAATTGTCTTTCCACTCCAGAAAGCGAAATGTTATCTAGGACTATTGCACTCCTTCTTCTTCTATTAACCAAATCAGCCCCATCACGAGTAATGTGAACTTCATTGTCGTCTGACTCCCAGATGCATATACTGTCAACAAACTTCTGATTTTTCAAGAAATTTGCAGAGACATTATTTCGTGATCTATGAGGGGGTTTCTTTAGTGTGTTTCTAGCTGGCTGATCCTGTGTAATTGTTTTGCAAGTCAACATGTAAGATGAATTCTCACATAACTTACTAGCATACAAATATGAACTCTTCTCCTCTGGGGAAACTTTACCATCAAAATCATAGGAAACTTCACTACTGCCCCAGCTTGAACGTGACGAGACATTTGACCTGGGATGTCCTTACGACCCTTGTTCCAAGTTTCAACATAACAACTACCATCTGCCCATGTATATATACCTTCCCCATGTTCAACCCATCTCACCACTGCCCCTCATACTTATTCCAATCAGCCCAAGTAAGGGTGCCTTTCCCACACATAAGACCCCCCTTCCATTCACCCATGTATTCATTACCATTATCCCAAATATATCGTCCCTCCTTATCCTAAACACCATGTGTCCATAATCCTTCATAGAAATCCGCATTTGCATAGTATTTTCGTCCATGCCCATGCTTCTCATTCATCTCCCAATGGCCCTTGTAAGTGGAACCATCCACCCCAGTGTATATGTTGAATCCATGCATAAACCCGGCTTTAAAATCCCCTTCATAGGTTGCTTCCGATGGCCGTGAAACCTTACCCTTTCCTGTGTTCTTCTCTTTACACCACTAGCCTTCATACATGCAACCATCTGCCCAAAAGTACTTCTCAGATTCATCTGGTAAATTCTCAAGACATGATCCCAAGTAAAATTCTCCATTCCGATAAACCCTCTCTCCACCAATTACACAAAATTCCCGCTCTTCCTCATCATCATTAACATGGACCACAGGACCGGACATATAGAACACGCCACTGGGTGGGCTTTTCCTTGCGATTAGTGATTTATTAATAGACTCTTCTCCATACATTTTTTCAAAGCATCACATCCATTTTTTAAAATGAAGGTGAAGGTGTGTGAGATCAACAATACCAGAATCTTCACAGCTCAAGTATTGTAGTTTGTAACAGAAGCTTAGATTTGGCATGTTGTGAAGAATCTGCAATAATTAATTAATGAAAACACACGAAATAGCAGAAATAACAGAACTCAGAATCACTTTTATATTGATCGCAAGCCACTTCGAGGGGGCAACCTCCTTTGAGCAAGCTTAATACAAATAACTTCACGGTACCTTCATTGGTCTCAACACAAACTTATATACTAAGTCTAGGCACCAATACCATGGGTCAATACCATGTGTCAATACAAACCACGGGCCAATACAAAATATGGACCAACAATTACTACGGGACGACTTACAAAGCATATCCGTCCAACAACAATAATACAAACTATGGATCAACAAATACTACGGGACAACTTACAAAGCATATGCGTCCAACAACAATATACTAACAAAGTAAATAGAAGGGTTGACATGGGTTCTTAACATCCCCTCCCCCTTAGAAAAATCTTTGTCCTCAAAGCTTTAGATGTGGAAATTGATGCAGAATCTGAAGGAGTGGTGCCCCTGTAGCATCCTCAGGTTGCATTCCGGGCCACTGGTGCCTTGTGAGTTTCAAGGAGGGTTGCTTCGAAGGCTGTAGACAAAGAAGAACCATATCAGATGCGTGAAAAGTGCGCTCAGAACGGTGCTGATCGGTTTGTTGTTTCAGTCGAATTCTTTCCATGTGAAGATTGTCCTGCAGAATGAGAAGAATCTGATCGTGGTTTCAAAGAACTGAGTCAATTTCCTGAACTGGGGAGATGATGAGGGTGTATGGAAGAAGAATTGGTGGTGCTTGTCCATAGACTATTTCATATGATGTCCTTTTAGATGTGGTATTGTACCACTCGAGTGCTTCTAGGAAAACCATAGAAATAGTTGTCCAAATCTGTGTAGGGATGGGAAAGGGTTCGAGCAGTCTTGAAAGGAGTGTCATTTCACCCTTGTTGTCCTAGCAAGTATCAGAGTCAGCCACCATCTGTTGAATTTTTATTTTCAGTCCCTTCCAAAAGAAGTTACATTGTTCCTGGTCATACATTTTGAGGAACCCAGAGTGCCCTGCTGATGAAGAAGCATTGAGTGCATAGAAGAGATAGCCATGTTGAACAGATTGCAACCAATTGGGAACAAGCAGAGAAATAGCTGGAAGAGAAATTGGGTCATCAAATGTGCGAGAAGGAGCATCTACCACCATATTGGCCTTACCCTTCTTGTAAGTGATCGCATAGGCATAACCCATGAGTTGGATAACCCATTTCAGGTGTGTTGGGGTAGAGACCCATTGTTCCAGGAAATTTTCCAGACTCTGGAGATCAGTCTTGATGCATAAATAATTCCCTAATAGGTATGGTTTCCACTTGTGTACTGCATGCAAAATAGCCATCATTTCCTGCTGAGATGTAGATGCAGCTAAATTCTTACCGGAAAGGTCTCTTGAAGGCGACAAGCCCACTGGTTCAGCAAGGACACCTGCATATCTATAAAAGTAAGTAGGGAAGACCATTGATGGGTGCATTTGAATGGAATGGATTTGAGCGATGACACCATGTGAATTCTTCTTAAGGATCTTTTCCAAGCAATGTGAACTGATGATGCGGAGAGACCCTTGTTGTAAGCCCTTAAATTTGTGTTGTTTCCCATTGACTGAAAACTACATTCAAAGTTCAACAAAATCCCATAAGATGAGGCCAAGTGTGCGTAACCATTGAACACCCAAAACCACATCACATTCGCCTAAGGACAAGGAAAACATGTCAGAGAGCAGGTTATAATCTTCCAGAGAGATACGCACATTGTGACACTTTCCCTTGCAAGGTAAGGTGCCCCCATTGGCAACCATGACTTCAAAGTTGGAGCAAGGATGGACAAAACAATCAGCATGTTTGGCAATCTAAGGGTCAATGAAGTTATGTGTGCTACCAGAATCAATGAGTATCGTAAGAGGAAGCTTCTTGAAGTAACCCCTGACCTGCATTGTTTGTGTTAGGATATTCCTATACTCCATCCTAGTCCTACTAGCTTTTCAGTCATTTTCATTTTCAGTCATGCATGCAAAATTAGGGTTTGCATGCATCCTAGTCATCAGTACCAGCACCTAGTCCTCAGTAAACTAGCTCCCAGAGCTTCTTTCAAATCATTTCTAGCCCTCCTAGTGACTAATGCACCCTCCTTTTCTCCACTACGTGACAAAGGCGCCTTCTTCACTTACCAGTCCAGTTATCTTCAGTTACATTCAGTTCTCCCTTGATTTTAGGCTTGAACTGACTCTTAACTGAGTTTATCACTCTGTTGGACCTCCAGTTAGACTAGATTGACCATTCTGACTCCAGTTAACTCCTATGGCACCCTCCACTGAGCCTCTGTCACTATATTAGTGCTTCCATGTGCCAGTTACACCAACCACATTCAGTTAGACTCAGTTTGACTCCCGGTTAACCATTACTTGTGCATTGATGACTTCACTGATGAGAAGGTGGACTCCTAGTTAGGCATTGATGACTCTCCACTGATTATGGATCTGTGCATGAAGGCCAATTCGAATTCCACCTAGTGAATTCGAATCCTCATACTCAGCATTGTATATTTACCAGTTTACTATTCAGTTTAATGTAACATGTGTAATTATTCTGCTTCAATCAGAGTTTCTTTGGATCTAAGTTCTATTGCTTTTCTCTTCTTCTATTATTCCTAAATTCTTTCATTGTGAGGTTTACATCATCTCTTTGTATCTTATGTGGGAAATTTCACAGTTTGGGGGGTGGTGACGCCGGATAAAGCATGGAGAGTTTTCTTTGGGCAGTCTTCCTGAGATGGAAGGTCAATAGGCGGCTCTTGAATGTCGACCTGATCATCCAGTGTATCTAGAGCCTCTTCACCAACTTCAGAGGCGCGCAGAGAATCCACATCCAAGAGATAGAGCTTTTGTTGAACACATCTATGTCCCCGAGTGAATTTTTCATCACAATTATAACAAAGCCCTTTTTCTCTACATGACTGCATCTCTGTTTTAGAAAAACGCTTGATAAGAGTTGGTCAAGGAGCTGGTGGGATGGAAGGTCTTTGAGAACCCTTATTTCGGAAGGGAATAAAAGTGGGTTTGGATCATTGTTGGGCGGTAATCTTGTCTTCTGCCAATGTAGCCAACCCTAGGGCTTCCATCATTGTGTTGGGACAGAACATTTTTACCTCTGGGCAGATTTCATCTTGAAGACCACTGATAAAACAACTCCTGTAGAAGTAATCAGACAATCCTTCTGTGTGGTTGGCTAGTTTCTCAAATTCTATCTGATACTCTCTCACAGTGCCAATTTGACAAATTTTATTGAGTGCTCTGGTGAAGTCATCAAAAGCACTAAGACCAAATCGTTGCAAAAGGAGTTGGCAAAATCTGTCCATTTTGGCTCGTCATGAGATTTGATGTACCAATGGTACCATTGAAGGGATTCCTGTTCCAAATGAAATGATGCAAGCGAAACTTTTTGGACATCAAAAGTATTATGCAAACTGAAATACTGTTATGCACGATAGATCCATCCAGTCGGATAAGTACCATTGAAGCGAGTAAATTCAAGCTTCGGACCACAGAAAGTGCTGGAAGAAGAGAACCCATTGGCTGTAGAAGATTCTTGTTGTCAGTTATTGTTCATGGCTGAATGCTGAAGATGGAAGCTAAGAAATTTTTTATCCAGATCTTGGAGTTTGGTTTGGATGGCTGCAAGTGCTTCCTCCATGGTTTTTGCTCCTGCGTGGGTCACAACCATAACCAGGAGTTTTTGTTTGTTTGTTTGGGAATGGATAGAAAAACACAAACAAAAGCTTATTTAGTAAAGGGAAATTTGGATTTGGGAAAAACTCAGATGGGTAATTAGGGTTTGAATAGGTTTTGGACACTTTGTAATGGGCAGGGAAGCAAAAAATGGGGATTTTAGAAGCAGGGTGAAAGAGTGATAAAATTTGTCAAAGAGGGACAAAGAAGCAAAAATAGGGAATGAACACGGTGGCAAAATTTGGAGGCGAGTGGGTGAAAATTGAAGAAGTTATGGAAAACCCTAAAAATACACAAATGTGAGATTTCTGGCTTTAGGAAGTAGAATTTGGGATAGGGTCCTCAGGAATGAAATATGTAGAATGGGATTGCAAGGGTGTCCGGGAAGTTTCAAGGGAAACAGAGTTAAAACAAGGGAGATATGGCGAAAGGGATGGATCTGCAGCAACGCGAAAGGGATCAAAAACAGATAGATCTACAACAACGCTAAAGGGATCGGCAACAGATGGATCTGAAATGACGCTGAATGGATAAAAAATGGTTGGATATGAAACAACTTTTAGAATAGATCTGAAATGGATGGATCTGGAACGACTGT
Source organism: Larix kaempferi (assembly GCA_027924585.1). Taxonomy (NCBI): domain Eukaryota; kingdom Viridiplantae; phylum Streptophyta; class Pinopsida; order Pinales; family Pinaceae; genus Larix; species Larix kaempferi. Next base: position 49,364,420 of record BSBM01000073.1, read on the forward strand.
CAGAATGGATCTGAAACGGCTCGGAATGGATCTGAAATGACTTAGAATGGATCTGACAGAAGTGATCGACAACAGTTCAGCTGAAAATAGATATGGACCCTAGGTATGTGCAGCTTTCTAACAGCTCAAGGGTTTCACTCGGCCACCAATGTTGTCTGACGGCTTGCGTATTGGGGCAGTACCCCTCACTCCACGGCTTAGGTAAAATGGATAACCGCTTTGCCACAAACGACACCTCTTGGTTTACCTCACGGGTGGGAACTAGTCAATCAGGTAGGGGTCGTTTCCCTTTTCACTGGCAGGTCCTCTCAATGGGCCAGCTACTTTGGGGTACCTATGGTACTCCTCACAATGAGTTTTAGGGATTATGCCCAAGTACTTCCCACAATTAAGTGGATAGGGATTATTCCCAGATCCGAACTTGCAACAGATGTGAAAAATTTTTTTGGTAGAAATTCCACCCAATGAGCCCAAGAAAGTGCTCTGATACCAGATGTGAAGAACATGCAATAATTAATTAATGAAAACACACAAAATAACAGAACTCAGAATCACTTTTATATTGATCGCATGCCACTTAGAGGGGGCAACCTCCTTTGAGAAAGCTCAATACAAATAAATTCATGGTACCTTCATTGGTCTCAACACAAACTTATATACTAAGTCTAGGAGCCAATACCATGTGTCAATACAAACCATGGGCCAATACAAAATATGGATCAACAATTACTACGGGACGACTTACAAAGCATATGCATCCAATAATAATAATACAAACTATGGATCAACAAATACTATGGGACGACTTACAAAACATATGCGTCCAACAACAATATACCAATAAAGTAAATAGAAGGGTTGACATGGGTTCTTAACACATGTATTTCTTAAGGAACATGAAATCCACATAAATAGAATTGCTAGCGAGAGAAGGCAGTGATGCATAGTGTATTTATGCACAATCCCATAGCTTGTTGCTTAGCTTCTTGCTCCGATTTGGATTTAAACTACCAAAGGTTTCAATTTGGACCAATGGATTCATATTGTGTTTAGTCCTAAGGAGTATTTCTTTTTCTTCACAAGCCTACTAAAGGAGAAGACATTCATTGACATAATTTAAACTAAAGTAAGAAAGAGACACAAATCTTAGAAGTAAACATGGAAGAACAAGATATAATAGTTGAAGGGAAGGACTATGAAGAGGAACTAAGCTTAGAAATCATAGGAAATTTTCGAATGGAGACTAGCAAGGATGAAAAAAAGACATAACATAATTTAATGTAAAGTAAGAAAGAGACACAAATCTTCGAAGTAAACATGCCAGAACAAGATATAATAGTTGAAGGGAAGGGAATATGAAAGGAACCAAGCTTAGAAATCATTGGAAATTTTCGAAAGGAGACTAGCAAGGATGAAAAGAAGACATATACCCAAAGACGAATTATAGTCCACACATATAAGGAAGGAAAAACTGTATTCTTTTACTCTAGAAGTTTATATATTTCACATATTTTTTAAGTATAATATTTTCCTAACATTAAGAGGAAGTATCATTGAAGGTCAAGGGTTAGGTAGAATGAAGGAACCTAAGTTGTTAATGAGGGTGGTTTAGATGCTAGTGAAACCCCATCTTCTTCCCAATCAACATGGGGAATATGAAATTCTCCTTACTTTAGCTTAGTAGAGAATTAGAAAAGAAATACAATAAGATAAATAAACAACAATAATTGGGGTCCTTAGCATAGGGAAGGCCTTACCAAGAGTTAAAAAATGATACCTCTTTGTCTCAATATAATTTTTTGGATCACCCCATAAAATCATCCATTAGAAGGGTAGTGGCGAAGTACAAACATGATGTTTTATGCTACAAGAAATTATGATAAGAGGTAAGGAAGGTAAATTAATTTTAACTAATTTGTTTCATTGGTGGCACTTTTAAGTTGTAAGGGTTGAAGTGAGATTTGAATGCTTAATGATAGAATGAAAAGACACAATGGAGAAACTTGATACCTCCTTCCTTAATTAATCCATCCATGTAAAATTTATTTAAAAGGAAATCAACAAGAAATTCACATTTGTAAAGATATATAGATCGTATTTGAAGCATACACTGAGAGTTTGTTCAATCCTTTCCAGAATTTGGCACTCTCAGGGTCAACAAAATGCAAAGAGCCAAACCATAAACCTTTCTACGTGTAAAAGATACATCATCCACCTTATTAATCCAAGCATCAAGTAGATTAAGAAGTATAGTTTGATCACTTATTATTCTTACCATTGCTATGTGGAGGAAATTTGAATTGTTTGAAGAATGGTGAAATATGGTGGAAAGAGAGAAGATTAGATCCATTCACATAGTATCTCTCTTCAAAACTTGAAGATGAGGGCCTATGTTATGTAGAACAAATAGAGATAGCCCCTAAATGGAATAATACTAGGAGAGAGGGTGGGGATATTGGAAAATAATTGGAGAAACATCTAATCATAGAGCTACTAGTATACTTTCTAAAAAAAGAGAAATAAAACCTAATGCTCATTTGAATATTGAAGCATATGCGTTTGGAAGAGAATCCGATTTTGGAGATTCCTCACTTAGAAGCAATGACTATCTTGTTGGTTGGATCAACACTTAAGTAATTCAATGATCGAGGTAATGCAGATTTGTATCCATTATATGGGAATTTTAATAAAATTAGTAAATAATATCCTTGGCAAAAAAAAGAATCACAAATTCAACAGACATCATGTTTCATGATTTAAACAACTTCTTTTCCCTCCTTTATGCACTCTTATCTACATATTTTATTAACTATGTTGCCAACATTATTGTTTTGTATGGTACTGTGACAAGAGGAGCTATTTATTTGTACTTGAGGATTTATTTTTACCAACCATTGTTACTCTATTTGTACACTTTTAATAAAAATATTGGTCCTTTCTAAATAAAGTAAGCATTTTATGTAGATCTCTCTGTGGAGGAGCAAAAGCTTGCAAAGTGTTATCCTGCTCACACAGCTTTATGCATCAAAGATGGCTGGCAATTCTATGGTCCTGAAAAAGTTGTTGGTGAGGGTTCTTCTCATTATTTATTTTTATGTTTTGTATGCATGCCTATTTGTGTCATTTATCATATTTCTCCACTGGTGATTTTAAATGCTTAATTAGTTGATTACATACAATCTATTAAAATTTACAATTAAGATCCAGTGGTAAAACACATAAAAATGCAGAGTGACAACAATGATCAGCTGATTGGTTCTTGGAATAATGCCATGACACCTAGAGGTCCCTGATTTTATCCTAAGAAATGTATTTTTTTTTATATTTACTTATGATCCAGGTTAGTTGCATCATTTGTGTTGGCCTTTGCTAATTCTACAACATTTTTCTAAGGTGAACATGCATTTCTAATGTATCAGTTAGTTTAGCCTACTTTATGCTTTTACAGTAGCCCTGGACACTCCTGCTGTTGCTTATTGTTTGATTGTACTCTTTTATTCAATCCCAATGACTTACCATTTGGTCATTCGTTACATTAACATATTCATCTTATCTACTTGTTTGATTCTTTTTTTCCTTTGTTCCAAATCTTAAAAATGTTAGTCATAGTTCCTATGAAGTTGTTTGTGAATCTTAGGCCAACCTTCCCTTGTTTGCCACCTCTCTATAACTAGAGGATTTCCTTTCCCTTCTAACATTTTTTGTCTAAAGTCATAGACATATGGAAATATGTTTGCATAATTGTAGTTTCCACTCTCTTAAATTTGCTTTCTTTCTCAGGTAGGCTCATCCATCAGAGTGATTCTAAATATATGCTTTATTCTCATTCCTGATGTGCCAAGCAAGTTTGCTTTGGATTAAGGGGATGTTTCAAGCATACTTCTATACACATCAGTACCTGTTGCTTTATCACCACTATTAAACAACAAATGTGTAGATTGAGATTGCTATGGAAGTCATTTTCTCAAAATAAAGTATCTTGAACTCTTTGTGGATGAGATGATAGATATTTATGTTCATGAATGAAGTGATGGTTGTGTTATATGTCTATGTTGATTCCCTCCAATTACACTCATGGAAAATATCTATTGCAAATTTTCTTGGATCTATCATCCAAGCGAGCCACCAACAGTCTTATCTAGTCTTGGTAAAGGAAGACAAAAAAGATATTGAGGGGCATGTGGAAGTACCTGTAAAGATGCCAACATCTGCATGGATTCCTTTTCCTATGTTGTTTTCTATCATTGGAAAGCACTTGTCTAAATCAAGTATTGATTCACTTGAGCATCACTATTCCGATTTGAAGGTTTAATATCTCTAATATGTTGTAAGAGTTAGTTATGTTTTAAGTTTCATGCATTAGTTTTGAAGAAAAATCTGTAGCCGAGATTTGTTAGTTCATTTCCATTACAGAATAGGAGAATATCTCGAGAAGTATTTATAAATATGGTGATAAAGATTACTAGAGACAGGTTGCTAATTGCTTCCATCAAAAGCATCAGAATCCAGGTACTTAACAATTGTATAATTATGGACATACAATTCAATATCTTTTTTAGTATAGTATAATTATGGAGGTTCCAAATGGTGATTAGTTATTAAAATTGAAAAATATTTGTTGGGTTTATCCATTGACTAAAGGTTTTTCAAAAGTAATTGCAGTTTATGAAAATCGTTGTTTAGAATTCCATGGATACCGAATTGCTCTTGTCTTAAAGGACTTGATGGTACATATCTTCGAAGGCTTAAGAAGTGCACTAGGCAGCAGGTTGTCAATTTAGTGGATTGTGGATTATTACATATTTCTTGTGGATTGTGGATTACATTTCACTAGCATTTTACAAAGTTGATGATGCCAAGATAGCATGATAGAGATTTCAATGGAGATACGTGATTTGGGTTATGGCAATTTCTATTTATTCATTCTATCAATAATATTGTTTTCATAATATTTCAAGTATATAATTAAATGGAGAACAAATAATTCCTATATTTGTTCCTTAAATTATATCAGAAATTTTATTTTGATTACAGAGAAAGTAATGGTTGTTCTTGTTGCACTGAGAACGGTGAGGTGCATCTACTACCCAAATAGATGTGTCACATCTGTAACGTTAATAAACTAAATTGAAAAAAAGTTGAAGTCTGAAAATGAAAAATAAAAAAATAGCCAACCATAAAATAAAAAACCCTTAAAAAAGACACCATAATAATTATAAAATTATGCAATAACAAAAATCAACATAGCTCCATCTTAACCTCAGATCTTTTGATCACCTAGAGAATTACATTCTAATTATTTTGATTCATCTTGGTGCTTATTACTAGATGTGGGGTTGAACTTGATATGGATGTACCGATCTAAGATTCATGCTCATCTGTCCCTATAGAGTCATTTCTCTACAGAAAGGAATGGTTTTTCTTGTCTCATATTCATGATTTTCAATATGAACAGTCATATAGAGTCTTTTTCCAATCCCCTACATCTCAACAGGATACCTCATTCCATACACTCATAAGTTGTGACTGATAGTGAGCACATTGAATTCCTTTCAGGCATGGAGTCCATTTCCAATCTAGTTGAATTACTGGCAGGATGGGAGTCCATTTACAATCTAGTTCAAACCACCACTTGTCCTTTCTCCTTACCAAACTGAAGAACCATAAGTAAGCAGCATATGCAAGAAACCAATGCCAAAGATGACAAGAAGGGAAGGAAGAACAATAAGAATTAAAAAAATTAAGGAAGAGCAATCTCAAGCATATCTATTCATAGATGAGGCACCCAAAATAGTTGCAGACTTAAGCATTCAAAACCCTCTGCCTTTGGATAACCATCTTCTCCTCTTATTGCTCCACCCAGTTTCCAGTAGTTGAGAGGTTGCATGTATCATGCTAATATATACACTATAACCCTTCTCCAACCTGCTTTAATGTAGACAACTTTAATATACAAACATTAAAGTTGTCTACATTAAAGGTGTATATTAAAGTTGTCTACATCACAATTCATCTAGACTCTTTGTTGTATATTTAACGAGAGAGAACCATTTAAATGATAGCATGATGGAATCAACTATGTATGCTCATAAGGGAGTAAGTTAATATAGTAAAATTTTTACCTTGTTTCCCAATCAGTATTCTCCTTAGCATTGCACAACAGTGATACATATCCATACAGTAGAAACTCACTTCAACAGATATCATCTTGGGTTCTGTGAACCTGTCCTGGGAGAGAGATGGCACGGCACTAGCTTGCAATGTGCATAAGGTGTAGTTATCTAGTCTAGAGTAGAGAGCACATGCATGCTTAAGGAATGCATGCACCACTCCTAATACCTTTTATTTTTGAGAGCTGCATCTTATTTTAGTTTTCCAAAATTATAGTTTCTCTTCATTTATCATTTTGAGAATCAACCCAACAAAATATTTGGGAGTGATTCCTCATTTCGAATAGGACACAGACACTTAGGAGCAGTACAAAGGTATATGGGAAACATACTAGTCTATGTAATTTTTATGGATATTGCTAAGCTGATAATAGTGTTTAATAGAATATCATCACACAAGTCATTAGCTTAATAAACATGCTTACTATAGCTATAGTGTGCATAGAATCAGTAGTAGAGAGGCTGCATGTATCATGCTGATATATACACTATAACCCTTCTCCCGCCTGCTTTAATGTAGACAGGTTTAATATATAAACATTAAAGTTGTCTACATTAAAGGTGTATATTAAAGTTGTCTACAACACAATTCATCCAGACTCTTCGTTGTATATTTAAAGAGAGAGAACCATTTAAATTGTAGCATACTGGAATCAACTTTGTATGCTCATAAGGGAGGACTTTAGCCATATTTACCATAACGATGTACGGAGGAATTTAACATCTTGGTGTACATGGGACAACAGAATGGAGTCAGTTAATATAGTAAAAATTTTACCTTGTTTCTCAATCAGTATTCTCCTCAGCATTGCACAGCAGTGATACATATCCATACAGTAGAAACTCACTTCAGCATAGATCATCTTGGGTTCTATGCACTTGTCCTGGGAGAGAGATGGCATGACACTAGCTTGAAATGTGCATAAGGTGTAGTTATCTAGGCTAGAGTAGAGGGCACATGCATGCTTAAGGCATGCATGCACCACTCCTAATACCTTTTATTTTTTAGAGTTGCAACTTATTTTAGTTTTCCAAAATTATAGTTTCTCTTCATTTAGCATTTCCAGAATCAGTCCAGCAAAATATTTGGGAATGATTCATCATTTCGGATAGGACACAGACACCTAGGAGTAGTACAAAGATATATGGGAAACATACTAGTCTATGTAATTATTATGGATATTGATAAGCTTATAATAGTGTTTAACAGAGTAGTGTCACACAAGGCATTGGCTTAATGTACAAAGAATCACAACATATGGGAACCGTTATATCCTATGCTTACATTAAAAATTACTATATATAACTCTTATACGATCCTTTATATGAAACAATTATGCTTTTCCTATATGTATAATCAATGCTATTACTTTACCTTGTTACAACTGATGATCAATATGCTTCCTTGAGGACACTCTAATGTAGGAAAGTATCTATGCAGATTTGGTTGATTTTCCCTAGGCTATTTTTAGGTTGATTCAGTCTATTTTCAGTCTTAAGCACAACCTCTCATCTATAAAGAAGGCAGTATAGGTGAGTTATTTATATTCCATAGACAAGTGTATTAGAAGTGAAGCAAAGTGGCATTGTAATTCCTGTTTTTCTATTAATAAAACAGATCCAATTTTTAGTGCTGCAGATTTCTTCTAGCTTCTACTATACATTTTTCAGTAAACTGTGTCTGTAGATCTAGCATATAAACTAGCAGTTTTCATAGGCTAGGTTTTAAACATATCTAGAGTTTTAGATTTGCAGGTCTGCTTACCTTAACATCGTGCGAAGGTTGTGTTTCTGACATTTTCTAAGAGCATAAGCATATCTAAGAGCATATCTACGAGCATACCTAGGAGCATCTATAACAACATTTCGATAGATTATAGAACCTAAAGTTGTTTATCCATCCATTGAAGAAGCAGCAGTACCAGGTCAACACCCGTTGATCCAGAATTAGTGAATGATCCAGTAGCCATTCGTGGGCCATCATTGAAATTCACCCCTGTAGGAGGATATCCATTAGAAATGAGACCTATATAGGACTAAGAGCTACTAGTTAGACCAAAATTATATTGCATTCCTTCCATTGGTGGGGTAGTTGGATTAGATTTTTTGGGATTCCTCTGTGTTGGTTTCTCAAGTACAGGGAAAGGTCCAATTTTGAAATCATGGAACAACAGGCAGACCAAGCATAGGAACTGTAAACTGCCATGCTTGGAGGTAGAAGGGCTCCAATAGCAGGTGGCACTAGGACACAACCCATGCTAGAGACAGAATACAGTACATAGATTATGGCTACTTGCTAGTAGGGTGACAGTTTCCATGATGCTATCCGATTATTTGTTGAGGAACGCAGGTGCTTGTAGCAACAACGCGAGCCAAATTTAATAGCTATCAGGACAACGTAGATCTTGGTATTTATCATTGAAATGGCTTATCACCTAGCCATTGTTGTGTTGACTCATCATGTTTTAATACCTATTTATATACACCAGTTTTTCTGCCGAAGGGAATCCTATCGCCGTTGCTTTTTGTTTTTCACGTCCATGCATCTTTCCTAACAAGGTCAATGCATAGATAACCAACATTATCTCACAACTCATCTTGGATTGTATGAGTATTATGATACATCAACAGGGTTGCAAAGTTTCTTCTCATTATTTAAGGATTAAGTTTGATTTCTGGAATAAGTCTCCCTTACCTTAATCCACCCTGAAAGGATGCAGATTGAGCTTGGTATTGCAGCTGTCATAGGATATATTTTGTAGGAATTGAGGCTAATCATGGATGTATGGCGTGTTCTTTGCTTGTGGTGTTCATTGCATGTCGACCATCCTTTTCTTCTCAGATCTCTTGACTATTGCATGTCGGCCATCCTTATTGAGTCAGTCTGTTCGTCCGAGTTCTTACAAATCTTTCAACGTAGTTGTTACCTCGTGCTGGTTGATGGGGGATTCCTTAATGCCCTCCTTCTACCGAGTTTCATTCCATTGACTTCAACCCATTTATTTTGGAATTAAGACTTAGAGTTGGTTGAGTACCTTGAGGCTTGCCGTCATTAGTGGTAGGTTCTATCGCCATCGACAGTTTTGGGAATACATCAATGTCCCCTGATCGATGGATTCATCTTAGTGTTCAGCCTCAACACATCTATTCACACTTTGATGATTGTACTATGTGCCTTGATTCCCATTTTCATTATTGGTTGGTTATCTCGCATCTGTTAACGGTATACATCATTGACCGGTAATCAGACGATGCCGCATTAGGTTCGACTTCAACACCTTTATTCACTTGATGGGACTTGCACCGTAGATTATTTGTGTAGAAGACTTCTAGACGTTAATAACAATCAGTATGCTGCTCTTGATCGTGATTGTACTCATGAGAGCTTATTCTCATACATCAGCAGTTTGTACCTCCAATATAGCACCAGTTGTTTCCTTTTCAGCAGGAGACCATATCTTACTATATGGATCATGGCTATGATCACATGTATTCACTATATACTTCCTATCATGGCCATTGTATCAGATTGTTGTATTATACCGACATGTATTTATAGATATTATTCTATTATGAAGAGTGATCTACTCTCTCCATTTGTGTCTCCATCACTCCACTTCTGAGATTTATAATGTATTTCAGCCATCATAGTACCTTCTCTGACCTCACACATTAGGGGGAATCTATTATAGCGTAATTTTCCACCTTGTGAGCATCAGCATTGATTGGAATTCAAGATCCATTTCATTAACTCAGATTCATCATTTTGTCCTCCAGGAACACATAATTCCCTATTTTTGTTCTTGTGTGCTAGCTATTCCATTATAGCCAGCGTATACGCAGGCTGTTCCACTATAGCCCACGAGCACCAAGTAAAATGGTAAAAAAATTAGAAAATTACTTTTTACTCCCAAAAAGTAGTCTTAGGGTGACCTTTGGCCCTCCATATACCCCGAAACGCCTCGATGTGTCCTTTCACTTACCTTTGGAAAGCTATATATTGAGCTCTTATGGTGTATGGAAAGGAGGAGAAAGAGAGAGCAAGATAACTCTAGTGTATTTTTGCCGTGACTTGAGTCTACACTCATTGATCCTTGTTGTGAACTCCTTATGTTCACCTACCAAACTCCTTTCATAGTTTGAGTTTTCCATTGCATAGGGGATTGACGTGGTGGAGGCACAAGTGGAGAGACCCAGTTCTTGGTTTAGATTGGTTGCCGGCAAGAGGTCGTATATTGTACTTCTTGTTATTTATTAATGGAAATACTCATTTTCTCGTCCAATTGATGTTGTGAATATTGTTAAATTTCATTGGGTTATATTTGCTTATAAAAACATGGATCATGTTATTGATTATGATAATGTCTTTCACATATTATATGCACTTGCTTATACTCATTGTTGAGACTAATCCACAGGTTTAAGTGTAGAAGTTGAAAGCTCAACGAGGATCTACTTCGAACATCCGGTTGAAGCTTGGTCTTTTCTCCATTATCTTAGCATTGCCATTTATATAGCATTGCATTGGGAATTGAGTCATTTTCTGGTAGTCAGCTGTCTGTTGTGGTCTACCCCAAGCCATAGGAAGTTTTCTCCATAACTATTGCGGATTGCGGGAAGAATGTACATGTTTGTAAAATAAACCCCCACAACTTGACCCCACATCCCGCAAGATTTGATCTCAGCCATTGATTGGTTTTAATCTTACGACCTAGGTTTTATTAATCGAAAAATGATAAATATAGTGTTTTTTCTATTTTTCCTTATCATTTTCATTTTCAAAAAATTACCTTGTTGAGTGGATTTTCATTGTGAGTTTTCTAGGGGGTCATTTTCACTGATTTAATTTAATTCAGGTTGGTTCTTCTGCCATTTTCACATTCTGTTGTTTAAGGTTTTTGCTGCTTGTGAATTAGTTTTGATTTTTTGTTTTTCTATTTATCAGAATTATCTAGTCTTTCAAAATGTCACGAAGTACTCAGTCCAAAACTGCTCACAAAGACCTGCTGACCAAAGACCCAAATTTTGGTATTTTCTCAAACACCAGTGGCAGGATTACAGAAACCTACCAAATCGACTGCTCCAAAATCTACTCAATTTTTTATAATGATGACCTATCAGACATCCAGAATGACCAACTGGCATATGAGAGAATTAGGGATTCCCAGCTTCATGCCATTGTTGCTCGACCCCCTATCCTTCCTTACATTGATGTGATTAAATGGATTGTGGACCATGCTAACCCTAAAGACCAGTCATTTAGTGACAACGTGGGGTCGCATTTGGCCACCTTCCTCCTAGAGGTTTTCGTTAGAGCCTATGCTCTTAAACCGGCCATCCAACCCCTTAACGCTGAGTTCATAGAGTCTTCTAAGACCATGATTAATTTTAATGAAATGCTAAAGTCATGGATGCATAAACCTAACATTTTTATGCCTAGGGATGATAGCCTATACCCGGTTTCCTGGTTTAGACAACCTTATTCCATGTTGGTAGCTATGCTATCAAGACTGTATGGTCTCCCAAATTGTTCGGTATTTAAAGCTGCATGGGATCCGGTAGCACATCATGTCCTAACGACTCGTGAATCTTTCCCTTGGGAATCTATCCTGTCATATGAGCTCAAGGAATCCATCCAAGCATATCAGAAAGCACCGGCTCTAAGGAAGACACATTTCTTCTTTTTTGCTTTTGTCATTGATGTATTTTGCACATAATTTCAATATCCAAACATGGGATGGCTTTGGACTCCATCAGATCCTCCTGTCCATATTTACCATTCTGCATTGTGGGAGAGCAATTACATACCTTTGTTATATGACATTTGTGACCACTTCCTTGAAAGTATTTATTTTAAGATATTCAAAGAATAGGCTCCTGCTTTCTCAGCTGATGCCAGAACCTTCATTACTACAATTGGTGACTGGTATGTGGGTGAATCGTTCTCATATATTAGAGTTTTGGGAAGCGGCTCTTCTCACTTGCTACCCAGGATAGTTCCTAATAGGTTGGTCATTGAAGAAGTCTCCTATCAGACTTGTACAGATGGTGTATACTTAAAACTAACTGGTCCAAAGAGGAAGGGTTGGCCTAAGTTTCCCTTGAACCTTGGACCATTCGCCATCCCAACTTCAACTTGGGCAATAGTGTTGGGTGACAAAATGGCTTCTTGAAATTATGTTATGCTGCCAAGAGAAGACATGATCCCAAGAAATTTCTTGATGCTCATTTCAAGCAAAACCATTTGAAAGGTGGTTACACTAGTACAAAATAAGAAAAAAGTGACCAAGCAACCAAAAACATTGGTCACCACAATTTTTTCAAGGGATAAATGACCAAAATTGAGAAATTTTAAGTGAACTAACTAAAAACGACCAAGATAAATTACCAATTTGGTCACGTGATAAGAACTAAATTAAAAATGACCAAGATAAATGACTAATTTGGTCACAGGATAAGAACTAAACTAAAAATGAACACATAACAATTGGTCATTTATTTGGTTATTTTTAGTTGTGTCACCCCAACAATGGAAAATTACAATTTTGACAATGAATTTGTACAATTTAGTAAATTTTAACACTGCAGATGGATTCAGAGACCCCCTTCTAGGAGGGGTCTTTGAATCCATATGCAATGTTAAAATTTACTAAATTGTAGACCCCCTCTTGTGTCACAGCTTAGCATTAATGCATGATGCAGATTTGCATTGCTTACACTAACGACCTTATACGTCCTTTCTGGTGTCTTTCTTACAAGCTTGTGTAAACAAGGAAAACTAATAGATGCTCGAAAATGTGTTGATGATTTACAAAGAAGGGGGTATTTCAAAAGTCTAATTATTCATATGATCCTCGTAAAAGGTTACTCCAGGGTTGGAAAAATGTCAGAGGCCTAGATTTTGTGGATGAAATAAAAAACTGGGGATGTGTCATCAATATGTTTATGGTAGCATTCTCCCTGGATTATTGCACTGCAGATTATTGTACCGAGATGGATCCAATTAAAACCAACATAGATCCATCTTAAACCTAGATCTATTAAACACTGAGAGGGATCCAATTTCTGGAGATGTAAAGTTTTTCTTTATGTGTAAAAAAATTATACTTCAATAAACTGGATCCTTCTTTGTGTTTGTGCTTAATAGATCCGAGTTTAAGATGGATCTATGCTGGTTGAGAGATGGTCAGGTAAATAAGGCTTTAGAAATGTTCGAGAATATGAGGGATGTGAGCTATTTACCAAGTGTTAATATTTATACTGCATTTATAGTGCATTGAATATTCATTTCTTTAAGGAAAATAAATCAAAGCAAGCCTTATGGTTTGTTGAGAAAATTAAAAAAAAAGGTTGTGAACCAACAATTGTTACATATAAAACATGGTTGAGAAAATTAAAAAAAATGGTTGTTGAACCATTGTTACATATACCACATTAATTAGAGGGTATATAAATGAGGGCTTAAGTTTTGATGCCTAAAATACTTTCAATCTCATGAAAGGAGAAAGTGACTCCTCCTTAACTTACTTTACATTCATTCACGGACTTTGTAGGGATGATAAATAAAAAATGACATTGAAACTACTATACGAAAATGATAGAAATTGGTTTCACCCAAGTACTCTGAACTTAGCGTGCAACACACTCGAGCTTCATGGAGAGGGACTATTCATCATTTGACAAAGCCATGGACATGGGATAAGGACTAAACCCATTCCATTGAGGTTCTGTGGTAGGGCCGTGGGAATCTAGAGAAAATCGGGGTTTGTGGAGGGCCTAAACCCTTATCTTGTGGAGTTGTGGATTGAGAGATCATGGGGGTATTTCTAAGGGCCAAATATTTTCTAGCTGAGCCATGGAATTACTATGGCCCCATTGGAAGACGGTTGTGTCATTCCTAGGAGAGACAAGAGCCATAGTGGAGGAGTCGAGTACTCTGTGGAGAGGTCATATGAAGCAGATTGTAAGGATGCATGAGGAGGAGGTTGTGATTGGCATGTGAGGGGCAATTAGACGAAAATCGAGGAACAGAGGGATGCTTCCTCCCAATCAGTAAGGTATCGTTATGTATTTTTTGTTGAATATGGGTAATGAATGGATCCCAAATATATATGTTAGGGCACAATGGGTCGAGTTTTTAATTTGTAGGAGAAATTTATTGATTCTAAATATTGCTGGTAATATTTTGCTGGAGCTCTCTTTTTGGGTTGCAATGCCATCATTTACAAGTTAAGTATTTTTGAATTTGATGATGTATAAGGCCATCCTGGGTTTGAAAAACAGAGAACTCAATTCAAATGTCTCATTAAGGATCACAATTATCACTTTTATTAGGAGGAGGGAATTCAGCGTTTCACACTTCACTCCGGGAAGGTATATTCTGAGCTTATTCTAAGCTTATTGAAGAAAGGGAGAGAGTTAATTTAAAGGATGTTTCTATATGTTGTGTGGAAAAACATTGTCCAATCCCATACGACCTAGTTCAGAGATAGCTCCAGCAACATCCAAATGCAGAAATTACCTTGCCCTAGGAGGAACCCATGAATATGAGAGGATATCATTACATCACTCCTCATCTTCTAACTGCAATGAGGGAAATAAATCATGGCACATAACATGGGACAAAGTATGTAGGTCGATCTCCATCTGTTGCAACAACAACCGGGTTTCTAAGGTACATGTACAAGAACAAAGAGAATTTGTGCAGAAGGAATTATAGTTAGCTCCTATATACTCCTAGTATATTTAGGTTTTCATTACATTTATTCAAATTTGAAAAAATTCGTGATGTGGCTACTTTTGGAGAGTTATCGATAAAAAACTTTCCTATTATCTTAGTCAAATTTTGGTTTAAAATATCAGATATAGGAAAAGTATATTCCTTTAGATCCATAATTATATTGAGATATGAACGATAGCATGTGAACCAATAGTTTAGTGTACTTGTGATGTCTTGTAATTTTTTAGTTTTGATGCTTTGAAAGACTACCCAGAATCAAGGAGAGACCAATGGTGCAAAATTTTAGAATTGTTTGTAGTATAAAGTTACATACAGTTTGTATATTTTCATGGGAAGTTGGAGTTGAGTTTTTTTTTCCTAACCTGAAATTTCTCTTTTTTTGGGCAGAAAAATCTCAACCTTTTGACTTTCTCGTTGAAGGTGAACTGGTTCGAACATCTCTTAAAAATATGCTCCTCATCAAGGGCATATCTGCGGTAATTGCTCTCATAAATCACTTGTTTGTTGTGGCTCAAGAATTTGTAGGATGGATAAGTTTATTTTACTTCTAATACACTTCAATGTAAACGAGTTTGTAATGGCAATTTCTCATCTTCATTTGAGTTGATTACGCTTGCAACTCCTTACTATTTTACTATAAACTTTTAAAGTAATTAGCATCGGTTTTCATTTTTATTCTGTAATGTTTTTACCCTGCTGTGCTTCATGAGTGGTTGTGACAAAGTTGTGAATACAAATGAGTTTATAAGGGTAATTTTTCCTCTCTTTTTTTTGGTTGATTAAATTCATGTTATAAGAAATTAAAAGGGTCCATTATGAACTATTCTATTTTCTTAAGAAGCTTATACTAATTGTTGAAGTATTTCAGCACCTGTTTGATGAGAAAATCATTCTTTTTGGCGTCTAAATACTTTTCCCTAGCCTTGTTTGTTATGTTGTCAGTGTGAAACAAGGTGTCCTTTGGGGATGGTAGGTGACTTCATTATGCAATTAGGAATTCCTTTAACTGCAAACCCCATGTGGAAAAATGAAAGAGGCTTGGGCATTCTTCATCAGTCATATGCCACACTTAAGCTGATTCATATGTATGTGGTGTTTACAATGTTTGAAATGACTAAGTCTCACGAAGGTCATGATATATCAAACATGTTTCATGAAAAGTGTGGGCACAAAATATTCATGCAGTTACAGGATACTTACACATCTGTGGCCAAAAATTGATCCCTAGTTAAATGTTGATAATCTGCTATAATTAGAAATTTGCCTATGTAAGATACCATACAATATGCTCATAGAAGAGATTCTCCTAATGGTTGGGATAACTTCATGTGCCTCATTACTCACAGAATGCATGGTTGATGGAGAAAAAAAATTTGAAAATACCTTATTGTCAGTAATATATGAGCCACGACACTGCGAAGCATTATGCTTCTTTAACAAGAACGCCAATACAGATACCACCTCCTGTAGAAACATCATAAAGGATTGAAGTTCTACTTTAGAACATTATTTATAAAGTATATTTTAACTAGTAGGATTCAAGCTTTAGAACCCAAAAATTCAGCTTTTACTTACTTTCATGGATGGATGTTTAGGCATATCAAATGCAACACAATTTAGAGCCAATAATATCACAGTTTTGACATCCTCACAATTATAGTCATCTTTAATATTTGGGTCTACAATTGACTTCATGTCACCTTCCTGAAATTTGACCTTAACGTATCATGCAAGAATACCATGAAATTGCATAAGAAAACTAAAGAGTTGCATTGAATTGCAACTTGAATGAAATATGAACATTGAAAATTCACATTAACATTGATAGAGTTTTGTCCTTATAAATTATATCAAGTTAACGACTCTTCAAAATCAAGAAGGTGACAAACCATAATCTTATCTAAACACGGAATGTACTCTGGAAACCATTAAGGACCTACCAGTACATTTACTAATAAAAATATCATATGCAACAATTGTGTAGATGCTCTTATCGACTTTGGTCTTCAATAAACAATTACAGCAAACCATGTATCTACTATCAAAATTCTAAATAACATAGCAGAGAAGTCAATCACCCATCCAACAAGGTATAAAACCTAAAAATGCAGAGGTCTAGGCAACTTGAAGGTTGCAACAAATCACTCTATAGCAAGGTAAAACTACACTAAGAGACATTCGCTGCTAAAAAATCTCAGACATTGTGGTTTTGTCAAATTTGTAATATATTAGACTGAAAAACATATATTTTCCAGTTTAGATGGAATTGGGCATATTTAGTTGATTGATGATAGAAGTGGCTCATCGGTGTCTTACTCTTCTAGTATATAGATGGATGAGATAATAGAAATACTTTCATTTAAAAATGATACAAACACTACTCACCTTGTCCATAGAGTTTTGAGAGATAGAAACATCTCTAGATATCATGCATTAGAACCTAGGGTTCTAGATCCAAATTCATTAGTACAGGACAACTGTTTTTTCGAGTATAACCCTTTGTTATGTAGAATTTATGGAGCTCTCTTAGTACAATTGAAAATCTTATTTCAGCTTGTGGAGCTCTCTTTTTGGGTTGCAATTCCATCATTTACTAGCTTGCATGGCTTTCATTTATGAACTCTACTGCCTCTTGCATAGGCACGGTAATCTAATCTAAGTATGTTCCAGTTATAGTAAACTACTCCTATATTTGGCTTGTATGGATATTCCTTATTTCCTTATACAATGATAAATGATAATAGACACATATTTTGATGTTGTAAGTTGACTGTTATAGGTTCCCAATTCTAATAGTTTGGCATATAACTACAAAGAACTATCAGTTGAAATGTGAGTATAAAATAACTCAGTACTTGTTATGTCATCAATCCGCGCCACAACTAAATTTTTTCTACTTTTGGGAGTTGCTTTGAGAAACACACCTTGAGGTCGAGGGCTTCACTATATAACATAAAACTCCTTTTGCTTAGGTGCCAGGTTTGAGGGATATTTATTTTTCCAAATTCCCCTGAAACTTGCACTCAACCTCATTTATTTTTGGCTTGCCATTTGAGTGAGGTAGACAAACAACAAGAATGGAATCCTAATAGATATTAAATTAACTTTGACTTTAAAATATTTTTTGTGATTCTAGCACATTCTATGGAAGAGGCAGAGGTGCTATGTGATCGTATGGGCATTTTTGTGGATGTCCAACTGCAGTGCATTGGAAACTCCAAAGAGGTTAGTTACTACATTGTGTATGCTTCAGAAGTTAGAAATCCAACATTGTGAAAGTGCAGGATAGAATGGCTCTTGAAATGGTTGTTCGATCCCACAAGTTCTCATTTGAAAATGGTAAGGACCTCAATTGATTGAGGAATCAAACAAAATATTAGCGCCAAATCTACCTTGACTATCTTTCTCAAAATCATTACCATGTGAGATTTGGCATGTATTTTGAATCTCATTAATTTATTCATCATGGCCTTCCTTATAAACAATCGCACCATTCAATATCTCTCCAGGTGGATTGTACCAAGGACAAACACTTTTAGGATATCTAATAGGGCCTACAAGAACTGACAAGGGCCTTGTCCACACACTTCTGCGAATTATTCAAACAGTTTCACATGATAAAAGTGTCTATCGCCCCAACTGCCCTGCCCCATGGAACTCAAATACTTTCCCCTTTTGACAAAAACTAGACCCCTTGACCTAAGAAATAAAATATATGTTGGCCCTCGTAGGGATTTTCATAATAGTCTAGAATTTTTAATACAACCTCCATATCCTCACTCTAGAGTCTAATTTATTGTCTTAGCAATCTCAACATTAACCTACCATGGTTCTATTCAAGCTCAAAATACTTTAACAAAACAATGTTCAACATTTTCAAATATGCCATTAAATTTCTTGTATCAAATTTAGACATGCATATTGTGATCGCTCCAATGTTATAAATTCTAGTTAAGCACTATTCATGGGATTGTGCACTCGTAGGTACCAAACAAAACTCAAAGGGTACCCATAGAATCTTTAGATCCAATGTTCTCTACCAATATTGTATTATATTAGTTAAACATTGTCCTATCATTGAGTTTATTTTATTTCATTGAAAGAATAGTAATAAATAGGAAGGCATAGTAGAAATCAGTTGGTATTGTCATTTACTCTCGATGTAATTCCCATGCTTCTTTGTATGGTATAACATGTTCCACAGTCCCAAACAAATAACATTTCATCTTTGCTATGTGCGTTCTATGTTATTTGCAATAAATGTCAAAGGCCTTAAGAGGGAGACAAGCATGGAATGGGCCTCGTCTATCTATCTTCAACATTTTAATGGTCTTTAAATATGTTGGTAAATAATTTACATTCATTGTTAAAATCTTGGAAACAGCTTGTGGATGCTCAAGAAAAAATAGAGATTAGAATTTATGAGTTACAAGTCCTACCAGAATAAACCATTGCTCAAGATAAAGTATGCAATGTGTTATATTATAGAAGAACAAGGAGGTTAGCATGAAAACATGATTACTTGAAGAAATGCTTCCAACATAGTAGAAAATTTACCTGGAACCCCAATGAACCAACAAAAACTTTAGTACTAGCAAGCCATTCTAATTCTAAGACATACTGACACAAGGAAGAGTCATGTGGACCATGATAGGAGAATGACAGACGTGGGCCAATTCAAATATAAGTACGGATACCCTTGGAAGATATGCTACCAAGAGCACAAAACAGAGTATTATTTTGTCGATGAGATTCAAGGCTTGATGGGGAGACTGTAGACCATTCCATTTTTTCCACAAGTGGTCCTAGTGGAGAATGAGGCAATTACCTGGATCAATAGGATAGCGAATATCTGTGGGAAAAGGTTATAAATAGTCAAAAGCTTGAGAACAAGAAATGGTGAGATATGTTTCACTCAGATAATGCAGCTAAAGTTGTTTTCTAGTCTATCACACAAATAATGTGACCAGATGGTGTATCTCTAGGCATGGAGCAAATCTTTTGAAACAGGAATCAATCTTTTGAATTAGTCTGTGGATACATTTTCAAATTCTTACATCTAGCCTGCAAAACCTTTAACCATAATTTTTCAGAATTTGCATGGCAGAGTTCTATGTTCCTTCGCAGGAAATATGATGAAGCCTTAGTCTATCCTAGGGTTCAATCAACTACCCAATGAAATCCAACAAGTAAAAATTGGATTTGATAAGATGAAATAAGTACACTTCTTAAACAATCCCAGTGCATGCTTTGCATGTAGGGAATATGAACATTTTATGACAGGATTCCATGCTCGAAGAATAACCCAAAATATCCCAGCATACTACAAGTACAACGGCCACCTATTTATCCAAAGATAAAACATTGATCCACTGACGTCATAGCAGAAGATGGTTTTGAAAAAACTTGTCTGCAAGTAACAACGTAGAGACCAATAGTGGTAGATGGGACAAGGACGTCAACACTACTAGAGAAAATACTATAACCCCCCCACTAATAACTACACCTCATTACATTTTTTCTATTAGCAATTCTATAGCTAATAAGTTCCAGCAATGGGGATGTATAGGGAATTCCTTTGCAACATAAAATTCAAGTTTAAACATATTTCTTCAAGCCTCCATCGTTCAGCAATAGGTGAAGCAGTGTTAACCACTCAAGAAACCTAGGAAGTAGTCCTTTTTTCCAATTATAAGCATCTAGAAAAAATATCCATCTATTGAGAAAATATGTCAATAAGAGACATTTGTACTCCAACCATCCATATGAGTGAGACAATTGGGGAGAGACTGGATAAGTGGCCAAGAAACATGATCTCACTCCTAGATTTTTTCCAAGTTGTGCAAATAGAAGAAACAAGTTATAGCCCATAATGGATGCATAATCTAACCTACTTCCCAAACCAAGAAGTCCCTGCAACATGTCCTAGATTGAGCCCAAACCCACCAAGCCCAAATTTAAGTACTTGAATTGCACAAGCCTCTTCAGCCACCAGCATGAGATTTCATTATTGTATTCAGATGGGAGAATAAATTCAAGTCATTTCAGACTGCAGAGTAATTTCCAAGTTTTATTGTATTCAGATGGTCCATCCTCCATCAAGGTCTGGTATTTAATGGAAAAAAGCAAAAGCCAGGGTAAGCATTGGCAATGTCTAATTTTCCAAGTTGCACAAATAGTCTATTGTTTTTCCTATGTCAACATGTGAAGGCATTATTGAACCTTCATCTTTTCCCTAGTCAAACCTATTGAATGAAAAAATGCTATGATATAAATTAGGTCTTGCTATCCCCTATATTTGATTCCTATATGGGTTGTCATAAGAAACTCTGTATTTTATATGGACACGTGTGTCAAAGTCACTTTTGATAAGATGCCTGATATTATCTAACAGTTAACTCCAAAGTTGTTGATACATAATGTTGCAATGTAAATTGAGGAGAAATATATAACATAGCTTTGAGATGATGAACTAATATTCACATGAGTTTGTGAACCTGAAGACTAGTTTGGAAGCCACCAGAACAGATATCCTGGCTACATAATCCACATTTGAAGTCAAAGAGATACACTCTCTGGATCCCTGAGGGTGAAAAAAAACCTTGGCCTAAAAACAAACCAAATAGAGATAGATGTGGATGTAGGTTATAGATTTTCATCTCAAGTTAATGGAATAAATGTATAAGAGCAACCTTGGTCAAAGGTGATCTAGAGACCAGATTCATGTGATGCTATAATGATGTCAATTCATGAAGATAAGTTCTATTGTGGCTCAGCATTTGGCTAGATTTTGTCTGAGACTTGGTTATGATATACTTTTGAGTATGCACTACAATAGTATATCTAGTTTGAACTTTTCCTTAAAAGACATCAATTATATAATGATGCCAATATAAATCAAGAACAATGTATTGTGCAATCATTCCAGGTCTTGTACAGTCTTCTACTATAGTGTATCGGTTTTTTGGTAATCCCCAGAGACTTCGTGCACTTTTCAAAAATAAAAATAGAATATGCCGCACTTCTTTTCAAGATGTGCCTAGAGTTAACACTGGTACACAAGAACATTAAGAAGTTGGATAATAGTTTAATTGGTTTGGATGGTATCCTTGTGAGCTCTCCAGAAAAGATAGATTGAAAAGCACTAAAGCAATCATCACTCTACAAGTTGGTTATCAACAAAAACAATGTTGTTAGTCATTTCTAGAGAAACTATCCCAGGTCAGTCTTCTTAATGCAAACCTTCTAGCTGTATGCTTATCAATAGTCAGAACTAAAAAAATATCACTGGCAGGACATTCAAATCTGATGGCAGAAAAGGAAATGTAAGCGCCTACCATACTCATAAAATAATATAGTGCTTCTCAAGGATTTCCTCTTTTTTCCTTCCTGAAGTGGGGTAAAGTGAACACTGAAGAACACAATAATATATTACAGTGATGGCAAAGGCCACAAAAATAAGTCACAGTATCTAGCATGGCCAGATGCAAGGTTGTGGTCCAAGGGAAATCGCACTATTGATTTGGAATATGAGAGGAATCCACTACATTAGCTTGAAGCATCAACATAATATGTATTACCAATCAAACTAGCACTTGAGATCCAACATACAAGATGGGTAAAGACCAATGGGTAACTCAATATGATGATATCAAGAAGTTTAAAGATGAAATAGATAAAACATTTGAAAGTACAATCATAAAAAAGAACGCATTGAATCAATACCTACTCCAAAAGAATTGGAATTTGATCCTGAAGCCAATAAAATACACCCTCACATAGGAAACGATGATGATGATGAAGTCAACCAATTTCCACAGTTGAAGGATTTTTGTAAAACAATGATTGTATAAGAACCTGTAGTGGGTTTCAAGTCAACATTTGCTTCCATCCCTCACAGCTCCTTTTTCTTTTGTTAATGTGTAAAGAAATTTTATATGCCCTCATGGTATTTAACAAGATATAGTAAAATCTTTCCCTATATTTCCCACACCACGAAGCCCACAATGCCTCTTCAATGCTTATTTTGGGCAAGTTATAAACTAGGCAAACTCTCGATTACAAGAGCACTGAAGTATTCAAACATCGTGCAACTCTACAAAGTCATGGCTAGCAAAAACAAAATTTATTTTGTGATGGATTATGTCAATGGAGGAACCCTTTTAGACAAAACAAAGTTATCTCACTGTACACAATGAACTGAGTTGGAGCATACATTGAGTAAATATTTCCAGTAGCTAATCAGTGTTGTAGACTTCTGTCGCAACTAATCAGTGTTGTAGACTTCTGCAGCCTCTGAAATTTAATTCCTAAATGTGGTTTTCGGCTATAATATCAACATCTTGTTTCCGTTATGGGGATCTCTAAATACACTACATAAATTACGGGGATCTCTTTCCCGGTTTTATAGCTTTCTGAGGGTTTATTTAAGTAGAGGGATTGAGTAATACATTCAAGCCTCTCTAACAACTAAAAAATTGACTTCTAACTTTATTAAAGAAGAGTTGTGATGATCACTGTATGATCAATTTAGCATGAGGGGTGCTAACAAGGCATAATGATGGTAGACTTATGACTCTAGGATACAAGACTTGATAAATGTCAACTGATATTTGAACCCAACATAAACTTGTCATAGAATTATATCACAATTGGTGAAAGTGTTGATCAGATTAGGTTGTTGGATTCTGTACAATCTAAGATGAAAATGATGATCCCTAATTGCATGAAAAAATCATCCTCCTTCATTGTTGTATTCATAGATGCCTCCATGCCACAAATATTGTGTATTTATAGGTAGAGCCTCTCATTAAACCAATTTCTTGTCACATCAACAACTTATACCTCTCTCTATCATGATGGTTCCATTTTGTTGGTGTTAGACACTTGTGTTGATGATAGTTAGAAGACTGCTTTGTCAATGTTGAGGCCAACTGTTGATTCTGTTGATGTCAATCTAACTATATACTATTGAAATATGACGAGTCACGATTGTATTCTGTAGTTTCTGAATTTGGATACATATCACTCGGGTGAAAAAATGAAGATGGGTGTCTATTTTGGGGGGTAGTGTGAGAAAATAATTCTGGTTTTTTCATGTTTTTCAACTTCGGGCGAACAAAAGTGATATTTTTGTTTAAAATTTCACTTTGCAGTAAAAAGAAAACTTTTAGATAATTATGTTAGCTTTCTATTCATAATTTATTCAATTTTTTTTATTGATATTTGATATGTCGATTTTGCAAATGTTTGACAGTGTGTTCTTATAAAATGAAAAGACTACAAAATAGTTATGATTTGTTGCGCCACTAAAATCGTTGTTAGACTTGTTTTTTGCAAAAACAGAAAATGCTACGACAATCTACACAATGTAATAATGCCTGACTATAATTGTGTAACCAATGGATCTATATACTAATTATTATATTTTTTTAAAGTCGATCAATGCGGAAACTTAGTCGATTTTCAACATCTTTTTTGTTGCCCCACTTTTCTCTCAATCGGCTCTAAAAATAAAAAATCTACGAACACCCTTTTGAAGTAGACACGCCAGTTAAGATTCCCACATTTTTTTCAATTTTTTTGGTGGTGTATTTTTGAAGTTATGGATTTTTCTTTTTACCGTTTTTTTTAAACAGATGAATCCAAACTCGACAAATGTTACAAAAATAAAACATAAAAAATATCAGTTCTTATCTATATACAACAAAATCTATACCCACGTAAAGTAGATTCAATGATGAACTTAATGGTATCAAGTCCGACATTCGTTTTGTTGTGTAAGAGGTTGTTTTTCCCTTCCGAAAATGGAGAAACCTGAAAATTCTGCAGAATTGTGAAGCTTCCATGTTTCAGAGATTATTCGGCCGAATAATTGTTCGGCCGAATAATTGTTCGGCCAAATAACTATTCGGTCGAATAACCTTTTTCCGTAACGGCACCGTCAATTACAGCAAAGGTTATTCGACCGAATAATGAAATGGAAATTTTTTTTCGTCGGCCAGGAAAAAAAATAAATGTTTTCTATACTCGTATAAATAAACCTAAATTGACTCATTATTTTCGCATGTTTTAACTTCGCATATTTCTTGTCAAACTAATTTTGAAAGGGTTTTCAAAGAAGACATTTTTTGCAAAACGAGGTTTTTACAAGGTATGTTTCTTCTTATTTTTTTCCAAAAGACACATTGAAGGAGTTTTTTTGTAAAGCATTTTTATAAAGGAGTTTTTTTCAAAGGCATATTTGCAAGGAGTTTTTTCAAAATATTTATTTTCTTAGACATGTTTGCAAAGTGGTTTATGCAAAGAATGTTTCTTTTCAAGGAGGTTCTTTCCAAAGGTTGTATTTAAAGAGTGTTTATTCCAAAGTATTTTTGCAAAAAAAATGTATTTTTCCTTCTTATTTCTTTGAAAGAGATTTTTTCAAAGAGTTGTTTTGGTAAGGTAATTTACAAATGGTTTTTTTCCAAGGTAATTTTGCACTTCTTATTTATTTGAAAGGGGTTTTTTCAAATAGTTGTTTTGCTAAGGTATTTTACAAAGGGTTTTTTTCCAAAGTAGTTTTGCACTTCTTATTTATTTGAAAGGGGTTTTTTCAAATAGTTGTTTTGCTAAGGTATTTTGCAAAGGGTTTTTTTGCAAGGTAGTTTTGCACTTCTTATTTATTTGAAAGGGGTTTTTTCAAATAGTTGTTTACTTAAAGAATTTTTGCAAATAAGTTATTTATTTACAAGGATTTTTTCCAAGATATGTTTACAAATACGTTTTTTTTCAAAGTATTTTTTCTTAATGGTTTTTTTCCTAGATATTTTTTCAAAGAGGTTTTTTTTTCCCAATGGTTTTTACAAAGAAGATTTATTTACAAGGTGTTCTTATTATTTTCCAATGGGTAGGTGATTTATTGTCAAGGAGTTTCTTATTTCTTTCCAAGAAGGTTTTTTTCAAAGAGTTTTTTCAAAGGAAATTTAATTCCAAAGAGATCTTCTTCAAAAGACTCTTATAAGATTTTTATAAGGTGAAGTAAATTTCAGTTCATGTTTTTATAAATTCCGTAAATGTTTTTATATCTTAATTTATTTATTTTTACTATAAAGTAATGATTCTTTAATTTACAATCTATAGATTAAACAATCATGGGAAATAAGAGAAAACGTCAAAAAAAAGGTGATCGTAAACGTGATGATGATGGTAATAGAGAAAAACAAAAACTCAGATATATTGCCAAAAAACAAAGGGTTGCCGAAACGGAAGAGAGAATTATTGAAGATATAAATACAGATTTACATGATAATGTTGACGAAATGGAAACTGAAAATAGAGTACAAGAAGAACAAATTGAAGTTGAAGAGACCATTGTAGAAGATATAAATAGTGATTTACATGCTAATGTCGATGAAGTCAATATTGAAGATCAAGTTCAAGATCCAGAAATTGGACCTGGTATGTATATATCATATATTTTCCAAATTCATTTTTTTATAATGAATTTTATTTTTGGATATATGTTAAATTAAATTTAACTTGATGTATATGTACTTTCACCATTGATGATGAAATGTTAGAAGACATTGATTGTGACAAATATGGAGAAAAACTACCAATACATGTTGCACGATATCGTGCTACAAAATTTTATGATGAAGTTCTCAAGGATTACTCAATAGCATGACAAGCACAAATTTTGAGATGTTTATTAGTGTCCAAGAAGTTAAAAGGTGCTACATCATTATTGGGTATTCACAAGGCGACAAAAGAGTCGAAATTGAAATAAAATGTGACGAAAAATATAAGTGATGCAATAAAAAAATTGAAAAATCCAGGAAGAAAGATATCAATGCTGCACGTAAAGCAATTCTTTCATCTAGTACTAAATAAAAGCGTTTGACAACAGAACTAGCAAAAGCAATTGGAACATCAAGAAAGACATTATACAAACATAACAAATTTAGAATGCAAATAGATGAAAATAATGAACTTGCTTGCTGGGCAATTATTTGTAGACAACCTTACAAAGATAGATTGAGAGCAGGTGTTAAAGATATTGTACGAGAATATTGGTTGGAACATGCTCGAGTTTCACCAAATTCAAGAGATGTGCTTTCCAAAAGAATATCACGAAATGTATATGAAATCCAACCGAAACATATAATGGACATGACACAAGTACAATTGTTCAATAAATTCAAGAAAAATCATCGTGAAATTAATATATCAATCACTACATTTGTGCAACAAAAACCATGGTATGTTAGACCTATTACTATACGTGATACATGTTGTTGTCGTTATCATGTGCAATTTCAGTTATATTATGACACGTTTCTTGAATTTGGTAAAATGTTTTGGACAAACTCACCACCTCCGCCCACAATACGTGAATTCATATCTCAAATTTTATGTGAGAGAAATTACGATGAAATATTTTATTCAAAGAAATGTGTCAATGGAAAACATTGTCATCGTTGTAGAAATATGGTGCTATTCCACAATAAATATCCTATCGATAATGATCAATCGTTGTCAAATGTAAATGTTGATTGGAGGAGATACGAATACATCAATTATAGTACAAGTTCTGGTGATTCACATTCCAAAAGAATTGATTTGCTAGAAGACAGGATATGCGTGACAAATTTTCTCAAAAAATTTGAAAGCAAAATTTATAAATACACCCAACATTCACATAGAGCACGATGGCAAGATCTTCAATTCAAAGAGTCTCGTGAAATTTTTCCGCCTGGAACAATTTTGTCTGTGATTGATTTTGCTGAAAACTATACATTTGCTGCACAAAAAGAGATACAGAGTGAATACTATCACTCTGACCAAGTTTCGATATTTGTCCATGTTGTATATAGACATTCTCAATAGGATTTTGATGGCATTGAAATCACATGTAACAATCGATATGTGATTAAAGAATATCACTTCTATATCAGCGATGATCGTACACACAATACACATTTTGTTCAACATTGTATAGAAAATATTTTCTATGATTCACTAAAAAAACACGAAGTTAAATTCAATGAACATTGGATATGGTCTAATGGATGTGCGGGTCAATTTAAATCTTCACGATCATTTTTTTGGTTATGTCGACTTCATAAAGCGTTGAACATTAAACATCGCTAGAATTTCTTTGAAACTGGACATGGAAAAGGTGAACATGATTGTTAACACCCAAAAGGTGCTCACTAGCTCATTTCCCTATTCACATGACCCATTTGTCCACTTTTTCACTATTTGAGCATCTGAAGCCAACAAAAGGTCACCAAAAGGCCTTAATACACCCCTTTTTCCACTCAAAATGAGTATTTTTCCTAAAAAATCATAAAAAAACCCTCAAAAAGGGTCCAAAATTCCCAAAATATTAAAAAGGGATTAAAAATAATAAAAATATTCAAAAAAGGAAAAAGGAGGGAAAAGGTACCTAAACCATGTTGGTCAATACCATTGGTTTCCACAAAACCATAATGGTATTCCCCACCACCAAAACCTATAAAAAGGTGGTAGGGGCTCCTCATTTCACATCCATCCATCTTCCTATCCTCATGCTGCCAAAATCTCCCTCGAGCTTTTGGCCATTGTAGCAACCTTGGAGAAAGGCCCCTTTGGAGTTTGGAGCTGCTCACCCTTGGAGCTTCTCAACTATCTTCATCAATTGGAGGTATTATTATTGCAAGCACTTGATTGCCCCCATTTTCAATACAAAAAATTATTTTTTATATTTCTTGTTCTTGTTTTTTAATTCAAATGCACATGCTAGTTTAGTTTAGATTTAGATTTAGTTTATTGTTTTTGCTTAATATTGAAACTGTTGCTACTAGTTAGCAGGTGCCCATAGCACCAAGCTTGGTTGCAAAATCAAGCCAACAGTTTTTGGCGACTCTACTGGGGAAAACTGGATCCGGTGACATAAAGATTGTCAGAAAGGGGCAATGGCCAATGTGGCACGCAAACCGAGGTGATGGGTGACATTGAAAAAAATGTCCGAACAATTTGGAGGTGAGAGCGAGAAATGATCTCAAGCATCATCACGAGCGCGGAAAACTGAATCCGACGATATAAGACTCGCTGAAAATAGATGATGGCCGATGTGGCACGCAAACCGAGGCGACGAGGGGGCATGGAAAAATGCCCTAAAAATCTGGGCGTGAGAGCAAAAAATGATCTCAAGCATCATCATGAGCGTGGAAAATTGAATCCGGCGATATACGACTCGCTAAAAACGTACGACGGCCGATGTGGCACGCAAATCGAGGCGACGAGCGTGTGTAAAAAATGGTCAAAAAATGGACCTGTGAAAACAGAAAAGGGAAGAACTATCATGAAGTACTACAATGGACGGTGGTGTCCATCCGGTTTACTATGGGTAAAATTGTTTGAGGTACAATCCGTTGTGTGGGTTATGGAGGGGGTTGCCTTCTGAATCGGTCAGAATGTATGCCCCCTGTTTGAGGCAAGTGTGTATAATATATGGGCCTTGCCACATGGACACAAACTTTCCTTTCCCAGTTTTGTCATGAGCCTGATCGTAGGCGAGGATAAGGTCCCCTTCAGAAAAAGTTCTTGGGTGGACATGTTTATCATAATTTAATTTGGATCGGTTCTTGGCTGCTTCCATGTTTTGAAGGGCTGTGCGTCAATCTTCATCAGCCTGCTCCAGGAGTAGTAAGCATTGCTCAATTGGGGCAATGTCCAGTAGGAGTTCAACGACCATATGTAGGGTTGGAATCTAGCACTCAATGGGGAGGATAGATTCGACACCGTGAACTAAGTGGAAAGGGGTAAAACCGGTGGCGGTTTTAGTTGATGTGCGGTATGCCCATAGTGTTGGGAAGAGCATGTGGTGCCAATTTGACTTGTGTTTGTCTACAGTGCGCTGGAGGATAGTTTTCAAAATTTTGTTTATCGCTTCAACCTGGCCATTTCCTTGGGGGTAGTAGGCAGAGGGAAAATGGTGTTCAAATTTCAGTAAGGTTGATAGTTCTTTCCAGATGGCGTCTTCGAAATGAGAGCCGTGGTCTGAGACAAGTTGCTTTGGTACTCCAAAACATGCGATAACATGGTTGAGAAAGAACCGTGTTGCGGTGTCGGCTGTACAATTGTAAGTTGGCATGGCCTCCGCCCACTTGGTGAAATAATCTACGGCCACAATAATATGTTTGTGACCGCTGGCTGACGTGGGATTGCAATCAAGGAAGTCAATGGCCCATTTGCAGAATGGTCTAGCAGTAACGATAGGATGAAGGGGGGGGGTGGGGTTCTTGCTTTGGGGGCAAAAGGTTGACAATTTTGGCAATGTTTGACTATGGTGATGCAATCAGTAAATAATGACGGCCAAAAGTAACCTGCACGAATGATCTTTTGGGCGGTGACCATGCCAAAGAAATGGCCTCCGCAGGCACCATTATGACAATCATTGAGGACTTGTTTTGCCTCACTATGGGATAGACAACGTCGTAGGATGGTATCAATGCCGCGTTGATAAAGCACATCCCCTAACAAGAGGCATCAGGGGGCAAGGTGACGTATACGACGGCGTCCGTCACGATCGACGTGGGGTCGAAATTTCTGCGTGCGGAGGTAAATTAGGATGTCACCGTACCATGGGTCGTCAGACAAAATAATGAAGATGTGATCGTCAATCAGATCCGTTTGGATAGCGGGTGATGACGAAGAGGATGGGAGTTTAGTGATGAGATGGGAAAGAACGAGGGATTTGGTGCTCTTGGGAGTTTTGAAAGTGAGGTCATATTCCTGGAGGATAATGACCCATTTAGCAACACGACCTTATAGGAGCCGCCGGTTTAGGAGATAGACCATAGGGTTGGAGTCAGCGACGACCGTGGTATGATCGAGCAGAATGTAGTGTCGCAATTTTTGGACGGAGAAGACTACAGCTAGGGCTAATCTTTCCTCGTATGGGTAACGTAGGGGTGGGCCAGACAAGGTATGGCTGACGTAATAAATGAGATGTTCTTGGTGAGAGGCATCTTCTTGGACCAAGACTCCGGACATGGCATGTTCAGATGCCGAGACGTAAAGGATGAAGTCCTGAGAGAAATCCGGAGGGGAGATAAAGGGGGCTTGTGTGAGAGCTTTCTTGAGGGCTTCGAATGCCGTGTCTGCTTGCTCATCCCAAACAAAGGGTATGTGGGTGCGAAGTAGGCATAAGAATACATGAACTTTGGTGGCGTAATCCAGCACGAAGAGACGAAGGAAATTGGATCGCCCCTGCAAACTCTGGATTTTCCGAAGCGTGTGTGGAGAGGGAAGTTCTAAGATGGCTTTGATTTTCAGGGGATCAATAGTAATTCCATCCTGGGGAATAATGAAACACAACAAACGGCCTGCAGGAACGCAAAAGACACACTTGTGTGGATTCAAGCGGATTTTATATTTGCGACAACGCAGGAAAACTTGCTGGAGGTCGTTAAGGTGGTCTGATCGTTTCTGGGAACGAGCTGTAAGGTCATCAAGATAGACCAGCAGGATATGGACCAAGTCGTGAAAACAATAGGTCATGGCCCGCTCGAAGGTGGCACCAACATTTTTGAGGCCGAAAGGCATGACACGATAGGCAAAGGTGCCCCATGGGGTAGTAAAGGCAGTCTTATACTGATCCTCCTTACGAATCTGAATCTGGTTGTATCCGGAAAAACAGTCCATGAAAGATAGGACTTCATGTCCCGCACACACATCAATGAGTTGGTCAATGAATGGTGTGGGAAATTGTCTTTGGGACAAGCGTGGAAATCAGTGCATACTCTAAGGGTGCCTTGTTTTTTGTTGACGGGAACGGGGTTTGAAACCCATGTGGTATAAGCAATAGGATAAATGAATCCTGCTTCGCGAAGTTTCTCAACCTCGACTTTAACAATGGGGAGCTTGGAAGGATGAATGAGTCGCTGTTTCTGACGAATGGGGGGGACATCAGGCCATGTTTCAATGCGGTGTTCTATAATGGCGGGGTCAAGACCAGGAATTTCGGTATAGGACCAGGCAAAGACATCACGGAATTCTTGGAAAAGATTTTTATACGCCTGAGTTTCCGCTTGAGTGCAAGATGCGCCTAGCGAGATGAGCTCAGGTTTTCCCGGTGTGGTGGAAATATCAATTTGTAAAATGGGCGAAATGTTGGACATGTTCCCTTCTTCGAAGGCATCCGGTGCTGGGATGGGGTCCTTGAACAAATCGACCTTAGTGGGTATGAAATCTTTCGATTCGACTGACAACTGGTTAGATGCCGTGGATGTAGACGCCTTTGGAAGGAAGTATGAGTGATGGTGCATATCGTCCCAAGGGTAGTCGGGTGCAATGAGTGTTTCCAAAATTTGCTCATCAGTATGGAAGTAGTCAGACCATAAATCAAGAGGTTTTGGTTTGAAAGTGGTAGTCGAAGAGATCATATAAATGGTGTTAATCTCTCTGGATGAGGATGATGCGGGAGGGTAGATCTCCTTGATGAGGGGAGGAGATATTTCTAAGTCGACGTTGTTCAATTCGTACAACGCTGCTCTATAATCTGGGATGTCAGGACAGTGATGTCAGTAGTGGCCGTAAATACCGCATATCGCATAGGGGTGGTTGGTACATAGTGATTTGTCACAAGGCATGGGGTTTGAGTCGATTTTGACAACCAGGATGTTGGGGTCGTCGTCCAGCATTTGTATGTGTTCCTTTAATGCAGGTAACTGTGGACACTGATGGGTTGGATGGCCTAACTCATCACACAACGAGCATTTTGGAGGATCACGAAATATGGGGGGAGGTTTAACTGCCTTGGGTGGCGGTACTGCAGTGTATGGTTGTGGGCCTCTGCCCCCAGTGGGCCTGATGAGAGGAGGGGGATTCGTAGATGACGAAGGAGTAGTGATACCGGGAGGTGGTTGAGTAGAAGTAACAATGGGTTGCATTGGTTGCAGGATGACATTTGGTGTCGGCGGGGGAACGGGAGGCGAAATATACCACACGGTTAATCCCAATGTTAACCCGGGGAGACTGAGAGTAGCCATAACCGGAGCGCTTACTACGCCCGAGGGAGGGAATAGAAAGGGGATTGTGTGGATGGGTGTAACACCGATGTAACTAGGGACCAATGGTGGTTTATGGAACAAGGGTGGTTGATTACCGGGTGTTTGTGTATTCTGTGAAAGAGTACAGACGTCAGCGACGTGGGTCTTCGGTGACGGTGGTGGAATAGATTGGAACGTAGAATTCATCGGTGCCTTGGAGTAAAGTCCGGGTACCACTAAGGAAATGAATGAGGTAGTTGCACCACAAATAGGTTGTTACACCACGGGGAGAACATTTTCAGGTGCAGCGAGGGCCTTGGGATCATAGTAGGTGAGTTGGTTGACCTTAACCATGCGTCCCTCATGGGGGAACATCATGGTACGGAAAACGGATGAGGAAACCGCCCGCATTGCATACATGTAGCTGCGACCAAGTAAGAGGTTATAATCGAGTTGGGCATTGATGACCTTAATGTCATTGAGCATGGTTTTACCCGCCAGCTGGACGGGGACATTAGCTAGGAGACCTTGGGATTGAGCCGAACGACCGTCGTAGGCTTGCAACGCGGTGGTGGACTGCTGGAGAGTAGGGGATCCCAACGTCTTCCAAACGAATGTGGACATAACGCATGTGGAGGAACCTTCATCGATAATGCATCGATGGATGACAATATTCTGAACGGAAACAGAAACTTGGAACGCTAAAGTAGAAGGTAAGCGTGGTTCGGACTGGTCCGAATCGAATGTCATCAATTGTGAATCATTGGGGTCAATGGCGCCAATGGCAGAGAGTAAAGTCTTGCGCTGTGAAGGACAATTTTTCAAGACTTCTAAAGCAGACATGGCTGCAGGAGACTAGGCTAAGTCATCTACAATGTTGTAGTTTGACGCAACACGACCATTGGGATTATTGTTGATGCGACGAAGTGGGAAGCGAGGTGCTTTAGAAGCGCCATCGAGTGGAGCCGGAGGTATACGTAACGGTTGATCTGTGGGATGAACGTTAGTGTTCTTGTCGGAGGGAGGGGCTTCAGGGGTGGAGCCATATTGGTTCTGTCGGGTTTGGAGGTTGGCATCTGTGGATGACATCATCAACAAGTGGTGGGTATCTGAATCGAACATGGGTTGATCAGGAGCGGCATAAGTGATTTGTTGTGGTGGCGTGTTTCCCTGAGGGGGAGCTAACGGCCGAGTGTTCACTACACCTTGGTTTGGAAAGGGGTTTTGTAGTACCAAAGGTTGATGTTGAGGTGGTGGAGGGTTGGGTGGCGGCTGAGGAGCCGCTTGTCCTTGACAATGGGCATCGTCAGTCCAGAGTTGCCGAGCTCGCTCCAAATGTGGGAAAGCATGTGTGTAATGGCCATAGACCCCGCAAATAGAACAAGGATGGTTTGTTCTGATGTTATTGTTTTTGGGCTGCCTGGGATTACGATCTGGATTTCGGTTGGGAGGAGCAGCATTGTTATTTTGCGAAGGATTGGGAGGTGGAGGTCCTTGATGTTGTTGTTGGTTTTTCCCGCGGTTATGTCCTCTTCCACGGTTTTGTTTCCCACCCTGATTGCGCTGGTTGTTTTGGTGCTAGGGTTGGTTGTGTTGTGTGTACACTTTCCCTTGAGCAGTGGGAGGATTTTGGTTCGTCGCAGGTGTGGGAGCAGGCTGTGGTGGGTAATAAGCCTGTGGGGCTGGAGGTGGTCCAGTTACCTGCTGGGGTTGTTGGTAACCCTGATCTATTGGAGGTGTTGGGATAGTTGTCGCAGCTTGCTGTGGGTAATACATTGGTTGAGGTGCGGCTAGGGGGGCATATGCAGGTGGTGCATGACAAAAGCACTGAGGTGGACATGAGGGTCCATGGGTATGGTGGTGATGTGCCATTGGAGCATATGAGTTGGTTGCTCCAGATTGAGATGTAGCCCGCGAAAGGTCAGGACCATGGATAGGATGTGCAATGGAAAAGGGTTGGGGATGTGAGGCCATACGACCAATGATGCCATCTGCGGCATGGGATGCCCCCGACGCATCGTGTTGGGATGACTCACCCCGATGGGCGTCCGATATAATGGTATACAGATAACCCGATTGGGCGTAAATGAGGTCAAACTGTTGGGATTTGAGGATGGCCTCTTCTTCAGACTGGGGTCGTTCAGATGCCACATCCTTCGCAATGAGAGGAAGGAGGGATTTGAGAAACCAATCTAAGAATATACGGTAATCTAACTTGATTTTGAAGAGGCTTCGGCGTCGATGCCACTCATGAATGTGGTCAGTGATGTGGGTGGCCGTGTTCTATCTGCAAGATAGTAGGATCTCGACTCCCGCATCATAGCGAACAGGTAACTGAAAGAACTGCAGGAAGGTCGAGGCAAGGGAGGTAAAGGTGGCATGGGTCCCATGGGGCTGCTCGATATAACACTTAGCTGCAGATCTAGTGAAGGTGCGCTGTAACAGATGAAGGCGGATAGAGTCATCCACTATGGATTTGGAGGAACACCAGAGATGGAAGGACATAATATGGTTCTGGGGGTCCTCACCTGCCTTGCCCTCAAACTTAGGGATGTCGGAGGGGAGTTTGGTGGGCATGTGATACCACGCAGGGTCATGTCTGATAGAATCATTGGTGAGCCTGGCTAAGTCTGGTAAGTTCAGAATCTCCATGTACGGTAAACTTGCAGATGAATGTGGCGTAGTGACTGGGACATGACTAGTCATGGTGGTATGATGTGGGGGTCCAGTAGCACCTAAGGGTATGCTAGGTATTGAAGGTATGTGTCCTCCAATAGCTGTGGTCTGGTAAGGGCCAGCATTTCCAAGTGCAACATGGGTTACACCAAGGTTAGGAATAGTAGTGGTGATTTCTGGGATATGGTTTGTGGAAATGAGAGGGGGTGTGACCCCTATGTTCGGCATACCCGTAATAGGAGGTGGTCCTGTGTTGGGCATCCCTAAAAATGTAGTGTCCCCCATATTAGGCATACCCAGGCGGGTGGTTGTTGCCATGGATGGCACCGCAGTAGAAGGGTCTGTGGATGTATCTCCTA
Source organism: Larix kaempferi (assembly GCA_027924585.1). Taxonomy (NCBI): domain Eukaryota; kingdom Viridiplantae; phylum Streptophyta; class Pinopsida; order Pinales; family Pinaceae; genus Larix; species Larix kaempferi. The sequence continues at coordinate 49,400,385 of BSBM01000073.1, forward strand.
TGGTGCTGGTAAATAGTGGGTCGAATGGTGTTCCAGCCATAAGGTTGGTTGGGAATAACGCAGTAGGGTTTTCGGATTCTGCCTCAGAATCAGATGTGAAGTGAGGCATGTCAGAATCAGATGACCGTCTATTTGACCGACAATGTGTCGAGTCAAGGGATAAGGCTCTACGTCGGTGACGTGGAGAGCCAACTAGACTGAACTCTGGGAGTTCGCCCTGAAGACGACGAGAGCGTCTAAAATTCTCAATGGTGAGAAATATGTTTGTTGTGAAAATCGTCTGTGTAAGATGGTAATGTATAAAAAACTCAAAACCCTAATGCAACCAAGGGTGCAAGAAGGGGAGTGAAAATGAAGGCTCTCAGGCCAAAAAAATCAACCTCAAAAAGCAATTATTATAGCAGTTGTGCTATGATAAGTGGAGGGATGCAAAAAATGGCCAGAGTACCAACATGCAAACAACTTCTAGAAAAAATAGGTGCTACTAGACCAATGTAGATTGTATCATGCAAACACCTAACTAAAAGTATTGTGAATCAACAAACGATATTCTCTGCAAGGTGATGAAATCCAAGTCAGATAATATTGAGTGTTGAGTCAATGGCTAGATATCCCCCTACCGGGAGGGACAGTGGGTAATCAATCCTAAAGAATGGCAACTAGGATACTCCGTTCATGACACGTCCAGAAAAGGTAAATCTGCTATTTGGTCCTTTTACCGCAATACCCCCATACAGGGATATCCCGAGAACTGCGAATGGTAGCCTTCGGTTACTGAATGGATTTCGGTATTCCACTCAGACTTCCGGAACCATCCTCATGACTTCAACCCTCCTAGGGGAGAGGCCTTCCGATAAACTGGTTATGATTGTGCCAATAAATACTAGGAGATTTTGGTTCCCTAATGGACAACAGCTATGTCTCAAATGTAATAACTGAGGGGTGTTATTGGAACACCTATCCCCTCAATACTACCTAGCTACAAAGTTCTTTTAATGTTCCCCAAGTGGGTTGAATTTAGGGTAAGTTTTAAGGCTAAGTTTAAATTATGTGTTTGAGTGGGTGCACGTGTGGTATTTTAAACTAAAATTGAAAAAGTAAATGCTAAGTATTCAAAAAACAAAGGATTTTTTGAAATAAAAAAGCAAATAACATGACTTTTTCAATAAATGGAAATTAAATGCTTTGCAAAGACTATTCAAAAAACAAAGGATCTTTTAAAATAGGAAAGCAAATGATATAACTTCTTTAAGAAATAAATGGATTTCTTTTTTAAAAAATTGCTATGGGCAAAATATCAAAGAAGTAAACAACAAAATTTTAATCTAGATAAAATGCAAATAAATCCTTCTTTCAATTTCTGAAAATTTTTAAAAAGATTTTTTCAAAGATGCATTCTAAATAGTAAAATTTTCCTATGGTTGTAAACAATGCTGGAATTTTAGTACTGTAAAATGTGCTATGTGGGCAGAAAATACAGTAAAAAATTAATTTTTTAAATGGATTGGCCGAATGGAAAAAATGGCATCGTGGGTTTTGACAGAACAGCCGCGATGGACCACGCGGGTTTCTGTCACACAGTCGCAATGGGCAGCGCGGGTTTAAGCCGCGAAGCCGCGATGGACCACGCGGGATTTCGCCACACAGTCACGATGTGCAGCGCGGAAAATGTCCACGAAGCCGCGATGTGCAGCGCGCTAATTGGCCACGAAGCCGCGGTGAACCACGCAGAAAAGGGTCGCGCAGTCGCGATGAGCTGCACGACTGTTGGGAAAAAATCCGCGAGGCGAAAGCCGTACGCGGACGCCGAAAAACGAACCCGAAAATTGAGAATTTCGGGCTGTTAATGGCAATAAAATGGGCCAAGATCTAGAACAGCAATGGATCTGCTGTCTAGGGTGGCAGATCTATGAATTAAACTACCTAATACTATCAAAAACTAAGATCTAAAGCAAAAGTGAGATCTAAATATTCGAAAGCAGCGGAGTCACCAAAAACTGTTGGCTTGGTTTTGCAACCAAGCTTAGTGCTATGGGCACCTGCTAACTAGTAGCAGCAGTTTCAATATTAAGCAAAAACAATAAACTAAATATAAATCTAAATTAAACTAGCATGTGCATTTGAATTAAAAAACAAGAACAAGAAATATAAAAAATAATTTTTTGTATTGAAAATGGGGGCAAGCAAGTGCTTGCAATAATAATACCTCCGATTGATGAAGATAGTTGAGAAGCTCCAAGGGTGAGTAGATCCAAACTACAAAGGGTCCTTTCTCCAAGGTTGCTACAATGGCCAAAAGCTCGAGGGAGATTTTGGCAGCATGAGGATAGGAAGATGGATGGATGTGAAATGAGGAGCCCCTACCACCTTTTTATAGGTTTTGGTGGTGGGGAATACCATTATGGTTTTGTGGAAACCAATGGTATTGACCAACATGGTTTAGGTACCTTTTCCCTCCTTTTTCATTTTTTGAATATTTTTATTATTTTTATTCCCTTTTTAATATTTTGGGAATTTTGGACCCTTTTTGAGGGTTTTTTATGATTTTTTAGAAAAAATACTCATTTTGAGTGGAAAAAGGGGTGTATTAAGGCCTTTTGGTGACCTTTTGTTGGCTTCAGAGGCTCAAATGGTGAAAAAGTGGACAAATGGGTCATGTGAATAGGGAAATGAGCTAGTGAGCACTTTTTGGGTGTTAATAGATTGCCCCTTGATGTGTGAGGGCAGGACCTCATCATATGGCCGATAGACATCATAGTTCTTTTGTCTTTTTTTGGGGGTTTTGGGGAGGAGAAGAGACCGATTGGAGACTGGATCTACGACCCTTGGAAGCTGTAAAAATAAACAAATATTACATGGCCTCAATATGAATGAGGAATAATCTCTGATAATGGACGAGGCGAGCATACCCATGCTTGCATCAAGACATATACATAACAATTAGTCCCAAGAAGGGGGATCTAATACCTAAAAAATTAACTGGTACATCATAATGGTCCAGAGGGGACATTATTTTGGGATGTGCTCATGATCATGACATGACTGATCTCAATAACTGATACACTGGAATAACTGATGAACTGCTGAAACTGAAGGTGTCCAACATCTGTAGGGATGTAATGACTGTGAGCCATCTCTGAGAATTAATGTAACTGTATACTCAAGGGAGTATGAAGCTGGGGTACATCTGTCTGTCGCTATGCGCAACCCAGATATCTATAGGAAAAGTGTAACTAGTTTTATCCATAGGTAGACTCTCAAATGTGGAGGAGTCAGATGGTATCCGGGGTCTTCGACAAATAATTGAACGGACCGATGCCCTGTGCGAGTCTCAACGATGCGATCAAGGTGGTGAAGTCGAGCATTTGAGAAACAACCATTTGGAGAGGCACTGAGGACTCTTCTCGAAATGATTCGTAGGCACTCATCATAAATGGTGATGAGTCCAAGACACAGGGACCTCTAGGTCTATCCTCTGGAATAAATTTGGTTGTCGTCGACAGAGGGAGACCAACAACTAACAAGGCAATGATGTTTCCTTGATAGGAGCGCGAGGTGTAGAACTGAAGTGTGGTAGTACTGATGGCAGGACTGACATACTTGTGGGGATGGGAAGTAATTGGGGTCATATAGTGGGTAGACTCAAACTTCCTTTGTTCAGAGCATGATGACATGGTTGACCTGGCAGCATAGGGAACTGACTTGTAGGTGTGGGGATCATAGCTTTTAGGGACTGAAGGGTATGTCTTGACTCTGGGGGGGGTCAAGCTGATGGGTGCTGTCAAGGGGTTCTCAGGGTGACATACTGCAGAATACTCTGAACAAAGGCGACCAAAATGGGGAAGCTGCTATATGAGTAGACGTGATCTGTTGTGGCACCGAGAAGCACCATTGGGTCATTCTTCGTAGTTTTAAAGAGCTCCAAGAAGGTATAAAAATGTGCTCTGAAATGATACTGTCCTGTGGATTTTGTGAGCCCAGGACTGTTCGTGCTCATTGGTGCTTTCATTTTTAAGGAGTCTGAAAGCGATAAGAAGACTCTGCAGTGGTTATGATTACTGTCCTGTTGGTTTTACAAGCCCAGGATGGTGATTGCTCGTGGTCGCTTTCATGTTTAGAGAGTCTGAAAGCGGGAAGTGGACTCCATTGGTGTTCTTTTTCGTAAGTTAGTCTCCAAGGCCCGAAAAAGCATAAAATGATGCAGATGGAGAACTCTTCTAGCCGATGTGACTAGAGTATTCCTTTTTCGTAATTAGTCTACAAGGTCCGGAAAAGGGGTAAACTTATACCAGGTAGACGCCCTTTCAGATACGTTTAGCGAGCATGAAAGGAAGCAAGGTTGCTCGGCGATCTTTTCATTGTTTTAGGAGTCAGAAAAGAGCTTAATAGAAACTCCCTAAGTGCCTTTTTCGTAAAAGGAATGGCTCGGCCCGAAAAAGGGGTAAAACTATACCGAACAAAAAGGGATTGATGGGAGCGAGAAAAGGTCTCAAGCATCATCATGAGTGCGGAAAACTGGATCCGGTGACATAAAGATTGTCAGAAAGGGGCAACGGCCGATGTGGCACGCAAACCGAGGTGATGGGTGACATTGGAAAAAAGTTTGAAAAATCTGGAGGTGAGAGCGAGAAATGATCTCAAGCATCATCACGAACGCGGAAAACTGAATCCGACGATATAAGACTCGTTGAAAATGGACGATGGCCGATGTGGCACGCAAACCGAGGCGACGAGGGGGGCATGGAAAAATGCCCTAAAAATCTGGGCGTGAGAGAGAGAAATGATCTCAAGCATCATCATGAGCATGGAAAACTGAATCCGACGATATCAGACTCGCTGAAAATGGACGACGGTCGATGTGGCATGCAAACCGAGGCGACGAGGGGGCATGGAAAAATGCCCTAAAAATCTGGACGTGAGAGCGAGAAATGATCTCAAGCATCATCACGAGCGCGAAAAACTAAATCCGGCGATATAAGACTCGCTAAAAACGGACGACGGCCGATGTGGCACGCAAACCGAGGCGATGAGGGGGCATGGAAAAATGCCCTAAAAATCTGGGCGTGAGAGCAAGAAATGATCTCCAGCATCATCACGAGCGCGGAAAACTCAATCCGACGGTATAAGACTTGCTAAAAATGGACGACGACCGATGTGGCACGCAAACCGAGGCGACAAGGGGGCATGGAAAAATGCCCGAAAAATCTAGAGGTGAGAGCGAGAAATGATCTCAAGCGTCATCACGAGTGCGGAAAACTGAATTCGGCGATATAAGGCATGTCAAAAACGAACGACGACCGATGTGGCAGGCAAACCGAGGCGACGAGGGGGCATGGAAAAATGGTCAAAAAATGGACCTGGTGAAAACACGAAAAGAGAAGAACTATCATGAAGTACTACAATGGACGGTGGTGTCCATCCGGTTTACTATGGGTAAAATCATTTGAGGTACAACCCGTTGCATGGGTTGCGGAGGGGGTTGCCTTCTGAATCGGTCAGAATGTATGCCCCCTGTCCGAGGCAAGTGTGTATAATATATGGGCCTTGCCACATGGACACAAACTTTCCTTTCCAGTTTTGTCATGAGCTTGATCGTAGGCAAGGACAAGGTCCCCTTCAGAAAAAGTTCTTGGGTGGACATGTTTATCATAATTTAATTTGGATCGGCTCTTGGCTGCTTCCATGTTTTGAAGGGTTGTGCGCCGATCTTCATCGACCTGCTCTAGGAGTAGTAAGCATTGCTCAATTGGGGCAGTGTCCAGTAGGAGTTCAACGACCATATGCAAGGTTGGAATCTGGCACTCAATGGGGAGGACGGATTCGACACCGTGAACTAAGTGGAAAGGGGTAAAACCGGTGGCGGTTTTAGTTGATGTGCGGTATGGCCATAATGTTGGGAAGAGCATGTGGTGCCAATTTGACTTGTGTTTGTGTATTGCGGGAGAGAGTACAGAGGTCAGCGACATGGGTCTCCGGTGATGGTGGTGGAATGGATTGGAATGTAGAAGTCATCGGCGCCTCGGAGTAAAGTCCGGGTCCCACTGAGGAAACGAATGAGGTAGTTGCACCACAAATAGGTTGTTCAACCATGGGGAGAACATTTTCAAGTGCAGCGGGGGCCTTGGGATCATAGTAGGTGAGTTGGTCGACCTTAACCACGCGTCCCTCATGGGGGAACATCATGGTACAGAAAACGGATGAGGCAACCGCCCGCATGGCATACATGTAGCTGCGACCAAGTAAGAGGTTATAATCGAGTTGGGCATTGATGACCTCAATGTCAATGAGCACATTTTTACCCGCCAGCTAGACGGGGACATTAGCTAGGAGACCTTGGGGTTGAGCCGAACGGTCATCGTAGGCTCGCAACGCAGTGGTGGACTGCTGGAGAGTAGGGGATCCCAACTTCTGCCAAACGAATGTGGACATAACGCATGTGGAGGCACCCTCATCGATAATGCATCGATGGATGACAAGATTCTGAACGAAAACAAAAACTTGGAACGCTGAAGTAGAAGGTAAGCGTGGTTCGGACTGGTCCGAATCGAATGTCATCAATTGTGAATCATTGGGGTCAATGGCGCCAATGGTAGAGAGTAAAGTCTTGCGCTGTGAAGGACAGTTTTTCAAGACTTCTAAAGCAGACATGGCTACAGGAGACTGGGCTAAGTCATCTACAATGTTGTAGTTCGACGCAACACGAGCATTGAGATTATTGTTGATGCGACGAAGTGGGAAGCGAGGTGCTTTAGAAGCGCCATCGAGTGGAGCCGGAGGTATACGTAATAGTTGATCTATGGGATGAACGTTAGTGTTGTTGTCGGCGGGAGGGGCTTCAGGGGTGGATCCATATGGGTTCCGTCGGGTTTGGAGCTTGGCATCTACGGATGACATCATCAACAAGTGGTGGGTATCTGAATCGAACATGGGTTGATCAGGAGCGGCATAAGTGATTTGTTGTGGTGGCGCGTTGCCCTGAGGGGGAGCTAACGGTGAAGTGTTCACTACACCTTGGTTTGGAAAGGGGTTTTGCAGTACCAAAGGTTGATGTTGAGGTGGTGGAGGGTTGGGTGGAGGCTGAGGAGCCGCTTGTCCTTGACGATGGGCATCGTCAGTCCAGAGTTGCCGAGCTCGATCCAAATGTGGGCAAGTATGTGTGTAATGGCCATAGACCCCGCAAATAGAACAAGGAAGGTTTGTTCTGATGTTATTGTTTTTGGGCTACCTGGGATTACGATCTGGATTCCGGTTGGGAGGAGCAGCATTGTTATTTTGCGGAGGATTGGGAGGTGGAGGTCCTTGATGTTGTTGTTGGTTGTTCCCGCGGTTACGTCCTCTTCCACGGTTTTGTTTCCCCCCTGGTTGCGCTAGTTGTTTTGGTACTGGGGCTGGTTGTGTTGTGTGTACACTTTCCCTTGAGCAGTGGGAGGATTTTGGTTCGCTGCGGGTGCGGGAACAGGTTGTGGTGGGTAATAATCCTGTGGGGATGGAGGTGGTCCAGTTACCTGCTCGGGTTGTTGGTAATCCTGAGCTATTGGAGGTGTTGGGCTAGTTGTCGTAGCTTGCTGCGGGTAATACATTGGTTGAGGTGCGGCTGGGGGGGCATATGCAGGTGGTGCATGACCAAAGCACTGAGGTGGACATGAGGGTCCATGGGTATGTACCATGGGAGCATATGATTTGGTTGCTCCAGATTGAGATGTAGCCCGCGAAAGGTCAGGACCATGGCTAGGATGTGCAATGGAAAAGGGTTGGGGATGTGAGGCCATTCGACCAATGATGCCATCTGCGGCATGGGATGCCCCCAGCGCATCATGTTGGGATGACTCGCCCTGAGGGGCGTCCGGTATAATGCTATATAGATAACCCGATTGGGCATAAATGAGGTCAAACTGTTGGGCTTTGAGGATGGCCTCTTCTTCAGACTGGGGTCGTTCGGATGCCACATCCTTCGCAATGAGAGGGAGGAGGGATTTGAGAAACCAATCTAAGAAGATACACTCATCTAACTTTATTTTGCAGAGGCTTCGGCGTCGACACCACTCATGAATGTGGTCAGTGATGTGGGTGGCCGTGTTCTGTCTACAAGACAGTAGGATCTCGACTCCTGCATCATAGCGGACAGGTAACTGAAAGAACTGCAGGAAGGTCGAGGCAAGGGAGGTAAAGGAGGCATGGGTCCCATGGGGCTGCTCGATATACCACTTAGCTGCAGAGCCAGTGAAGGTGCGCTGTAACAGACAGAGGCGGACATAGTCGTCCACTATGGAGTTGGATGAACACCATAGATGGAAGGACATAATATGGTTCTGAGGGTCCTCACCTGCCTTGCCCTCAAACTTAGGTATGTCGGAGGGGAGTTTGGTGGGCATGTGAGGCCACGCAGGGTCGTGTCTGATAGGATCATTGGTGAGCCTGGCTAAGTCTGGTAAGTTTAGACTCGCCATGTACGGTAAGCTAGCAGATGAATGTGGCGTAGTGACTGGGACATGATTAGTCATGGTGGTATGATGTGGGGGTCCAGTAGCACCTAAGGGTATACTAGGTATTGAAGGTATGTGTCCTCCAATAGCTGTGGTCTGATAAGGGCCACCATTTCCAAGTGCAACGTCGGTTACACCAGGGTTAGGAATAGTAGTGGTGATTCCTGGGATATGGTTTGTGGAAACGAGAGGGGGTGTGACCCCTATGTTTGGCATACTCGTAATAGGAGGTGGTCCTGTGTTGGGCATCCCTAAAAATGGAGTGTCCTCCATATTAGGCATACCTAGGGGGGTGGTGTTTGCCATGGATGGCACCGCAATAAAAGGATCTGTGGATGTATCTCCTATGGTGCTGGTAAAAAGTGGGTCGAATTGTGTTCCAGCCATAAGGTTGGTTGGGAGTAATTCGGTAGGGTTTTCGGATTTTGCCTCAGAATCAGAAGTGAAGTGAGGCGTGTCAGAATCGGATGACTGTATGGTTGACCGACGATGTGTCGAGTCAAGGGATAAGGCTCTACGTCAGTGACGTGGAGAGCCAAGTAGACTGAACTCTGGGAGTTCGCCCTGAAGACGACGAGAGTGTCTGAAATTCTCAATGGTGAGAAATACGTTTGTTGTCTAAAAATCGTCTGTGTAAGATGGTAATGTATAAAAAACTCAAAACCCTAATGCAACCAAGGGTGCAAGAAGGGGAGTGAAAATGAAGGCTCTCCGGCCAAAAAAAAAAATCAACCTCAAAAAACACTTATTATAGTAGCTGTGCTATGATAAGTGGAGGGATGCAAAAAATGGTTAGAGTACCAACATGCAAACAGCTTCTAGAAAAAATAGGTGCTACTAGACCAAAGGTGGATTGTATCATGCAAACACCTAACTAAAAGTATTGTGAATCAACAAACGATATTCTCTGCAAGGTGATGAAATCCAAGTCAGACAATATTGAGTGTTGAGTCAACGGCTAGATATCCCCCTACCGGGAGGGACACCAGGTAATCAATCCTAAAGAATGGCAACTAGGATACTCCATTCATGACACGTCCAGAAAAGGTAAATCTGCCATTTGGTCCTTTTAGCGCAATACCCCCATACAGGGATATCCCGAGAACTGCGAATGGTAGCCTTGGGTTACTGAATGGATTTTGGTATTCCACTCAGACTTCCAGAACCATCATCGCGACTTCAACCCTCCTAGGGGAGAGGCCTTCCGATAAACTGGTTATGACCGTGCCAATAAATACTAGGAGATTTTGGTTCCCTAATGGACAATAGCTATGTCTCAAATGTAATAACTGAGGGGTCTTATTGGAACACCTATCCCCTCAATACTACCTAGCTACAAAGTTCTTTTAATGTTCCCCAAGTGGGGCTAAAAGTGTGTTGAATTTAGGGTAAGTTTTAAGGCTCAGTTTAAATTATGTGTTTGAGTGGGTGCACGTGTGATATTTTAAACTGAAATTGAAAAAGTAAATGCTAAGTATTCAAAAAACAAAGGATTTTTTGAAATAAAAAAGCAAATAATATGAGTTTTTCAATAAATGGAAATTAAATGCTTTGCAAAGACTATTCAAAAAACAAAGGATCTTTTAAAATAGGAAAGCAAATGATATAACTTCTTTAAGAAATAAATGGATTTCTTTTTTAAAAAATTGTTATGGGCAAAATATCAAAGAAGTAAACAGCAAAATTTTAATCTAGATAAAATGCAAATAAATCTTTCTTTCAATTTCTGAAATTTTTTAAAAAGACTTTTTCAAATGTGCATACTAAATAGTAAAATTTTCCTATGGCTGTAAACAATGCTGGAATTTTAGTACTGTAAAATGTGCTATGTGGGCAGAAAATACAGTAAAAAATTAATTTTTTAAATGGATTGGCTGAATGGAAAAAATGGCATCGCGGGTTTTGACAGAACAGCCGCGATGGACCGCGCGAGTTTCTATCGCACAGTCGCGATGGGCAGCGCGGGTTTTAGCCGCGATGGACCATGCGGGATTTCGTCACATAGTCCCGATGTGCAGCGCGGAAAATGTCCGCGAAGCCGCGATGTGCACCGTGCTAATTGGCCGCAAAGCCGCGGTGAACCGCGCGGAAAAGGGCCGCGTAGTCACGATGAGCCGCGCGACTGTTGGGCAAAAAGCCGCGAGGCGAAAGCCGTACGTGGACGCCGAAAAATGAACCCGAAAATTGAGAATTTCGGGCTGTTAATGGCAATAAAATGTCCCAAGATCTAGAACAGCAATGGATCTGCTGTCTAGGGTGGCAGATCTATGAATTAAACTTTCTAATACTATAAAAAACTAAGATCTAAAGCAAAAGTGAGATCTAAAGATTCAAAAACAACGGAGTCGCCAAAAACTGTTGGCTTGGTTTTGCAACCAAGCTTAGTGCTATGGGAACCTGCTAACTAGTAGCAGCAGTTTCAATATTAAGCAAAAACAATAAACTAAATCTAAATCTAAACTAAACTAGCATGTGCATTTGAATTAAAAAACAAGAACAAGAAATATAAAAAATAATTTTTTGTATTGAAAATGTGGGCAAGCAAGTGCTTGCAATAATAATACCTCTGATTGATGAAGATAGTTGAGAAGCTCCAAGGGTGAGCAGCTCCAAACTCCAAAGGGTCCTTTGTCCAAGGTTGCTACAATGGCCAAAAGCTCGAGGGATATTTTGGCAGCATGAGGATAGGAAGATGGATGGATGTGAAATGAGGAGCCCCTACCACATTTTTATAGGTTTTGGTGGTGGGGAATACCATTATGGTTTTGTGGAAACTAATGGTATTGACCAACATGGTTTAGGTACCTTTTCCCTCATTTTTCTTTTTTTGAATATTTTTATTATTTTTATTCCCTTTTTAATATTTTGAGAATTTTGGACCCTTTTTGAGGGTTTTTTATGATTTTTTAGGAAAAATTCTCATTTTGAGTGAAAAAATGGGTGTATTAAGGCCTTTTGGTGACCTTTTGTTGGCTTCAGAGGCTCAAATGGTGAAAAAGTGGACAAATGGGTCATGTGAATAGGGAAATGAGCTAGTGAGCACTTTTTGGGTGTTAACAATGATGGTGCAGGAGCATGCATAAAAAGAGCACTTCGAAGATGGGAAATGAACTATTCTTCTGCACTGTTTCATTCAGTTGCAGAGGTTGTCCAATGGTGTCAATTAAATCTAAGCCATGACTATAATCAACAATCAAAAGATGTGCGCAGGTATGTACTTTATTTTAATTTATATTATTTCTTGAAATTTAAAAAAATGTACACTAACATTAAAAGTTGTTCTTTGAAAGTGATTTTTCATTTATTGTGTAGGATTTTTTGGCTTGTTGGGGTCCAAGATATAAATAGATAAATACCATATGACGCTAGCACCATACATGGGACTAGAGATCTTCACTCTATTCAAACAAAATCATTCCAAAACGTGTTTGCATTTGACAGTAAAAAGAAATCCTGTTTTTTTCATATTTGCACTGAAAATGTTGAATCTACAGAATTTTGTGAAAACATAAAAAACAACTACGTAAAAGCTTGGAAACACACAGAGATTAATCCAAAAGGAAAAATGCCACTGGCAAGTGTAGAAGAATTAGAATCAGAAGAAATAGCAATATCATCTGATGGCGATAGAATTTCAGATCTTGTTAGAGAAGGTAATGAACTTACTTGACTTTTAAGTTAATTGTTCATTCTTGTCCATCGCCATAAGTATAGTCAATTTAATTGATTTAAAAACGCTAACACCAATTGTAATTTGCGCAGGAGATGTTTTCGCTGTGATTTCACCTTTAGACAACAACGAAAATGTGAAATATTATTTGATGCGATGCACTGAAGTAAAGATGAAGTTATTAGAGGACTACAATGACAACGGATTTACATACGAGAGAGGATCCATCATTTTAAAAGGCTATTTTTTTTCAGCAGATGCATATGACTAAAAATTATGTCTACTTTCAAGATTATGAGCCCGATGTTATATGTTTTCAGTATAGTCATGTAGTATGTGCATCTCGAATAAGGTTGGTACAAGTTCCATCAAAAAACAGTTAAAAACCAAAAAATGGAAACTGTCCATATGTGACCATGAACAGATAATTGAGGATGGCATTCCATTACGATGTTTTTAACTATATATATCAAAAATGAATTGATCTATGTTTTTGTCCATGTCAATTGTTGTGTACAAAATATTTTTTCATTGAATTTTTATTAATATTATCTTGAATGAGAACTAACATAAGAATTTAAATGGTTGTATTTTAGCATGCTTAAAAATGAATTCAAAAATTATTTGGTTAATGAAATTTTTAATAAAAATTCAAAAATGTTGTAAATTTCAGCTATATAGAATGTTTGTCTTTAATTTGTAATTTCATAATATAAAGTACTTTATTCGGGTCCCCATATGTCTATTAGACCACTTAAGGGATGAGATAACGGATGTGGCTATCCCCACACTCCACCCCGAATTTTTACTTTTGATTGATTGATGCCAATGAGAAATCACCAAAAAACCTACTAAATTTTGTATTCTTTTAATCCATTGAACATGTTTCTCTAATGTACTTCACCATAAATATGATCTGGATGAGTTTTTTAAAACAAGTTGTTAATCTATATGGTTTTTAAATAAATGATTGTTGCACAAAGATAATATATCTCTCACATGTAAGTTCACATAACTGAAATAATGGCAAATGGAGATAACGATCATTTGATTTTTAATCACAAACAAGAATTCATGGATTGTGAAGCTTATGCTAAATTAGAGCAATGATTATTTACAACAAATCGATAAAAATTCATCAAATTGTTGTCTAAAATTCATTGCTCTAACTTATCATAAACTTCACAATCCGGGAATCCTCACTTGTGATTAAAAAACAAAAAATCATTTATCCCCATTTGCCATGATTTCAGCAACATTTAGAAATTCAAGAACTACAAAGTACCTGAACAATGAACATATGAAAAACATTAGTTAAAATTTAAAATTTACATATGCAACATCATATCAAACAATGAACATATGAAAAACATTAGTTAAAATTTGAAATTTACATAACATCATATCGATCAAACAGCCAAAAGATTGAAACTTTTATCAAACAATTCATAGATTTTCATTCATAACATTAGGATATTGAACATATTAAAACTTCATATTTCTATCAAAAATTCCTATCATTCCTAACATTCATTCATTCTTAAATATTCATATCAGGTACAACATTCTTAAACTTCCTAAAACTTTGATAACAAATTCATTTCTTAACCTTTTAAACTTTGGTAACATCCATTTCTTAACATTTTAAACTTTCATTCTTATGATTCAACACTTTCTCAACATTCATTCTTTCCATAACATTCATTCTCAACATAACATTGAACATTTTTAGCAAATTCAACATTTCTTAACTTTAAATTGCACCTATCAAATGTTCCAAACATTCATTCTTAACATTTTAAACATTTTTGACACCTCCCATTCATTCTTTCCCAACATTCATTCTTACCATAACACTCATTCTCAGCATTCAACATTTCCTAACTTTAGATTAACATTTTAAACATTCTTCACACCTCCCATTCATTCTTTCCCAACATTCATTCTTACCATAACATTCATTCTCAACATTCAATATTTCCTAACTTTAGATTGCATCTATCAAAAGTTCCAAACATTCATTCTTCACATTTTAAACATTCATGCAAAACATATTCTAAACATTTTACCAAATGACAAATAATTAACATGTACTCATATATAATCCAATAAAAAAGTTCATGAACATGTGAGTTCAATGTACATATATGTATAATCAAAAAATAAATACCCTTAATGTCCAAAACAACTACAATATATATATATCAACAAAAACAAAAAAGTTTGAACCACTATCCATCTGGACCACTATCTTCCCACTATCTTCCACTGGGACCTTCCCTTGGACTCAACTCGACCTACAACATGTATAAAAACAAATTATGAATATCATAAACTATTTAAACAATTTTAAACTAAATTCAGGACAGTAAAATATTAAACTTATATGTGAAAGAACAACTCAATTATTAAAAAAGTCATACATCAAATTCTCTGAATGCATTTCCACCACTTTCTTCCACCGGAGTCTTCCCTTTGGCTCCAAAGGATCTAAGAGAGTCAAACAACAACATGTACATAAATAATTTATGAATCCTAAAGTATTGAAACAATTTTAAAATAAATCCAAAAAATATTAAATATTAAACTTATATCAAAGATCAATTCAAGTTAAACAAAATTACCTCGGTTCCAATATCCGCATTCATCAAAGAACCTACATCTTCACCCCCAATTTCCATATGGTCTTTTCCCTAAAATTTAAATTTTGTTAATGAATAAAACATAGTAGAAACAAAAAATAAATTAAGCAATTAACTTAAAACCAAAACAAGAAAATTAAAATCATTAGCTCACAAGAGATGGTAAATCATCTAAAAAGTTTGATTCTAAAGAAACCTGCATGGATAAGTCAAATTAACAATAAGATACATTGATATTTATTAAAATTAAAAAAAAAAAGATAAAATATCAAGTTCAAGCATAAATATTATAATAAATATACCTCTCCAAGACGCTCTTCATTTTGACTAGTGAAGACTCGAAAATTATGTGCATTCAACATTCTAGAAAACTGTAAACAAAATACATTTGTTTAATATACTTATTACTATGTAACAAAAAATTCAATCAAAATGAATATTAAAAGATCAAATAGATTGTCATAGCATAATCAACAAACCTCTCCCATACTCGATGTGTCATTGGATAACACATATGAAGCTATATCGCGACAAGACTTGGCATAATCCCTGAGATCGTCGATGCTCAATCCATCTACCTCATCATTCATCTTGTAAACAAACTTTTGACAAATAGTAACACAAGCCCTCTCTCGACCCAATCCCACTTCTACTCCAACAAGAGTTGACATTCAACCATCACCTACAAAATCCCTTGTAGTTGTCCCAAGTTGGGATGTGGGCTCCATCTCCGATCTTAAAGCCACAACCCTAGGTGGACGAGGTATCTCGGGTGGAGGTCAAAGAGTTGTAGGGTCTCTAAGAGCATCTTTTCGATTATAGATTCGACCCTTTCCAACTCCATAAAAGTCAAAAGGAATATCAGTATAGTTTGGCTTCATACCTAAAAAAAACTTTGCATAGAAAAATCTAGCAAAATATTTCGGAACCTCATCGTTCCATGGAAATCAACCATAAGATGCAAGGAACCAATCATTAATTAGATGTGCAATTTGAGGATGCTTGAAATATTGCACTTTCAACATTTTTCGCTTAAGGCCTTCTTTGAAATTAAACATTGAATTGGCCTGTTCTTTGGTCACTCTCTCCTTCACAACCTCCCACTTGTCTGGACCCATAACTTGTTCCCTTCACCTCTGCATCAAATGAGAAAAACCATTCGTAGTTGGTCTGAGTTCCTCATATGCATCAATGAATTTTTGCAATGACCCCAAAACAATCTCTAGACTTTGTCTGCTCTCTGGAGGGAGATCCAAAGTACAAAGATCATTTTTCAACCTGTCATAGTGGGATCTACAACTTTCAAGGATAGTTTGTTGCACAACACCTTCCCATGGAATCTCATCAGGTAAATCAGACTGATAAGTTGATATGGGTGTACAACCCTCAGCTAGTGGAACATATGTCATCCTAGCTCTAGGAAGATCTTCGCGACCCTGCTCTACACCCGCACCTATTCCATCATCTACAATCCTATCTTGATCTTCCTCCCACTCTGTCGAATTACACACATCTTTTGAACCTCGCTCTGCTTCAAATATAGCCCTAGTCAAGTGTTAACCTTGTTCAAAAATTCAAAACAAACAAAAATACAGATTATACATGTATTGAAACATTAATGTTCATACCGACAGAAGGTTGAGATCGATGCTCTCCCACATAAGATAAAGGGGAATCGTTTGTACCCCTATCAACTTGTTGGTGATCGGATGATTGTGACCCATACAATAAACTCGAACCCCGAGGTGAATTCGACAACCTTTGACTACCAATTGGGACACCAATTCTCGATGAATGTGATGACCTCCTACGATTTCGCTTCAAAGACTCCACTCTTTCCATTTGATATGATTTCTAAATTTACACAAATTTCAACTCATAACATACTGAAGTTGTACATGTTAATTCTACAGACTTAAAGACATATCTGATAAAGAACTACATACCAAATGTAGGGGTGTCTAAAGTAGTATAAGTGGTTTTTGTTTTGTAAGTCCCTCTCCTAACTCTAGCATAATTAATTAACTAATATTCCTACCATCACTACGATTGCAACATAAAGATATATTTAATAATCATTTCATAATCAGATATAAGATATAATGCAATTAATTGTAGTAGTATAGTAACCTTACAAATTTTTCATCCATCAAATATGATTCCATTATATATCTCAATAAACAAACATCACACGAAATATATATATATATATATCCACTTATTATCAGAATCGTACTTTATTTATAAGAAAAAAATAAATATACACAAATGTCAACTCATAACATATTGAAGTTGTACATGTTAATTCTATAGACTTAAAGACATATCTTATAAAGAACTACATACCAAATGTAGTGGTGTCTAAAGTAGTATAATTTTTTTTTTTTTGTAAGTCCCTCTCCTAACTCTAGCATAATTAATTAACTGAAATTCCTACCATCACTACTATTGCAACATAAAGATATATTTAATAATCATTTCATAATCAGATATAAGATATAATGCAGTTAATTGTAGTAGTATAGTAACCTTACAAATTTTTCATCCATCACATATGATTCCATTATATATCTCCATAATCAAACATCACTTATTATTTATAAGAAAAAAAAATAATGAAGGACTTACAACACTATATGACTCTTTATATGAATAGTCTTTAAACTCTGTTCATGAACAGAGTCTTTCAACTCTGCTCATGAACAGAGTCTTTCAACTCTGTTGATGAACAGAGTTCTTAAACTCTGTTCATGTACAGAGTTTAAAGACTCTGTTGATGAATAGAGTTCTTAAACTCTGTTCAAGAACAAAGTTCTTAAACTATGTTCAAGAACAGAGTTCAAGAACTATGTTCATGAGCAGAGTTCAAGAACTCTGTTCAAGGGTAAAAAATTTCATCCTCTTTATATCTTATTATATAAATTTAGTATAAAAAATTGGATAGGTGCAAACTTCAACGTTTATTACACAAAAACAAGTTGAGGGAAGGTAGAAAATTGACCAGAATAAGACTGTCCAATAGGAACAGGTGCCATTTAAATATTGGTATTCGTAAATTAAACCTATAGATGTAACGTTCAAAAACATATATTTCTTATATTTTCATGAACAGAGTTTTTAACCTCAGTTCATGAACAGAGTTTAAGCACTCTGTTCATGAACAGAGTTTTTAAGCTCTGTTCATGAACATATTTTTAAGCTATGTTCATGAACAGAGTTTTTAAGCTCTGTTCATGAACAGAGTTTAAGAACTATGTTCATGAACAGAGTTCTTAAACTCTATTCAACAAAATGAACATAAAATTTTTATGTAACAAAAAATAAACAGTCTAACTTTAAACCTGAATGCAAATATTTTTTTTAATTTTCTTCAAATGACAACTATATTTTTTGACAATCCAAAAAATTGGGAAAGGAGACATACCTGTAAACCAAACTCGCAGTCAACAGATTGTCGAACCACAACGCCGCACCGGATATGACCACCAACTCGTCGAACGAAAAAAAATTCCTACATACAACAACAAATTGTATTACCAACAAAAAACTATAAAAATACGAAAACAAAAACAAAACGAAACAACTTATCGTCAAAACATACCTGAAAATGACAAACTATCAACTCTGGGCCAAACACCAAAACACCAATGAAGCACCGAAGACAACCACCAACTCAACAAACGAACTGACCTGCACACACTACCACATTTTCAGAACACATTAAAATATGAGTACATATGCATACATCAAATATCAAATTAGAAAACAAAAAACGAACATAGAAACGAAACAATTAAACTAATTCTAACCTCACCCTGCAGCCGTTAACTCCACGTGGATCCGTCAGGGAGCGACCGTCCAATGGCAGACACCGATTTCGAGCTGGCAGATAGCATCCTCGTCGACGAACAGAGCAGCAGAATGCTGTGGCGAGTAGTGACGAGAAAGCAGGCTAGGAGTGGCAAGAGAGCAGGCGAGGAGTGGCGAGAGAGCGGGTTAGCAGTAGCGAGAAAGCGGGTGAGGGTCAACAAGGAAACCATGCAGGGTGGCGAATGTCGACAGTCGCAGCACGGTTCGACAGCGGGCCCACATGCGGGGTCCAGAAAATTGCCAGCGGATAATGCCAAACTACGGACGAGGTCGGGCTATTATGGAGGAAATGTGTTCGGCCGAACAATTATTCAACCGACTAATTGTTCGACCGAATAATTATTCGGCTGAACAATTAGTCGGCCGAATAATTGTTCGGTCAAACAACTATTTGGCTGAATAAACTAACACCCAAAAAATTTCCCGACCGGTAGTGCTTTGCACACACTTCAAGGGTCCCCGTTAACCTAAACAGAGAACTGTTACTAGTTATTCGACCGAATAACTTATGTGTTATTCGGCCGAATAATGATAGTTATTCGGCCGAATAACATTTGTTATTCGGCTGAATAACGTTTATTAATCGGATGAATAACCTCCACTAAGTATTTTTTACACTTGTTTCTCACGGAAGTGTTACCCACCTTCACGTTTTTACCCACTCCTCCTCCCTTTAAAGATGATTCCCCCATAATTTTTATTCAATCTCTAAGTCAATGTTGAGTTGAATTGAATCTAACTTGAGGATTGATCAATGGCCTTCCTGCTTAGAAGATCATGGCCCTCCATCATCTAGTCCTTAAGATGTGGATAGTCACTTAGGAGTTGCTCTTCAGTCAACATTTTTTTTTATAGGAAGTTGTCCTTTATGATAAGGATACAATTGTTTTATTAATGGAAAGCCGAAACGCCTTTGAGAAATTCGACGGAGATAGATTTACGTGGCTTGTTTGAAAGTGGACGAGGCATGTATAATCCTAGCCTTCTGTTAGGTTTTAGGTGCAAGTATAAGTACCTCCTCAGATTGTCCAGCATCTTTCCCACTCCAAATTGGCTAGCAATCTTGGAATGATGTGGTGTGATTTTTATCAACTCCACTCTTCATACTCGTGGATTACATAACACGTCAAGTCAGTATAACATTCCCTTGTTGAGTTGAACGTCTTTGCACTCTTATTCGACTCTGCTTCTATTTGACTTATTCAAGTTTCCAAAGATGTCTCAAAAATCTTTATTGATAGGGTAGAGGGTGTTGCAATCATCAGAATTACTCCATCTTGCCTCAGTTAGTGTGATGGCTATATTTATTTTTGGTTGATATAGGAAATCATTAGTCTGTTTTGTTCTCCTTTCTTATACTTTATGACTAAGTTGAATTGTTGAATATGTCACCCATTTGAGTTGTCAAGTTTCCTACAACTTACGATAAGTTTGCTACAGGTATTGCAACAATTTATGGTTAGTATGCACAATGGTTTCTTTACCTTGCAAGTAACGTTGATTTGATTGTAGGATGATAATTGGAGGTCTGGAGGATAACTAAAACTCTAAAACAAATGGGACTGAATAAGTGATGGGTACAGAAGCTTGAACAAAAATAAGCAGTTAATAAATGAGACATGCACAATGAATATTGGACTGCTACAGTGTTTGCATTACTGTGTAAAAGTTCTGTACATTACTAGATGATGGAAAGTATAGAAGTTGTGATTGTCCTGAGATATTCGCTGTGATCAGCAACAATAAGATCTTACATTGGTCCTGGGTCCTGGAATGTTTTGGAGTTGGCTCGTTGGTCTAGGGCTGTCATCCTTCTTCACTGCTTCCATTGGGTTTTTATGGCTTCCTTTCACTGCTCGACAATTGCCAACCATTGGTTAATATTGTTTTTTGGAAACTAGTTAATGTCTTTGGACCTCTGCACTCTCTGCTAAGCTACAACACATTTTCTCTCTCTTTCAAGTATGTTGATGCCCACAGGTAAGGACCAAACATGTTCCTTCTGAGAGATCTGCCTTTGAGAGGCTAGATCTGATCTAGAAGTCAATTTTTATGAGTACATGCTAGTACATTACTGGTACATGTTAGACACAATATCCATAGAACACTTGCACCAAAAGAAAATTTTAAGATTGATTCCATGCTGTGCTATTTAGCAACCAGTCTTCAGGTCAATGCGTCATTAAGTCAGACAAATTTGTTCATTTTTGTATATGGGTTGATTGAGGATGGTATGGAGGAAGAAAAAATGGTTACGAAGACATATTTGTTTAGTAAATATGGTGTAGCATCTTCAAAATCATCAGTCTCATCTAAAAATTCAATGGATATATGTGTTGATCATATGGTATATGCACCCAATAGGTATCTAGTTGCAGTGTTTGCACTGAGACTTCTTGAGAATCATCTGAAAAAAGTCAAAGTAGATAAGAGTGATCACTATTTAATAGCTATGTAGACTCCTTTATAGAACTACTAGGGCACTGTCTGAAATCTAAGTATTAAGGAGTTATATCACATTCTGTGAAATGTGTTGCTTTTCTATTGAGACTTCCCCTTCCATCTATTGATATTCACAGTAGCAACATTACCTCCTCGGTTTTTAATATGGTTCTGAAATCAGGAAAGAGTGATGGTCCCATAATGCAATCTTCTGTTAATTTACTTGTTATGCTTTTGAGACATGCAAATACGACCATCTCAAATGATCAATTAAAGTTGCTTCTCCAATGCCAACTCTTTATTGATTTAGAGAGTAGCTCAACTACCATTGCACTATCACTTTTGAAGGCATTTGTTAGGAAGAATCTACTGGTTCCAGATCTGTATGATTTGATCACTAGAGTTGGACGTTGATGGTAACTAGTCAAGCTCTACCCATTCGCCAACAATGTAGTCAAGTTATTTTACAGTTTCTTATTGACTACCCTCTTGATGTCAAGCGATTGCAACAACACTTGGATTTCTTAGTTGCAAATATTAGGTAAGGTGTTGTTAATTTTCTACCAATATTTTAGTTCTATTATTATATGTACAAAAGTTAAATTTACTTTTAATTGCATTTGTTGCAGCTATGAGCATACAAGTGGTCGGGAAGCTGTACTGGAAATGTTACATGTGATTATTCTGAAATTTCCCGATAATGTGGTAGATGGGAAGGCAGAGACAATTTTCCTACCATTGGTGACTTGCCTTGTTAATGACAGTGACAATCAAGTTCGAGCTATGGTAGGAACAGTTTTGAAAGTTTTGATTGGACATGTCAGTCAGTGTCCATTGCAACGGATGCTAGCATTCAGTATTTCTTGGTATATTGGTGAGAAACAACAACTATGGAGTCCAACTGCACAGGTATACTTTCTCTATTTTCTCAAAATAATAACCAATGTTGCACATTGGATCATCTCGTAATAATTAATTTGATCTTTATTTCTGTGATCTATCTGTGCAATTATGTATGGGTTGTATTAAGTATTTTCCAAATCATCTTATCTAATTGAGAATCTTCCATGGTTAGTGGTTGTTTAGATTTACCAACATACAATTTAAGTATTGTTAGATGTTTTGCTATGATGCTTATCTAGTATTATAGTGTAACTAAATTCAATTACCATCCTTTGTGGCTAACTAGAACCAATGTTGCAATTATTGTTTTGGGGGATATATTTCTTTTACGATGACTCTTCACAGTCTTACAATTTGGTTGATATTGAAGATTCTAATTTTTCCTCTTGCTACCATCAGAGTTTGAAAGATTGAATGAACACAACATATCCTGTTTCACTTTCATGGCATATGTGAAGCCCACATATGAAAATGCTTGATATTGAAGATTAGAATTTTCCTGCTTCCTGCAATCAAAGTTTGAATGAGCAAAACTTCAATAACACCACATGGCATGAACTTATTCCTGCATATAGGAGTATGAAGACATATTTATGGGCTACTTGAGTGATGATACATGTTGTTAAATGCTAGTAAAAAATGCACCACTAAAGAAACAACTTAATTCACTGGTTGTAATATTTGCAGGTGTTTATTATCAAGAAACATTGTAGAGACTTCTCATAACTCATCACTATGAATCTGTGTGCTTTTGATTTAAACAAACAAAGAAATATTCCCAATTATTCACTGCAAATCCACTCTAAATTATAATATAGATTATTCTTAATAACTGAAAGGTGCACGATCCATACGGAATTCTATTTAAGGGTGTTATCTCAATGGCAGAGCACCTGCCTTATAGGCAGGAGGTTTGTGGTTCAATTCCACCGTGCCCTATTTATATTCTGAAATGACTAAAAAGTGATAAATGACTAAAACAATGACCAAAATTTGCATATAAATGACCACCAATACAACATGAGAGATAAGTGACCAAAACAGTGACCAAAACAATGACCAAAATATGCATATAAATGACCACTTTTGAGTTGGTGATCGCAAGTAGCAAATTAGCGGTCATTTATCACGTGACAAAAAATGTGGTCATTAATTGTGACAATTAATGACCAAATATATTACCAAATTAATGACCAAATATATGACCACGAGATAAGCTATATATGACCAAGCTAAATATGACCACATTTTTTGTCGTGTGATATATGGCCGCTAATTTGCTACCAGTGCTCACCAACTCAAAAGTGGTCATTTGTATGCGGATTTTGGTCATTTTTTTTGTCACTTATCTCTCATTTTGTACTAGTGTTATGATCATGAAGATATTCCTGATGACTCCATATATCAGGGAGTAAATACCTTTTCTAAAGTCCTGGCTAGGGCTAAGAACAGATATGAACAGAACCACATCATGCTATATCAGCATCAGCTTAAAGCTAAGGTTTTAAGCTACAGAGCAATGGAAATGAAGCTCATTGAGCAGTTAATAAAAGAAAGAGAAGAAAAGGAAGCTCAGAAAACATCTGGTCCCTTAATGCTGACCTGCAGTGATGGTGACAAAGGAAAAGGCCTCATGGAAGGTGCTCCAGAGGTAAAGACTGTTGAGCTAGTGAAAATACTAATGCAAATAGATCAACAATCAAAGCAAGAATTAGAAAAGATCACTTCGGTGTTGGATACCCAAGCAGCTGCAGTTGCTATGCCTACTACTGATATTCAAGTAACCTCTACAATTACTCAAATAGATGATGATCAAGTGGTAGTTGTAACTAAGCCAGCTAAAAGGAAGAAAACGCAAACTTCTGCATCTCAAATCCCTACCTTAGACATTATTGACTGTGATGTTGAAGATGAAGTACATCCTTCTATGCCTGTGGTTGAGGAAGTGACTGAAACTTCACAGACCATTACATATTTGTTGAATGCTATTGAAATGGATGACTCTATCAGAGACCAACAGATCCTAGGAACCACTTCTGATGTTGTTACCACAACCTCAACACTTCTACTTTCATCTATTCAAGTTTTTTCAACTTTATCATCTGGGTCAACAATACCACCTTCCATATCTCAGCTATTCCATACTATAACTTCCATTACTGCTCCACTTCCAACTAGCTTAGTTCCACTTCCCATTTTTCCATCTGCTTTAGCAGAAGTCCAGTCTTCGACTGTCCCTATGCAATCACCTTCATCCATTTTATCACCACCAGTTGTTGTTGAGAAAACCCCAGTTCCTCCTCCACTATCACCAAGTGAGGACATCCATGTTCCACTTTATGAGGCCTTCACTTCAATCCATTCCCCAACCTCTATATCAGAAGTTATTCAAAATATCCCTTCTTCCCTGACTGCTCCTCAAGTTACTATGTCTATACCTAGTCCCACCACTACTCGGACACCTTCATTGGCTTCAACAGTAAATGTGACTACATCATTTACTGAATTGGTAGCTGAGTTTGAAGAAGATGTTGTAGTTCCTCTTGGAAATTATTTCTACAATAAAGCAACTAAGGAAGTGGTAAGGAGAGGCAAGAAAAGGAGCATGGATCAAGGTGGATTGGAAACACCCACTCCTGATCAAATAGTCTGGGCTAATACATATGATGATTTCCACGTAGAGGTAGTGGATACAGCTATAGCATTGGGTGCATTTGCAGGTGCACATTTTTGATTCAGTGAAGACACTGAACAAGGAGATTGATTTGAAGAAGGAAGAAGTGAAGAAGATTGAAGAGAAATTGGCCAAAACCAATGAGGAACATGAAGTGTATGTTTCTGATCTCAGCAAGATATTTGAAGACAGGTCTGAATATTTGGAGAGGAAGAACACCTCTCTCCAGGCTCAATTCTGTAATGCACAAGCTCTAAATGATAGCAATACACAAAGGATAGTTGTGCTCGAAAAACAATGTGAGGATGCAACTACAAGTGCATCCTCCTCCGCTTTCTCTAGGTTTTCCCAGCATGAGTTTAAAGACTTGGCCATCCGGGTCAATGAAGAACACCATAAACTGCTAATTGAATTGTTTAGCACTCTGGATGAAATTCGGGAGACTCACATTGCTTTTGGAAAGATGTCTATTACTCTTGATGGGAAGATAGATAAAGGATAGCAAGCCTCTAAGGCCAATGATGATTTTGTGGGATGGAAAATGTAAATTAAGGAGAGACCAGATGACCTCCCTGTTCTTAGTACTTTCTAGCTCAATAAAATCAGTACTACATTGCGTGCTTGGCATGATCTCAACGATATGGTTGAAGATACTATCCAGAAATCACAAGCTATTTGCGCAAGGAGGTGGTATGATGTGGACAATATCATGGAAGTGTTGCAATTCCCTCTCATGGAGCTTATTGAAAACGCCTGTCTGCCTAAATTGATGATTGAACAGGTGGAACGCCGATGTGAGGGGGCCAAAGAGAAGATTCAGCGCCTCGAGCATATCAAAATTGAAGATGTGGATCAACTAATCAGGTGACCCATTTCCATGGAGGGTAAGATCCACATTTTTATTCGTATTTGGCATAAGCTGGCTAAAAATGAAATAGAAAGTTTTAAGTGTGATGCCGAGCTAGGGATTGAGTCAGCAAATTATCCAAATATAGATAAGTTATTAGATATTTGGGCCAAGTGGCAAGATTTTCTTGGCCATTAGTCTAATTCGAATTCTATAATCCTTGTTTTGTGGGAATTTACTCTTTGTATCATTTTGTAATTATTATTTAAAGGGTAGATCTCTCGTAAGGAAGGGATGGATGGATGAGGAAAGGAACAGAATCGCCATAAGATACTGGAGATGCTCTGTTATTACAGACTATGTAATGTTTTGCAGGCTTTAATACAAAGTTAGTTTTCTTCAATTATCTATTTTTTTATAATTTGTCAAATGTCTTTGATAGATTGTGATTTTGCTTCAACACATTCATTAGACACTGTTTATTGTTTGCAATCAATAATATGCATTGGTTTATAGTTCATATTTCTCTTAACTTATGATCTCTGTAATTGATGTTTTAAATGAATGTCTTCATCTAAAAACATTTTATCTATTTTTGCAAATGATTCACAAAAAGTATTGAGTTAATGTTAATTTGTAAACTAACATTCCAGATACAGGATAAGCTTGTATATACTTAATTCTTTAAGTTGTTGTTTGTTCAATGTCTTTACCTGATTACATCTTGAGCTACTGAGTCAAGATCCAGTTTTGCATGTCCGTTAAATTGGTGAAGGGACTTAGTAATTTTTCAGATCAAGCTATCTTGTGCACAAACAAATCACTCCTCTTAGAATAGGATTGGATTAGATTATATTTCTTTTTCAAGTTAGACTAACTCTTAGGATTAGGAAAAAAAATTTCTTTCTCCATAGGAAGACAGATCCTTCTAGGATCAAACACTCACAAGTTCCAGCGGAGTCCTTTGTATCCGTGGGTGTTAACCACACCAAATAGCTCGAGGATAGGGTAAAACTTGTGTAGGATTATTTGAAGCCTTTGCCTGGTTTTTCATCTCCTGTTGTTTGCCTTGAAACCCATTCGAACACATACACAACCGAGGCATCAAAAAATGGCGCTAGAGGGAGGGCCTGATCCGGCACATGGCCCTTAATTAGATATACTTCTTATTTTGTAATTTTTTTATGGCTCATTCCCAAATCCCTGCATGGGAGTTCGATAATGCATTAAGCCTACAAGGGCCTTTACATAAGCTCCCTAAAAAGGCAGTTAAGATCTTGTCGAAGTTCAATGGTGAAGGTAATGTTTCTATCACCGAGCATATTTGAAGGTATGAATATATTTTATGACTATTCAATGTCATACATGAAGATGTGGATTGCAAATTATTCCCATTCACCTTCGAAGGTAAGGTTTCTCTTTGGTTTCATTTTCTACCTTTGAATTCAATTTCCAGTTGGTTACAATTTAAGAATGTTTTTAGAGATTCTTTTGAAGATTATGATGCAGTTGAAATTCATCAAGATTTGAGTCAAATGCAAGTTTATGATGGGGATTCAATCAGAAATTTTAATACACATTTTTGACAACTCTATTATAACTTACATGAAGAACATAGGCCTCTAGCACAACTCACCTTTTGCTGGTACATTAGATCTCTTCCCAAGGCTATAGCTTTGTTCCTCTTACGTGAAGGGATGACAGACTTCGATAAAGCATTTAAAGAGGCTCAAAACCTTGAGAAAGACTTGAGGAGATATCCTCTGTATCTTTTCCACCCTTCCATGCACTATGAGGTCGAATCTATTGAAGTGGAATTAAGGGTTTCGCAAACGGTTCAATCAAATGAACAAGTTAATGATTCTTTCAATAGATATTTCACCATTAATAAGGAAATCAATATGTTAAATGCTTTACATGATGTTGAAAAAATACCTTTTGCATCCAAAAATTCATCTTTTTCAAATTCAAGAATAAATTCCAAAGAAGATCCCGACCCTGACGTTTCTTTCCTAAATGGATGCAAGTATGAGGAATGTTTCGCATCTTCCCTTCATGATCTGGAACCTCAGCCTAAAACAGTTGAAGAAAACCTTAATTATGTCACTCCCAACTTACCCACTGAGCAATTGGTTCAGTTAAATTTTTCCCATCTCCCTTTTTATAACGGTCCCACTATCAATAAAAATGAAGATCCTAAGTTTTGTGAAGAAGGTTCTTTGTCTTTTTCTCATGATCTGAAAGATCCTTCCTTCCCAAGGGAGATTCATTCTTCATCTTTCAGCCAAATTTTGAACCTAAGAATCAATAGTTTGGAGGATGCTAATTATACTTCAAGTTTTGAAGAACATGTCAACCCTGCCTGTTTAGCGAGGTCGGAAAATTTTCTTCCTACATCCTTTAGGTCTGATTGTTACGAACAAGATAATATTGATAAGTCTTTAGAGGATGAGTTAGCTGAAATTGAGAATGAATTTCAAAATATTTCTTCCAGATATACCTTTTCCATAAACCAAATTCTAAATCAAAGGTCATTTCGATCAGAGAACCTGAAAGTGAACAAATCCGATGCCCTTGACCAGGATGAACAATTGAGTAAAAATCAACTAGACAAAGTCAACCATTCACAAAATTCAAATTATGATCTTTCCCCTCAAAGCAATAACCATGATATTATGAAAAGGGAAAAATTCTCCACTCTTGAGTCTGATGAAATTCTTTTGAACCTTGATCTTAATAAGTTCCATCCTATTTTGTATGATCCAATTTATTCGTGGCTAGAGCAATCTTTTTGAACTATTTTCCATGTTGTTCTATTTTGTTTGTGAATAAGGAACTTGATTTAGTTTTTCCAATTTTTGCACTTCCATTTTTAATGCTTTTATTGCTAATGCGTCATGTGTTTTTTCTTTCAAATTTGAAACTGATAGATTGGCTTCATTGGAATTTTGAATATACTTGAGTATTTGTTACCTTTAGATTAGTAGTAGGAATAGGTGCAGATTGGATCGGTTTTAATCATTTTCAATAAAGTGTGGTTTGTCTGCCTTTCATGTTGTATTCTTGGTTGATTTCTTTTATACATTAGTGTGTATCTAAATAATTCCCACACATTTGGCAATGGTTGTTGATCCGTCTGTCTCAAAGAGTAATATAGTCTGAGATTTTTGGAATGCATTGTCAGTCTTAGCTTTTCTCAGCCTATGATAGAATTTGTTTTGTATAAAACTCACAATCAATAATTACAGAGCTTCGATTGATATCTTCCCATCTTCATCATTATCCTTACATATGTTTTAGTTTTTTAATTGAGGTTATGGGAATGAGTGATTTTTCTTACCTTATGTTTCATTAGTGCAATACAACATATCTTAATAACTTTTTCCACCTTTATCTTCTCTGGATCCTATCATAATCACTTTGAAAATAATTTTCCTTAAATTGTAGGTTGCAAGATGGTGGGTCTTATTACAAGCCAGCCCATTAGGTTCATAGGTGTTTAGTGGAATGACATCTTCATATCAAGCCACCAAAATTGGGAGATGACTTTCAGTTTCTCCAGAAAGGTGGAAGATCCTATCATAGGTCATTCCACTCATGATCTGCAAATCATCAGTGAGTAACACTACTATCATGTGGTTACCAATCAATGGTAGTGTCTTGTAATTTACACCTTAATAAATCTGTGTTTTCTATTATAAGACAATTGTTGTATATAAGTATAGGGAGGTCTTGCCACAAGCCATCCCTACCATGATCATGGATTTGAATTTGGACTGAAATTATCATTATGTGGTCGCCAAGCCATGATAATTGCTTTCAGTGTCAAAAGTTGGAAGACAAGGAATCTCCTTATCGAGCTAGCTTGTTCAATTTACAGATCAGGTTTGTGAATGGAATTGCCAACATCCGATAACCAAGTCAGGGCAGTGGTCTTATGTTGACTCGGTCTTATGTGCAAATTTTCATTCAGTTTTCTTCAAAACAAAAAAACAAAAAAGAGAGAGAAAAGAAAAGAAAAGGGGATAAAGAAAATGTATATATTGTCAATAATCCACCTGTATGTAAAATAAAGCAATTAGTAAATCGAAGTGATTTATGATTTGGATATCCATAGTGGTTTAAAGCTTGTTCTCAAGTTCAACTCAAGTTGTCTTCCTATGATTATATAATCGCAATGAATTCTTGTAATTTCCCTAGACCTCCTTATCAGGTTTGCATCATCTTTAAAATTGATTATGGATGGAAGTATAGAAATCATATGTTTACTCCACTTGTTGTTTGTGCTCTTGTATGAATATTTTCTAAAATTTAGGTTGAAACATTTTTCCATTGACATGTTTTCTTTTAACTGATATTTTTATTCACAGAGATAACTGGTTCTTCCCAGCTAGTCTCCATTTGTTGTAGGTACAACAAATCCCATGTTCCGTTAGAACATGGGAGCCCCAAGATTATTAAATGCAAAGGTAATGAGTTAAAAAATTCCTTTACTGTTATGGGGTTTTCCATCATGTTTATTATGGTTTCATACCTTTACATTTGGATTAAGGTAATTAGGATTTTTCCTTTTGAAAATTTCTAGTTTTTTTACTGTTTTTTTCTGAAATTGCAGAAAGTCTTGTTTTTCTCTGAAAGTCATTTTCATCCTGCAATCCCACAATTGCAGATTGCGGGACCTGGTTTGTCCTTTTCAGTATGTTGGAATCCTGTAACCTGCAACCCACAAGATTATGGATTGCGGGAAGGCCTTTTAAATAGTTTTTCAACTTTTTTGTTCCGCAACCCACAACCCGCAATTGCGGATTGCAGAAAAATAGATTGAATAATAAGATTGTGTTGTGTGTTTCTGCAACCCGCAATTGCAGATTGTGGAAAGATTATTTCATTTTGAATAAAGAATTGTTTGTGTTCCCGCAACCCATAATTGCAGATTGCAGATTGTGGGAAGAATGTACACATTTGTAAAATAAACCCCCGCAACTTGACCTCGCATTCTGCAAGATTTGATCTCAGCCATTGATTCATTTTAATCTTACATCCTAGGTTTTATTCATCGAAAAATGATAAATATAGGGTTTTTTCTATTTTTCCTTATCCTTTTCATTTTTGAAAAATTACCTTGCTGAGTAGATTTTCACTGCGAGTTTTCTGGGGTCATTTTCACTGTTTTTAGTTAATTCAGGTTGGTTCTTCTACCATTTTCGCATTCTGTTGTTTACAGTTTTTGTTGCTTGTGAATTAGTTTTGATTTTTGATTTTTCTATTTATCAGAATTATCCAGTCTTTCAAAATGTCACGGAGTACTCGGTCCAAAACTGCTCACAAAGACCTGCTGACCAAAGACCCAAATTTTGGTATTTTCTCAGACACCATTGGCAGGATTACTGAAACCTACAAAATCGACTGGTCCAAAATCTACTCATTTTTTTATAACGATGACCTATCGGACATCCAGAATGACCAATTGGCATATGAGAGAATTAGGGATTCCTAGCTACATGCCATTGTTGCCCGACCCCCTATCCTTCCTTACACTGATGCAGTTAAATGGATTGTGGACCACGCTAACCCTAAAGACCAGTCATTTAATGACAGCGTGGGGTCACAATTGGCCACCTTCCTCCCAGAAGTTTTCGTTAGAGCCTATGCTCTTAAATTTTCCATCCAACCCCTTAATGCTGAGTTCATAGAGTCTTCTAAGACCAGGATTGATTTTGATGAAATGCTAAAGTCATGGATGCATAAACCTAACAGTTTTGTGCCTAGGGATGATAACCTATACCTGATTTCCTGGTTTAGAGAACCTTATTCCCTGTTGGCATCTATGATATCTAGACTGTATGGTCTCCCAAATTGTTCGGTATTTAAAGCTGGATGGGATCCGGTAGCCCATCATGTCCTAACGACTGGTGAATCTTTCCCTTGGGCATCTATCCTGTCATATGAACTAAAGACAACCATCCAAGCATATCAGAAATCATTGGCTCTAAGGAAGCCACATTTCTTCTTTTATTCTTTTGTCATTGATGTATTTTCCACATAATTTAAATATCCCAGCATGGGATGGCTTTGGACTCCATCAGATCCTCCTATCCATATTTACCATTCTGCATTGTGGGAGAGCAATAACATACCTTTGTTATATGACATTTGTGACCACTTCCTTGGAAGTATTTATTTTAAGATATTCAAAGAACAGGCTCTTGCTTTCTCAGCTGATGCCAGAACCTTCATTACTACAATTGGTGACTGGTATGTAGGTGAATCCTTCTCACATATCAGAGTTTGGGGAAGTGGCTCTTCTCACTTGCTTCCCAGGATAGTTCCTAATAGGTTGGTCATTGAAGAAGTATCCTATCAGACTTGTACAGATGGTGTATACTTAAAACCCACTGGTCCAAAGAGGAAGGGTTGGCCTAAGTTTCCCCTGAACCTTGGACCATTCGCCATCCCAACTTCAACTTGGGCAATAGTGTTGGGTGAAAATGGGTTCTTTTAAATTAGGTTATGTTGCCAAGAGAAGACATGATCCCAAGAAATTTCTTGATGCTCATTTCAAGAAAAACCATGTGAAAGGTGGTTATTGTCATGAAGATATTCTTGATGACTCCATATATCAAGGAGTAAATACATTTTCTGAAGTCCTAGCTAGGGCTAAGAATAGAGATGAACAGAACCACATCATGCTATATAAACAGGTGCTTAAAGCTAAGGTTTTAAGCTACCAAGCAATAGAAATGAATCTCATTAACCAAGTAAGAAAAGGAAGCTCAGAAAACATCTGGTCCCTTGACGCTAACCTGCAGTGATGGTGACAAAGGCAAAGGCCTCATGGAAGGTGCTCTAGAGGTAAAGATTGTTGAACACGTGAAAATACTAATCATGCAGCTCAACAATCAAAGCAGGAATTAGCAAAGATCACTTCGGTGTTGGATACCCAAGCAGCTGCAGCTGCTATGCCTGCTGTTGATATTCAAGTAACCTCTGCAGTTACTCAGATAGATGATGATCAAGTGGTAGCTGTAACTAAGCCAGATAAAATGCAGAAAACTCAAACTTCTGCATCTCAAATCCCTACCTTAGACATTATTGACTGTGATGTTGAAGATGAAGTACATCCTTCTGTGCCTGTGGTCGAGGAAGTGACTGAAACTTCACAGACCATTACAGATTTGTTGAATGCTATGGAAATGGATGACTCTGTCACAGACCAACAGATCCTAGGAACCATTTATAATTATGTTACCACAACCTCAACACTTCTACTTTCATCTATTCAATTTCTTTCAACTTTATCATCTAGGTCAAAATACCACCTTCCATATCTCATCTATTCCATACTATAACTTCCATTACTGCTCCACTTCCAACTAGCTCAGTTCCACTTCCCATTTTTTCATCTGCTTTAGTAGAAGTCCAGTCTTTGATTGTCCCTCTACAATCACCTTCATCCATTTTATCACCACCAGCTGCTGTTGAGAAAACCCCAGTCCCTCCTCCACTATCACCAGGTGACAACATCCATGTTCCACTTTCTGAGGCTTTCCCTTCAATCTCTTCCCCAACCTCTGTATCAATAGTTGTTCAAAACATCCCTTGTTTCCTAACTACTGCTCAAGTTACTATGTCTATACCTAGTCCCACCACTACTCAGACATCTTCATTGGTTTCAACAGTAAATGTGAATACATCATTTACTGAATTGGTAGCTGAGTTTAAAGAAGATATTGTAGTTCCTCTTGGAAATTATTTATACAATAAAGCAGCTAAGGCAGTGGTAAGGAGAGGCAAGAAAAGGAGTAGGGATCAAGGTGGATTGGAAACACCCACTCCTGATCAAATAATTTGGGCTAAGCAATCTGATGATGTCCAGGAAGAGGCAGTGGATACAGCTGTAGCATTGGGTGCATTTGCAGGTGCAAATTTTGATTCAATGAAGACACTGAACTAGGAGATTGATTTGAAGAAGGAAGAAGTGAAGAAGCTTGAAGAGCAATTGTCCAAAACCAATGAGGAGCATGAAGTTTATGTTTCTGATCTCAGGAAGATATTTGAAGACAGGTCTGAATATTTGGAGAGGAAGAACAACTCTCTCCAGGCTCAGTTATGTAATGCACAAGCTCTAAATGCTAGCAATACACAAAGGATAGTTGTGCTCGAAAAACAATGTGAGGATGCAACTGCAAGTGTTGCCTCCTCCGCTTTCTCTAGGTTTTCCCAGCAGGAGTTTAAAGACTTGGCCATCTGGGTCAATGTAGAACACCATAAACTGCTAACTGAACTGTTTAGCACTCTGGATGAAATTCAGGAGACTCACATTGCTTTTGGCAAGATGTCTGGTACTCTTGATGGGAAGATAGCTAAAGGACAGCAAGTCTCTAAGGCCAATGATGATGTCGTGGGATGGAAAAGGTACATTAAGGAGAGACTAGATGACCTCCCAGTTCTTAGTACTTTCCAACTCAAGAAAATAAGGACTGTGTTGCGTGCTTGGCATGATCTCAACTATATGGTTGAGGATACTATCTAGAAAGCACAAGCTATTTGCGGAAGGAGGTGGTTTGATGTCGACAATATCATGGAAGTGTTGCAATTCCCGCTCATAGAGCTTATTGAAAACGCCTGTCCGCCTAAATTGATGACTGAATAGGTGGAACCCCGATGTGAGGAGGCCAAAGAGAAGATTCAGCACCTGGAGCATATCAAAATTGAAGACATGGATCAACTAATCAGGCGACCCGTTGCCATGGAGGGTAAGATCCACATTTTTATTCGTATTTGGCATAAGCTAGCTAAAAACGAAATAGAAATTTTTAAGTGTGATGCCCAGCTGGGGCTTGAGTCAGCAAATTATCCAAATATAGATGATTTATTAAAGATTTGGGCCAAGAGGCAAGATTTTCTTGGCCATTAGTCTAATTCGAATTTTGTAATCCCTGTTTTGTGGGAATTTACTCTTTGTATCATTTTGTAATTAGTATTTAAAGGGTAGATCTCTCGTAAGGAAGGGATGGATGGATGAGGAAAGGAACAGAATCGCCATAAGAGACTGGAGATGCTCCGTTATTACAGACTATGTAATGTTTTGTAGGCTTTAATACACAGTTAGTTTTCTTCAGTTATCTCTTTTCTTATAATTTGTCAAATGTTTGTGATAGATTGTGGTTTTGCTTCAACACATTCATTAGACACTGTTTATTGTTTGCAATCAATAATCTGCATTGGTTTATAGTTCATATTTCTCTTAACTTATGATCTCTGTAATTGATGTTTTAAATGAATGTCTTCATCTAAAAACATTTTATCTATTTATGCAAATGATTCACAAAAAGTATTGAGTTAATGTTAATTTGTCAATTAACAGTCCAGATACAGGATAAGCTTGTATGTACTTAATTCTTTAAGTTTTTGTTGGTTGAACGTATTTAACTAATTACATCTTGAGCTACTGAGTTAGGATCCTTTTTTGCATGTCCATTAAATTGGTGAAGGGACTTAGTAATTTTTCAGATCAAGCTATCTTGTGCACAAACAAATCACTCCTCTTAGAATAGGCCTGGATTAGATTAGATTTCTTTTTCAAGTTAGACTAACTCTTAGGATTAGGAAAAATTTTGTCTTTCTCCATAGGAAGACAGATCCTTTTAGGACCAAACACTCACAAGTACCAGCGGAGGCCTTTGTATCTGTGGGTGTTAACCACACCAAACAGCTCGAGGATAGGGTAAAACTTGTGTAGGATTATATGAATCCTTTGCCTGGGTTTTCATCCCCTATTGTTTGCCTTGAACCCCATTCCAGCGCATACACAACCGAGGCATCAACACTCCCACAGTCACTAAGAAATTTGATTGGCATTGATGATTTTCTTTATTACCAAAAAAACCAACCAAAGAATCAATTTTTGCTACCCATCTAACATATGTTTTCACAACGGTCTCATATTCAGCAAGGCATACAGGAATCAGGCCGTCTATACCATGTTTGGATTAAGAAGCATAAACCATTCCAAGTGCCTCAAAAATGTACTCATGCTCCCCTGGGATATATGACATTGATTTTCTCACTTGCCTTAAATTTGTATATATTGAAAGACCATCTAAATTCAAGCTAATGAAGCTATGCAATATAGGACCCCTCAATAACTTAATCATCTCATAAATGGATTTAGTGGATCCACCATACCTTCTCCCTGCTTTTGGATGTGTCAGGTTGTGAAATATATCTTTGACAAATTCCCAAACGACATCTTTACCTTGTAATTTTCCTTGTTTATGTGCCTCACACACATCCTTGCAAAACCTAAATACATCTTTGATTTATGTAGATTCGAACAACGTGTCCTTTAGGGACCTTATTTTAATAGAGAGTATAGAAACCTTTGTCCTCTCCCAACAAAGAGCCCTCATTGTTTATCTATATCTAGTATTTCTAACCCTTGCAACATTTTTTAGCTCAGATTGAGTCAAAAAGTCTAATCTTCTCCCTTTCCATGTATCTCGTCCATGTATTTTAACGGGGATCATTGATTCACAATATAAACGCATCCTAAAGTCATCATAGTCTGGAACCAACTTACAAAACTTGCATTTCAATGATTCAAAATGGATCCCTTTTTCAGAAGCCTGCTGACAATGAATATGCCTATATGTACCATCAATACGGCATTCAGTACCATGATAACATAGCATCCTTGGTATGCTTCTCTATGTCCCATAATTTCCCACCCCTTTGATCATTCATTAGGGATTTTGTGTTCAATATCTCCCCATTTCTATCAATATATGGATACCAATACGCCCAACATTGTAGTATCAAGGGAGATAAATGATCTACAATAAGATAATAAAAGCAAACAAATTTTAAGATAAAAAATAAAATTATGTTCAATGTCATATGCAAATTAAATAAGCTTGTGAAATTAACATACCTGAAGTAGAAGGATTTTCACTTGTAGAACTCCTATGTGATAGTGGTGTTGATGATGGGACCAAGAACCTAGTCAAACTCTGTTGGGACTTATCATTGGTAGGCTTCTTGGGTCTCCCAACAATGTTAGTCCTCAACCCAATTGTATTATGTGAAGCCTCATCTGTAGTAGAAATTTCCTTGTTTGATTTCATATGTTCATTTAGAGAACTAACAATATTAACACTTGTTGGTACTAAATAAAACCATTTATTGCACTGTGTACATTCCACTTTTACCTTTCTCTTGTCCTCGTATCCTACAAGTGTTTCTTCCACCACTTTGAACAAATTTGGATCTTGTGTCTTGTTGAAATCATCCAATATTTTGATGGCTTTATCAATCTCAATTCGATCTCCAACCATTGATGTCTTCCTTTCTATGTTACATGAAGGAGTTTCACTACTTCCCACCCTTGAAATGTTACGTTGATGGGCCCTTGTTTTCATGTGATTGTTTTTGAAGTTGCGAAGTGTCTATGCTGCCAAATATATCTCCCCTGTTCCATAATCAATACCACAACTTTCACAACAGATCTTTATTTTAGATGTTCCCTTTTATGAATATGTTTTAAGAGTAACCTTCTCCTCAACAAACTCTTCCATTAAACTATTCACTTTTTGTTCCCAATATGCCAATATAGTAGAATCAACACCTATGTTTTGTTCTATCGAATCACACCCAACTTCAACTCTTGCTTGTTTATGCATAGGTTCCTCACGTGCTCTTCGATGATTTCAACATTTGGTGTTCTTTCCATTACATTTGATTGCAATGCTTCAGTAGCCAATGTGTCTAGTTTCCTCTTGATGCCTATAGGTGTTTTTGTAGCTTTCCATATTTTCTCTTGTGTTGCATGTAAAGTATATACTTGATTGTTGGTAAACTCAAAAGAATATCCTATGATATCATCAGGCACAATTTCTTGATGGATTTCTGCAAATGTAGCATTTGATTGACACCTAACTATGCCAAGGGTAAAATGTTCTTCACCAGTTACAATTACAAAGTCAAAATCATTGTCTGGATTCATCTACATTTCCATCCACATGTATCTGTTAGTTAGATAAAAATGGATAAATATATAGAAACATTTTTCAAAATATTGGATATAACATATATTTTTCAAAGTGGTGTTGAAACATTCAAACTAAAATTGAATTTATATAGAAGGAAATTCATTGAACTG
Source organism: Larix kaempferi (assembly GCA_027924585.1). NCBI lineage: Eukaryota > Viridiplantae > Streptophyta > Pinopsida > Pinales > Pinaceae > Larix > Larix kaempferi. The sequence goes on from BSBM01000073.1 coordinate 49,438,076, forward strand.
GAAAAATTGAGAAATATTTGGTTTATTCAATAGACAATTAACTGCCTCTTGTAGATATTAAATAACATTCCCAATAGACCCACTAGACATTCAACAAGTGGGTGGTCCATAATAGTTCCATTCTTTGGATATGCATACCCCACTATGCCATCACAGAAGCCTTACATAGGGAATCTGTTCCCCATAGGCATGATATGATTTCCATTTCGAGGCTTGTAACACAATGGGGAGGTGACTCATAAATGAAGGGTGGGGATTCATAGTGGATAATGGGGATCCGATGAACCCATATTAGGTGCTAGGGGAAGGACCTTTGCGGTGGGGGGGGGACCTTCTTGATTTTACGTAAAAAAGTTCAACACTAGAATTTTCTGCAACAAGTCGAAATTGCAATAGGTCATGTGTAGGTATTTGTTTATGCTTAAAGTATTCCAAGTTTAGTGAACATGGATTCTTCCACAACAAATGAATCTCATTTCTATATCTATACAAGATCAAAATTAATCCAAAATTAGAGTCGATTCTAAGGAAGTGAAGTTGGGATGTGTCCCATGGGGTTGGTCGATATACCACTTAGCGATAGTGATAGTTAGGGTCCTATGGAACAGGTTTGACCTAATATAATCATCAACGATGTTGTTTGGTGAGCACCATAGGTGAAACGAAAAGATACGATTTTAGGGGTCTTCCCAGCCTTCCCTTCAAAGTTTGGGATGTTTGACGGAAGTTTGGTATGCATATGGGGGAAGTTTGGATCATGTTGGATCGAATCATTGGTCAACCTTGTTAAATCAGGGAGGTTGAGGCTAGCCATAAATGACAAGATCACATTTTAGGACCTCCTTGCAGAGGTTTTCCTGGAGGATGATTCCCTGGTGGAGGGTTCCTAGGAGGAAGATTCCCTAGTGGAGGGTTCCCTAGAGGGGGTTGGGTTCCCCTTAGGGGGTTTCCTGTAGGAGGGTTCCCCTATGGAGGATTACTTGGAGGAGGCCTTTGCTAAAACTCACGTAAATTTTTAGATAAGGAGGGGTTTTGTTCATAACATTACTTTCTAGAGGTCACTCAAGTCTAGAATGCACATAAATCCATGTAAAAATAAGAAGAGATGGATGGGATAAAATTCGGGTTTTACATTTTTATTACAATAGTTCGATTGGACAAAGCTTGTCCTCATGGTTTCCATCTAAAATGTAGGGGGCTTATAAAATATGTTTCATGATTTAGGGACCAGAAACCAAACAAAACAACAAGGTAGAGTCCAACTGAAACAAAAGATGGAGAGGTCAACCATAATGTCTTCTTGTTTTATTAATACTCCAACTATTATCAAAGGATTAAAAATATTTTGGCCACATTTTTCCATTTTTTAAAGAATACTAAAAATAACAAATAAAATTATACCAAAGCACTACAAAATGAAAAGAAAAATAAATTCACAAGCATTAATGAAAACAAAAATAAATTCACAAGCATTAATTAAAACAAAAATAAATTCACAAGCATTGATGAATTTAAGTGGTTTTAGGTTTTTATGGTTTAACTTTTTATGGCTTCTTAATGAGGGTTTTCACATTTGGGTTATGTTATCATGGTTTTATGTTTTTATTTTTTGTCTACTAAGTTCAAATTTGTGGATTTTGGTATAAATTAAAATGAAAAAATGGACATTCCAAAAATAATAAAAAACTTAACAAGTGGTTTGGTGAAATAGCCCGAGAATAAGGTGAAGTTGTCCAATGGGTGCATAGGGGCATCTTCCTTGATTGAGGCTATTCTCTTACAATATTGACATTTCTAAACTTTTAACTAGTCACAACTATGCCAATCTAGGAATGATTTTCTTAAAGTTTTTCAAACACATAAATATAATTTTAAAGAAAACCAAGTGATTCCTTACATTTTTTTAAGTCTGTATACTAAAGTGGATGTTAATAACCATCATTATATTCATCAAAGAATGTTTGAATAAGCTGGGTTGGCAAGTGCAGGAGGAGTAATTTTTGACTCCATGGGGAATAAACAGAAAGAGTTTGCGTGGGGAATTGGCAAAAAGACCAATAATGGAGCCGAATGGCTTAGCCTCATTAAAGGTATCAAGACAACAAGAGTTATGGGAATTGATAAGTTGATGGTCATTGGCGATTCTTTAATCGTCATCATAGAAGCTAGAAGAATTATCAACTCTTGGAAGATACCTTCCTCCAAGATGCATTATCTCCTCGACAGCATCAGTAAAGAATTCAAAGAGTTAAAATTCTTTCACATACTGAGAAATCAAAATAGGCACGCAGACCACATGGCCAACAGAGGTGCCAGGCTACCCTATGGCTCCCTAGAATGTGATCATGAAACCATTGAAAATATTTGGATTCCTCAACCCATTGTTCCATAATATTATGAATACCTATATCTGCATTATTGTCTTAAGAAAATCTGTCTTAATCCTTAGACAACCAACTAATTGGCTCTTCGATTTTAGCTCCATGTCCTTGTTAGATTTCATAAAAACGCATGGGATCCTCCCATACTTCCGCATTTACTTCACCTAGCCAAACTGCCAGTTGTCTGGCATGCGACTACATTTTCTCAACTTAAATAAAGATTGTCTTTACCTCTTCTGCACTCCTGTCTCGTCTTGGCGTTGAGTTCACAGCCTTACTATCCATGTTCGAAATTCTAATTCTCTCCGCATAAAAGTAACCCCAATTTGTGAGATGGAGCATGTTTCAAGTTATTCTTCGCAGGAAGGGTTGGGTGCTTACTCAAAATGAATTCAGTGCAGCAAGACCATCCCTCTCGGCGTCTGCAGAAGGTTTATCTCATTGGCAGAAGAGGAGAAAGGCACTCAGATGATTGATGATCACTTCAACTCGCACAGAATGGGTTCGTGTCACAGACAGGCTGGAATTGGGTCTTCTCAAGGCTGTCACCAGGTTCTGGGAAACACTCAGGAAAATGAGGACCCGTGGACGCATATCCATGAACTAGAAGCTCAAGTTCGTTTGGTCAGACACGAAAATATGGAATTCAAGAAGGTTTTGTCCCGTCTTTACACTTTGGCTCAATGTACATATTCGGAAGTTAAGTCTCAAAGCAACAAGATAGCAGAGAAATTGGAACACTTGGAAGAGACATTGGGTCTCTGCTTCACACATAAGGCACGGAAGAAGGAAAAAATGGATATTTCAAGCAGCGAGATGAAGGACATTGACAGAAAAATGGACAAGTTAAAAAATTTCATGGTTCAAGCTAGAAACTTTGTCGACCTCAGCAACGATAGGAAGGAAACGACAGATTCTGATGGTGCCATAATGAACATTGGACTCCTCCACCCGTAGCAGACGGTGCCCCACTCTGGTTTTTGTTTTCATTATGTTATATACTATGTCTTTAAGTTTTCAGTCCCTTTTTGTTGAAAAATGCAGGCAGCAATATCTAGTATTCTTAGCTATAGCTTAGATAATCCTACTTTATAACATTTTTTATTAAGCAAACTCTGTAATTATGTTTTATTTCTGTACATTCCTCCTAGGACAGTTTATAAGGTGCTACAACTCTTTACATTTTGGAAAGTTTCACAGTTGTTTCAATTTCGAAAAAGATGATTATGGAGTGACGGATGCATCTCTGATAAGGGAGCATTATGTCCTCTGCTATATGTAAACTCTTCTTTTTTATATATCTAATGAAAATCATCAACCGTTTCTGTAAAAAAAAAATGTTTGAATAAACTTAATCTTCTAAAAGAGGAGGCTTCAAAGTACATAAAATATATAAAGATGCAATGTATTTTTTAAGAGAATTATTGCAAAAAGAAAATACAATTAGAAACTAAGTAGATGTATCACAATGGTAATAAATTAAATTAAAAAGAATTAAAATGTTTAAAAATACATAATAATAATAATAAAAGTCTACCATAATAACAATAAACTAAACTAAGTATTATATAGATAGATAGATAGATAGATAGATATAATAAAGAATAAAGTATAAAGTAGGATAAACCCATCTAAACTAGATCATATTTTAAAAAGATGTGTTTAGATTTGGATCTCTCTTCTTCTTTAATAGATAATTAAGATAAATTCCTCTCTAGTGGGGTCTTCTAATTCTACTTGGATTCTTTTAGACAAACAACATACTGTTTTTTGATTGATTATGTTCGATATCATATGATCTTCCAACACAATACATATCTTCCTTCTTTTCCAAAATTACCTTATTCACAAGCTAAACACAAATGATATTTATGTGATATTCCTACATATGAATACGTAACAATTCCTATATGATATCCTATATGAATATTTATGTGATATTCCTAATTATGATATTGACGTGCACGTAAAATTCTAACACATAACAATAGTATTAAGCAATTGAAAATGTCCCACAAGACAATACATTACCATTATTTGCATGAGAGTGGTTCTCAAACCTGATTTGATTCTTCATTTGATGCTTTCCTTGTACTAGTGAGCAACTAACTTGGGACAACACTTGAAGGTATCATTGAAATCCACATAATGAAGAACAAAATCAAGAAATGAAACTAATCAAAATTCCAAAGCCATGTAGGAGAGTCCATATAAAGCATACAGGGATGTCCAAGCCATTGCTGCCACAATGAATGAACTTTATATATCTCTCACGGATATTGATCATTTAACAAGTCCATAAATTTATTCAAAACTTTTAAGAAACAATTGTTTGACAGACGATATATATCGAAGAAACAATTTATTCAAAATTCAAAATAGATTATAGTGAAGATATACTACATTTTTTTTTACAGTGGACAGTAAAGAACGCTCTTTAAAATATCATTTTTAAATTTTTTATCATAATAAACTTACAAACTTAAAGGTAAGATAGAGAGTGAGGCAAGGCAGAAAGCGTAGAGGAAGTTCGGCATTTTAAAGTTTTATCATAATAAACTTACAAAAGTATATTAAAATCATTTTATTTCTAAATTGCACAATACAACATTACAATTAAAGGTTTAAAAAATATTATTTTTTATATAAATAAATTTATAAAGCACACCCTAAAAAAATTAAGCACTTCAACAATATAGGAAAAATTAAATATAATTTATCAGATGTTTTTATTGAACGAATTATTTTTAGCCTATTAACCCAGGAATATATATATATATAGACTGACAACATTATAACAGTATTATGTTACTATTTTAATATTAATTTGTGTTCCTCTTGCGCAATAAATATGATTCTCCTCTGAACATTTGTTGAGATCATACAACCAAAATGCAATATAAGTATTTGGAAAAAGTTGAATCCACAAGAACAAATTTTGAAACATAAAAAAAAAAATTATAATTTTGCAATAGTTTAAATCAAGGAGTTTTGTCAATAGTAATTGGGAAAAAAACACACGTTGAATTTTCCATTGAATATAAATTCTAAAAAAGATTATGTATAGAAAATTTCGCCATTCTCAATTTTGTTTCGTTTTTGTTGCCATTGAGATGGTTCAAAACTTAATAGCTTTGGTAAATAAGTACCTTAAGCAATAAATTTCTCGTTCCATATATTGGTAAACAGAAAAGAAAACTACGTGTAATGTTGAGATTGGGGTACATTTATGTGCTTCATATTTCGAAACGAGAAAACTACTAGCCATTTCCCTTACCTCTCCCCCGAGAATGTTGGGATCTGGATGGGCGATGTAAATACAACAATTCAATCTAATGATCAGAGGAGTACTACTGTGCAACAAATACTACATTGTGACCATTTTCCCAACCTAAATGATTCGATATCCTAAATGGACTATCCTTTATAGGAATCCACTATTCTGAAAGTTAAGTAGAACAAGACTGTTGGTTGTGGAGCCAAATCTTCTCAGTCATGCACCCCAGCGGACTGTACACTCATGCCCCTACCTTGGGGTTCGGGGTTTGGGGTTGTTTTCGCCAACAGTTTTCGGGCCCATGGTTTTGGGTAACCCGTGGTATTTTTCCATTGTATCTCCCTTATAGAAAAAAGACATTGTAATACGCCTAGGGTTGATGTATTAGGTTTTATGCATTGTAAAGATCTCTGAGATCAGGAGAGAGACTGTGAGACAGTGAAGAGGAAGTACAGCGGCTGTGCTGCAAGTTGTATTCCTTCACTTTGCTGGACGGAATAATAATAAGGACTGGCAACTTCAGTGTGGATGTAGCCCAAGTTGGGGTGAACCACGATATATCTGTGTCTCTCTTGTAATGTGTGTGTGATTATATTTGCATTTCTATTTATTGTTATTGCTCTGCAATCCTGTTTTTTTTACAATTGGTATCAGGGCCAAAGGTCTATTTGGCAGATAAACCCGCAGGAAGCTAGGGTTTCTGGTTCGAGTGGGAGCAATGGCAGAAGAAGGAAAGTTTAAGGTCGAGAAGTTTAATAGAAAATACTTCTCGTTATGGAAGATGCAAATGGAGGACTATCTGTACCAGAAGGATATATTCCTACCATTGGGAGGAAGAGCAAAGCAGCCGACGGCTATGAAGGACGAAGAATGGGAGGTTCTTGACAGAAAGGCTCTGGGAACAATACGGTTGAGCTTGGCTTCATCGATGGATTTCAATATTTCAAAAGAAACGACAACAGAGGGTTTGATGAGCACACTGGGTAAGGTGTATGAAAAACTCTCGGCCTCCAACAAGATATTTCTAATGAAGCATTTATTTAATATGAACATGTCTGAAGGTGGATCTGTTACTAATCATTTAAATGAGTTTAATACGGTTACAAATCAACTAAGTTCTGTAAGTGTGAACTTTGATGATGAGGTTAGGGCTCTTCTAATCTTGTGTTCATTGCCAGAAAGATGGAATAGCTTGGTCATGGTTGTAAGTAACTCTATCTCTGGTTCAATGTAACATCCCTCCAATTTGACCCTAATTATTATTATTATTTTTGTAAAATAATTATAATTATGAAAATAGGCCATGGTGAGGAGCTCAAGGCCAAGGCCCCACCAGTGGACCTCGAGTCAGTATCATGATTATAAGTCTCAGTTAAGACTACAAAATTAAGAAAAGTAAATGCAACTAAACGATAAATGACCAAACCATCCAAAATAAAAGATGAGATGGCAGACAAGCCATGAGATCGAGTTTTCTAATGACTAGGGCACATGAGGATGATAATATGTTTTACTTAAACGACTTAAACAATTAGGGCGCCATCCGAATAGAGTTTAGCCCTAAGTAGAAAACCTAAACTACTATAGTTAAATAGTAAACTTATGTGGCTTCGACCTAATTCTACATGCATTAACCTACCATCGTGAAGGGCAATATCTAATGGCTGTTATAAATGGATTAAAAACAATGGGGTGACTTGCGACAAAGATCTAAGTAACAAGTCTTATGATAAATGATGAAGCCATATGACATTAAGATACTTTGACCTAAATTATCCTTATCCTATACAAGGAAACCATGTAAAGAACCATCCTTACCAACAATTAGTTGAGGATTATGTAGGACTTATTAGTAACTAAACCCTTATGTATAATTAATTAATACGTAGTGCATCCCACCATAAGAGTAATAGATATATTCCTCTCTAAGGGGTGGCGTGAATAATTGTTGCCTCGATTACGATTCTCCTCAGCTCCACGATCAACCACCTTAAAGACTCAACATGATGGACGTGAATTAAGGAAGTTAAAATTAATGAATGGTTTCTAGGAAGTTACCTCCGAGACGGGGATAGAGGGCCGTTGCTGCAATTACATATTGGCAACCATCCCACTATAAACTTTCATAGTAAGTATGTCGGTAGTGGAGGGAGTTCGGGAGTGTTTTTCAACAAGAAGTTCCTTAGTGGGAGATAAAATTTATGATAGTTTCCATTTGGCACTAATTGTCGAAGTAATTGATGAAAAGGTCCCTTTTAAAAAGAGGAAAAATCCTTTTGAGGGGGGGAGCTCGTTTTAAAGATTTGGGGAAAATCTATGTGCATTATGATGCTCAATTCATGATCCGTTTTCTTGCTCATGCATGTAGGAGAAATGATATTTCTGCCCATTAAAGTCATAAATCTAGGGTTCTACTAGTGGTATACAGTCTTAGCCTTTTGTTTTGGGTGATGATGAAATCGTGATCCATTGTCTTTCTTACGAGATGCATGCTGGATGGAATCGCAAGGGCGGTCTCCTTAGTATAGAAACAATGAAGTTATGCCTGCATTGACTCTATAATTTTTTTTTCTTAAACTCTGCATTTGTTTATGTAGTTTGACTAATGCCTTTGTCTAGATCCAAATTGAGATTTTGTTAAATGGCCGTAAGAATCGAAATCCACAGCTATTTGGTGATCGATATGTTGAAGTTGTGTTTTGTATAGAATCAAGATTAATATACCTCTAGAAAATAGTGAATTTGCTTGAAGGCGTTTATAATGTTTCACGGATCTCTAATTGTCTAGGAAATCACTATGGAGGATTTATATTCTATACTTTTTAGCAAAAACAAAATGTGAATATATTCCTTTTAATGCGTGTATAGTGGATTTATGATATGCGGATTTCAAGTACCTGGATGGAATCGCAATAGCGTCCCTCCTATAGCCTTTATAAGGGAAATATTTTATACTTGTGATTAACTTTGGATCACTGGATCTGCACACGGTAATATTGTTTTGAATAACAATAGTGATCACCTTAAGATAGAGTTAGTGTTTATTAATGGACTAATCTTGTATTGTTGCACACAACAACAATGGTTGGAATCGTAATAGTGACCTCCTTTTGGATAGAGCTAGGGTTTATATATAATTACGGTAAGAAGAACGAATAACCCAAATTGAATCTTTGTTTGCAATATTGCGGTAAGTGAAGTCATTGTTGGATAGTGTTGTACGGGTACGCACCAAGCTAAAAGGTTTGTTTGATGTCAATTTCTTGTTTATTGTCTTCTCCGAGAGATCTATGAAATCTGCATGTTGACCTATTTACCGATTGACAGAAGTTTTGTTTCTTTTATATCTACAAAGCTCATAGTGAACCAAGCATTGTTTTTACAGGGTCTAGATCTTCATCTCCGTGATGCTTTTAAATACTAAGTCTCATCTCTGCTTTAGAGTTTGATAACACTGTAATGTATCTCAAAGGTGGTCGGTTCACTTGGTCCTGAGTTAAATGTGTTTATCCAAATGAAGCTGCCTGGGATAACAACATCCTTCTTTTATGGATAGTGCCATATGAGGATATTTCTTTTCATGCAGTACCAATGGTGGTTTTAGTGTTGGCAGATTCAAGGGTTTGTTTTACAGTTACGAATAGTTAAGCGTTGGCCCGTAAAGATCTCGATACGAGATCGGAGAATACTGTTAGATTTATTTATGGTCTAGCCACCCAAACAAAACCTGATGGAATAGTGGATGCCTTTAGTTTTCTTGAGAACCTGTTTGCATTTAAGAAGGCGGCTAACTTGTTTAAAAGAAGAATGAGGTTCGTTGTGAGTATAACCTTTTTCCTGTTGATCTCTGTGCTGGAAGGCGAGTTCTATTTCAGAATTGTTTACCTATTTTTTTTAGATAGTCTCTACCCTGTTTGGAAGTAATCACATAAGTCTCAATATATATATATATATATATATATATATGTGTGTGTGTGGCTTTGGCGGATTTTGTTAAACGATCTCATCCTTGGATCTTTGATTTCCCAACTTTGGAAAATAGATACGTACTTAATTAGTTCTTAACTGATGCTTTTGTTTGGTCGTTGAAAGGAAAGATGTTGATGGATATATATATGTGTGTGTGTGTGTGTGTGTTCCTCACTGAATCATTTTTCATTCTGATATTGTTACATGCTGAATACGTCCAAGCGGTCAGGTTGAATTTTTTTTCTTTGTTTTAGTATTTCCGTATTAAATGAGTTCCTTGTTGTGGTTATATGAATTGATTGCTTCATAAGATGGCTTGGATCTAAACTTTGATGGATTCTTTCTATTGAGCAAGTTATAGACCGGATTGATAATTCGCTTGTGTGATCGTATCACTATAGCTCAGTTATATTTTTGCCGCCGATAGATACATATGTATATATATGGTGTACTAAGCTTGATATCAATCCTAGCTGGATCATTATCTTAATAACATTTTTTGGTGCTTATTTTAATAGTTGCAATCTACTATTTATTGCCCTGCTTATAATCTTATAGACATATATAAATATATGAATGTGTTGGAGTCGCATTTCAACCCTTCTTGATAAGATTTCATTGGAAACCATTAAATACTTAGGTAGGTATCTATTCGATTACTTTATTACTTCAAGATAGAAAAGTTTATATAAATTCATGTAATAACTATCTCTATGCTGGTAGATAGACAGGACAGTATATATATATGTTTTTGAGATGATTAATTGATTTCCCAAGTAACTCCTCTCTAGGGAGAGTATTGAATCATCATTAACACTTTACATATAAAATGGTTAACATTGTGTTTCGAGAGCTAGTTAATTATTGTCTAGCTTTACAGGAAAGCTTTAATCACTATAGGAGTTGCACTTCATAAAAGTCTCTATAAGAGTAAGGAATGCATAAAGATGTTTCCCTAGTTGTTACAATACCCTTGTGTACACATTGAAGAGGAAGGGTATAACCCTTAGACTATGAGAATGAAGAATCCAATATTTGTACTAAGGTTATTAAAAGTCGACTTGTTATATGTACATAGAACTCTAAGATGTCTTGACGATACTCTCGGTGAGAGAGGTTAATGCAACTTCTTTGTTTCCGTTTGTAAACCATGAGTCTTGTTGTAGCAACTAAGTTGCTCTTGTAATCCTACTACTTCTTCTCAAATAATAAAAGATGCACACACTTTTGTGGACTAGCTCGTGTACGGGTGAACCACATTACTCTTGGTCTCCTTATGTTTTCTTATGGTGTTCCTCAATGTGTCTATGTGTATGAGTACTTAAATTCCTTCTTAAATACTTATGATAATGCCACTATGTTCACTTTATGATTATGTTAATATTGTATCACTTATGATGATTTCCTAGTTCGATCAACTAATAAACGATGAACATGTGCATTTCATCTATTATGTCTATGTCAACTTTCTTTACGCATTCGAATGTTTTAGCAATTGTTAACTCCTAATGTACCCTTATTTTGCATCTTTAGTTGCTTTATGGGATTGATAATAGCGAATATTCTATAGTTACCGCTAAATATGGAAAACAGTTCAGTGAACGTATTAAATCGTATTCGTGCTATCCAGCTAAAGTGTCGCATGATTTGTTTGGTTACGTAGACATACGTTGTCAAGAAAATAATTAAATTCCAAGATGTTGCTCTATTATTTTATAATGTTTAAAGGGTGAAAAAGGGGTTGCACAAGTAGGTACAGATACATCATCCAATATAGAGTTATGTCATTACACGTCATTACGACATGTATGGATTGATGATTGCAAATATAAGTACTACGATACTTCTTATGTTGTAATTATCTAGGCAATTAAATAATTGCGAGATGTTTAAATGTCGTTTTCATTTTTAATAGTAATTTAAAATTCCAAAATTTTATACTCCCGTGTAGTAGTTATGAGTGAATAAACCTTTTGGAAGGTTTTTAATTTTTTATTAAATTCGGGTATGTGACATTCAAACACCTTGAAATTTGATGATGTTATTGGTGTTATTCTTAGCGAGGAAATGCGAAGAAAAAGCACAAGTAAGGTAATGTGTTGACCATGGAGAGCAGGGGAAGACAAAAGGAGAGAGGAAAGAGCCAAGGTAATCGCAGCAACTCTAAAAATGGAAGATCCAAGTCCAGACTGAGAAAAATAGAGTGTTTGAACTATGGAAAGAAAGGACATCTGAAGAAAGACAGCAGATCTCTAAAGAAGAAAGGAGATGCATAGAAGGAAACTACCCAGGAAGCAAATGTAGCAGGTGATGTGTTATAAGATGCTTTGATTCTTGCATTAGATAATACAAGTGATTATTGGGTAGTAGATTCAGGGGCTTCATGTCATGCTACACTCCATAGGAAATATTTTCATGATTATGTTCCAGGTGATTTTGGACATGTTTTATTGGGTGATGATGAGCCATGTAAAATTGTTGGAATGGGTAAGGTATGGATAAAAGTTAAGAATGGAACTAATTGGCTATTGAAAGATGTTAGTCATATTCCTGCTATGAAAAGAAATATCATCTCAACAGGGCAGTTGGGAGATGGCGACTGTCTATCTACATTTGGAGAAAAGTGGTGGAATATCACTAAAGGATCAATGGTGATAGAAAAAGGAGATAGGGTAGGGATGTTGTATTTATGTCCTCATAATACTGACCATTCTATCTCGTTAGCTTCCACAGGAACAGATACAACATTGTGGCATCATAGGCTTGGCCACATGAGTGAGAAGGGGATGCAGATTCTCCACTAAAGGAAGTTGCTGCCAGATTTGAAGCAGGTAAGTTTGGAATTCTGTGAAAATGTGTTTATGGAAAATAGGAGTTAGATTTCTCAGGGTTGGGAAACAGAAGAAGAATGAAAAGTTAGAGCTATTGCATACAAATGTATGGGGACCGACTCAGGTACAATCTCTTGTTGGCTCTCATTATTATGTTACATTTATTGATGATGCAACTAGTAAAACTTGGGTTTATTGCATTAGACAGAAATCTGATGTGTTTGCTACTTTTAAGAAGTGGAAAGATTTGGTTGAGAATGAGACAGGAAAAAGGTTGAAGTGTCTCAGATCTGATAATGGAGGTGAGTACTGCGACAAGGAGTTTAATAGTTACTGTTCATACCATGGGATTCATAGAGAGAAGACAGTCCCGGGAACACCACAAGAAAATAGTGTGTCTGAAAGGATGAACAGAATGATCATGGAGCGTGCAAGGTGTATGAGATTGCATGCAGGGTTTCCTTTACAGTTTTGGGAAGATGCTGTAAATACTGTTTTTTACTTGATACAGAGGACCTTCAAGTGCTTTGGATGGTGGTATTCCATAGGAGGCATGGACAGATAAAAAGGTAAACTACTCAATTCTGAGAATGTTTGGTTGTGAAGCATTTGTCCATATTGATAAAGAAAATCGAACAAAGCTTGAAGCTAAATCCAAGAAATGTACCTTTATTGGATATGGGGTTGATGATTTTGGTTATTGTTTATGAGATTATGAAAATCACAAAATCATTAAAAGTAGAGATGTCATATTCAATGAAAAGGTCATGTATAAAGATCAGTTGCAGGGAAAGAAACGGGAAGAGGAAAACACAGAGTACACAATACTTGATGAAATTCAAGAAAATGAAGTTCCAAAGGTGCCAGAAAATCAAGAACAACAGCAAGTACCTGAAACTCCTGCAACTGCAAGAAGATCTACCAGGTTAAGTAGACTCCCTGAATGATACTCTCCTTCAATTTATTATTTGTTGATGACTGATGCTGGTGAACCAGAATGTTATGAAGAAGCAATGCAGGTGGAAACTAGAAATAAGTGTGAGGAAGGCATGAATGAGGAGATGGACTCATTGGTAGGAAACCAGACTTGGGATTTGGTTCAGTTGCCTGTGGGTAAAAGATCATTGTATAACAAATGGATTTACAGGTTGAAGGAAGAAGAAGGAGGCAAGAAGCGATACAAGGTGAGACTTGTTGTAAAGGGGTTTGGATAGAAGAAAGGTATAGATTTTGATGAAATATTTTCTCATGTTGTTAAGATGACTTCAATTAGGACTATCTTAATGTTAAATTTTCAGAATTTACATCAATCTGATCTAGGATCTTAACTGAGAGAACAACATGTACATCATATCTACAGCATATCAATCATGGAGACAATAATGCAAGCACACAAGAGACACAAAGATTTACTTGGGGAAAACCATAAAGGTGAAAAACCCCAATAACTTCCTCAGAGATAGATAGAGCAATGATACAACCAACCATGAGAGATAGACATAACCTAGCAGCAGATCCTCCTCCTCCATAAGCGCGCCACTCCTCCTTGAGTGCATGTGTGAGAAGTGAGTGAGCAAATAGAGTGCCTCCCGCACTCTATTTATACTTGACTTGACTTGCCTTTTTACCTAACTCATGTAGGCTCGAACTTAGCCACATAACATAATGATGACTGGGCCGACCCCCAATAGGGTGGTCTAATAACCCTTTGACCCACATGGCCGACCCCCAATAGGGTGGTCTAATAACCCTTCGACCCACATGACTTATACAGGGCCGACCCCAACAAGGTGGTCTAATAACCCATCAAGTATAAGTTACGACACTTACAATATAAATGACGACACTTCCGTATAGAGGAATAATACCATCTCTATAGGAGTACATACAACATATATGAAATACATTCCGAAGTTACATATACATCAGCACTCCCTCTTAACTAGGAAGGTATTTCTTAGCACAGTTCTTCTAGCACAAGTCGTCTTCTCTGGATCATCGTCACTGGATAATTGTCATCGAGTCATCATCATAGTCATTGTTGCTGCTATCTCAATCAATCTCTGAATCTACTCATCATAGGAAGTTCTACAGAGCCAGTCCTTTTTCATACTGGATGTAGGCCCACCACCTGTAGGTCTTCATCATCACTGGCCATACTATGGAATCCTTAGGACTTATTACGTGCGTCACAAAACCTCGAAAGAGCATCCCAGGATGTTACGGGTACACAACTCCGACCTGTAGGATCTCCCAGGGCGCTATTATATGTGACCCCACCACAAAACCTCAAAAGAGCATCCCAGGATGTTACGGGTACACAACTCCGACCTGTAGGATCTCCCATGGCACAAATTACATGTGGTCACCACAAAACCTAGCAAGAGCATCTCAGGATATTATGGGTACACAACTCTGACCTGAAATCTCCCAGGGCACAAATTACATGTGGTCATGGCAAAACCTCGAAAGAGCATATCAGGATGTTACGGGTACACAACTCCGACTTGAAATCTCCCAGGGCCCAAACTACATGCCATAGGACAAAACCTCGCAAGAGCATCCTAGGATGTTACGGGTACACAACTCCGACCTGAAAGATCTCCCAGGGCACAAATTACATGTCCTCCCAGAGCAATGTCTCGAAAGAGCATCCCAGGCTGTTATGGGTACACAACTCCGACCTATAGGATATCTCAGACATGCTCCTCTGCACAACCTGATCCACGACCACAAAGTATCATCCTGATACTCACCATACATCATCCTGATGTACACATGATCATCCTGATCATCATCACTGCAACGTCCTACTGCATGTCATCTTGAGCAACATCCTGAAGCTCATCATCCATGACCATCCTGATCATCACTGCAACATCCTGCTGCATGTCATCTGGAGTAACATCCTGAAGCTCATCATCCATGATCATCCTGATCATCACTGCAACATCCTGCTGCATGTCATCTGGAGCAACATCCTGAAGCTCATCATCCATGATCATCCTGATCATCACTGCAACATCCTGCTGCATGATCCACCTGATCATCAATGCATTTACCTGATGCATACCAACTATCTACCTGATACATATCATCATACATGATCCTCCTGATCATATAATGTATCCACCTGATACAAATACAAATACATGATACATATCACCATACATGATCCACCTGATCATACAATGTATCCACCTGATACATATACAGATACATGGTCCAAGCATCCAACATGATGCATATACAAAATACATACACATGATCCAACTGATCATATCCAGCATCAACATGATGCCTACATACATACATAAAAAATGATCCAACTGATCATATCCAAGCAGAAACCAGAACATCATCCTGATGCTCATCATCCAGCGCTTACATCCACAGCCATGTGAAGGATCCTCCTTCCAACATGCTTGGAATGGCTTCAGCAAATGTGTCCATCACTTCTTCTTTGAAGTGTCCTCGATCTGAAGAACGCCAAGCCTCTCTCTGAAGTACTCGAACTTCACTCTAGCTAGTGGCTTCGTCAGCACATCTGCAATCTGCTCGTCCGTCGCAACATACAGAAGCTTCACAGCTCCTCTCTGCACCATATCCCTGATATAGTGATATTTGATCTCTATGTGTTTCGACCTGTCATGAAACACTGGGTTCTCGGACAGCTTCACACAACTCTCGTTATCACAGAAGATACCAGTAGCCTCCACCGGGAGATCAAATAACTCAAACAGTAGCTTCCGTAGCCATACTGCCTCACAACTAGCTGAACAGGATGAAACATACTCAGCCTCAGCTGTACTCAGTGCTACGCAGGACTGCTTCCTGCTGAACCAAGAGATCACACCTGATCCTATACTGAAGCAACACCCAGATGTGCTCTTCCTATCTGCAGCACTGCCAGCCCAATCTGAATCAACATAACCCTGCAAATTAAACTTTTGATTCGCTTCATACTTGATCCCATAATCCACTGTACCCTTCAGGTACCTCAGAACATGCTTTATAGCAACCAGGTGAACACTCCTCGGATCCGTCAGGAACTGGCTCAATGTGTTCACAGCAAAGAAAATATCCGATCTCGTGTTCGTCAGGTACATCAAGGACCCAATCATCTGACGATACATAGAGATATCAACTGGATCAGATGATGCATCACATAGAAGCTTCAGATTCGATGCCATAGGTGTGGCCATAGCCTTGCAGTCCATCATCCTGAACCTCTTCAGGATCTCTACTGCATACTTCCCTTGTCCAAGGAAGATTCCATCCCTCTGCCACACCTCCATGCCAAAAACAAATAGTGCATCAACCCCAAGTTCTTCATCTCGAACTCGGCATTAAGCTTCCGCTGCATGTCGGCAATCAATCTATCTTCACCTGTAACAAACAGGTTATCCGCATACAACTATTCAAGAAAGCTGTCTTGAAATCCATCTAGTGTATCTTCTATTTCATCACTTTTATATTTCTCTATGGTGCCATCTGCCGCATGCTTGATCTTGATAGATCCATATCGAAGTCATAACAAACTTCCCTTCAACTCTTGGGACCGCATCCCAAACATCATACTTCATGATCGACGGATCATGGCATTCTTCCCGTATCCTAGGAACTTCAATATCTTCAATAGATAATTTTGTTGCTTGAACAAATGTTGTAGTTCTTCTTTTGCAGGAGATGGCATACGATCTTTCCTACACAAGAAGTTAAATTGCATGATTAGAAAACATCTCATAGTTTTCAGAACAAATTCTTACACATAAATAAATATGTCATACAGTCATGCAATTATCTTAGCCAATGCTTCAATACAACATTTATCCATATTCCGTAACTTTCTAGATGCCTTCCAATCTCTACCAGAACATTGTTAAGAGTGTGCACAACTCCCAACATGTCAGCAAAGAGGTTTCATTCTAGATAAGTAGCAATGGAATGTTGTACAGTTCCATAGGATACTTACCCAACACATGCATATTAGTAGTATACTGTTCATTATTGCAATCATTCTAATATGCACAATACATATCCTAAGTCTAGGAACATGAGCATATACATCATTGAACAATTTTATTTAAACAAACAAATATGCAAGAAATTAAAATACTTATCTTTGCTTGTTCGTTGGGTGGACTCCCTCTGAATCTTTGCTTCCTTACAGGAACTGC
Source organism: Larix kaempferi (assembly GCA_027924585.1). NCBI lineage: Eukaryota > Viridiplantae > Streptophyta > Pinopsida > Pinales > Pinaceae > Larix > Larix kaempferi. Next base: position 49,455,714 of record BSBM01000073.1, read on the forward strand.
TGGAGTCCTAATCTGAAGTAGCTTCTTCTACACCTTTCTATTGTGGAAAGATGGTCAACTCCCTCTGACTATCTGCATCCTTGTAGAAACTACTGAAGTGTGTTTATTTGCTTTCTTGCAGGAACAACTGGAGTGTGCTCCCTCTTGATCTTTGCTTCCTGGATTACCTGTCCTTGAACTTACATTCATCCTTGGTCCCTATGCATGCTTATTAGTATCATGATTGTGTTATCCTTGTGAACTCATATAAAATCATACATTCATTAGTATACTATTAAAACACAATAATCTCAAGCATGTATAGTCATGATCATTTCAAATAGAAATAATAAACATTAGCATTCAAGGTTTATGAAGGATTCTTATGGTTAGTCAAATCATAAGAAACATAACATGTTTAAACCTATAATTACTCAAACCTATGACTCTTCGTGATTCTTCTAGTTAGTCATATCATCAATTATGGTAAGAAACATAATATGCATACAACCATGATTATTCAAACCTATGACTTCATGAATAATCATTATCAAACAACACAACAGTATAAGATCCTAACACAAGGTAGGATTATATCTTGATATAGGAAAAACATACTTGGATTAGCATGCTAGCTATTTATGTCTAACATACTCACATGATGTCTTCTTGTTCTTCTTCAATGACTTGTGCTAGTAACCTGTATATCTCATAGGTTAACCATTATAAAACCAAGTTATACATACCTCGTAAATGGATCTTCTATGAGATCCATGACAATGGATGAATCTTTGTCCTCATGTTATCATGATCATATGTTCTTGGACCAGAACATGATTTGTCTTTCTTGGTTTACCTTTCATGTTAGTAGACAACATAAACCTCATACAACACCATAATGCATTAGTACAATCATAAGTGTCAACACCCTAACCAATGAATATCTTCTATCATTCATTCATAATTTTGTTAAGGTGATACGACAAATCTAAAATCAAAATTGTACTAACCGTAATAACATGAAGACAAACATACCATAAACTTAATCATGGACAAATATCGAAACATACCTCGATGAGTCATACCTGTCGAGATCGCTTGTAATCTTCTTATGTAAGGCCTTAGCCTCATCTCCCTCTGAAACAGGAACTTCTTCACTCATGCAGATGATCAATCCATCTTCTTCTAGGATTAACCCAATCCACTTGATTTGCAAGAACTGGACCTGGAGCTGGATATGGGTTTGTCAAAGAAACCCCAAAAATTCAAACTTTGAATTTCAAACTTCCGAAAGGATAGAAATATGCGCCTTGATGAGCTGATCAAACTGGTATATTCAGAATTTGAAAACTGCAAAGTTTCACTCCTCAATTTTTTCTTTGAAACTTCTGGATTCACTGGACGTGAACCTGAACTGGGGTTTGATGAAGCCCACTCTTTTTCCCCATAAAAAGGTTTGATCCAAATCTCTAAGCTTCTATTTTTTCTGAGGAGCTTCCAGCCATGGTCACAGATTTCAAAAATTCCCATTTTTACAGAAGCCCTAATTTTCCACTTTTCTGATCAAAGTCCCGATCTAGGGTTTGATCAAGCCCGGACTTTTTCCCAACCAAAAATTCTGATCTTGGTCTCTAAATTTCTATTTTGATGAGTAGCATTCAGCCGTGATCTCCGATTACAAAACTTCCAACTTTCTCCAAAGCCCTAAATTCCGGAAGCCATGAATGAAGGTACTCAAAAATAATTCTGTTTTGACAGAAATATGTACCTGATTGTTTCTGGTGTACCTCCAAACTTTTCTATCCAAAGGGTCTGAAAAAGTTTTCTGAGATAGCCTGACCTGTTATCTTTCCATCCTGACAGGTCTGACCTCAATTGGATTCTCTGAGAGAGAGTTATGTCAAATGTCGCAACGTGACCTGTTTTGGGATAAAAAAGGAGAGCGAACTTGTATGGCTTGCCACGTGTCACTGTTTGAACTTCGGCCTCTAAAAAATATTCCTGAGATAGCTTGGCCTGTTATATTTCCATCCTGATAGGTCTGACCTCAATTGGATTCTCTGAGAGAGAGTTATGCCAAGTGTCGCAACATGACCTGTTTATGGGATAATACAGGAGAGCGAACTTGTACAGCGTGCCACGTGTCACTGGTTCAACTTCGGACTCTGAAAACGTTTTTTGAGATAGTACAGTCTGTGTACTACCTGTCATTTTTTACGAAAGTTCCTTTGGAGCTTCCTAGCCTAGGTTATGACCTTTTTCCCAAGGTCACCTGATTTTCACGCAGATCTGGAAGAGACAGAAACCCTATATTGTACAGATCATAAATCACAAATTACAACGAATTAGAGGTTTTCCTTTGGACACAAGGTACATGGGGATCTTAGCTTCAGCCTGTAACAATTTCAGATTCGAAAAATTCTCCAAAACTGATTTATAGTGAAAGTGCTACGATGACTGGTTTTTGCTATATCAAGCCCTAGCATCGTAAGTGCAACAAGTGTCATACATGCCATATCATGCCTTCTTTCAGGCTAGCTCTAATACCATGTTAAATTTTCAGAATTTACTTCAATCTGACCTAGGATCTTAACTGAGAGAACAACATGTACATCATATCTACAGCATATCAATCATGGAGACAATAATGCAAGCACACAAGAGACACAAAGATTTACTTGGGGAAAACCATAAAGGTGAAAAACCCCAATAACTTCCTCAGAGATAGATAGAGCAATGATACAACCAACCATGAGAGATAGACATAACCTAGCAGCAGATCCTCATCCTCCATAAGTGTGCCACTCCTCCTTGAGTCCATGTGTGAGAAGTGAGTGAGCAAATAGAGTGCCTCCCGCACTCTATTTATACTTGACTTGACTTTCCTTTTTACCTAACTCATGTAGGCTCGAACTTAACCACATAACATAATGCTGACTGGGCCGACCCCCAATAGGGTGGTCTAATAACCCTTTGACCCACATGGCCGACCCCCAATAGGGTGGTCTAATAACCCTTCGACCCACATGACTTATACAGGGCCGACCCCAACAAGGTGGTCTAATAACCCATCAAGTATAAGTTACGACACTTACAATATAAATGACGACACTTCCGTATAGAGGAATAATACCATCTCTATAGGAGTACATACAACATATATGAAATACATTATGAAGTTACATATACATCAACACTTAAGTCTAGTGGCGGTAGAAGATTTGCATCTTGAAGAGTTAGATGTAAAAACAGCCTTTCTCCATGGAGATTTGGAGGAAGATATATATATGCAGCAGCCACAAGGGTATGAGGTCAAAGGTAAGGAAAATTTGGTATGCAGGTTAAAAAAGAGCTTGTATGGCTTGAAGCAAGCTCCAAGGCAGTGGTATCTAAAATTTGGCAGGTTTATGACAGAACAAGGTTATAGTAGATGTCATTCTGACCACTGTGTTTATTTCAAGAAGCTAGATAATTAAAGATATATTATCTTGTTATTGTATGTGGATGACATGCTTGTTGTGGGGTCTAACATACAAGATATAAATGTACTCAAAAGGAAGCTAGCCAATTCATTTGCGATGAAGGATTTGGGTGCTGCAAAGCAAATCCTTGGTATGAGAATAACAAGAGACAGGAAAAACCGCAAATTGACATTGTCTCAAAGTGAGTACATACAAAAGGTGTTGGAGAGGTTCAGAATGTAGAATGCAAAACTAGTTAGTACACCTTTGGCTAGCCATTTCAGTCTAAGTAAGGAAATGTGTCCCAAGACATAGGAAGAAATAGATTACATGTCCAAGATTCCCTATCAATCAGCAGTTGGCAGCTTGATGTATGCCATGGTGTGCACAAGACCAAATATTGAAGAAGCAGTGGGAGTTGTGAGCAGATATATGAACAATCCAGGTAGTACCTCTCACATACTTGAGTGGTATGTGAGCATAATTCCTTAGTGAATTCTCAGGTATGTGAGAGGTACTACGACTCAGGAATTATGTTTTGGAGGTTCAGACACTGTTCTACAGGGATATGTTGATGCAGATATGGTAGGTTATAAGGATAGTAGGAGGAGCACCACAGGGTATGTGTTTACTGTAGGTGGAATAGTAGTAAGTTGGATTTCGAGACTACAGAAGGTTGTTTCACTTTCAAAAACGAAAGAAAAGTATGTTGATGTTACAGAGGCTAGTAAAGAGATGATTTGGTTGCATAGGTTTATGGAGGAAGTGGGTAAGAAGCAGAAGGATAGTAGGTTGTATAGTGACAGCCAGAGTGCCATTCATCTTGCAAAGAACTCAACATTCCATTCCAGGACTAAACATATACAGCTCAAGTACCATTTCATACACTCTGTTCTAGAAGATGAACTGTTGAAGCTGGAAAAGATACATACTAGACAGAATCCTACAGACATGTTCACAAAGGTAGTTACTAGAGAGAAACTAAGTTTCTGCTCGGTTTCAGTTGGCCTTCTAGCATGAAGGTGAAGATGAGAAAGTTGCCAAGTCCAAGGTCCAGCAAGTACAACAGTGGTGGAGTTGTTGTGATCAGTCTCCAAGTGGGAGATTGTTGGTTGTGGAGCCAGATCTTCTTATCTCATAGATGATATTGTTTCATCCGTGCACCCCAAAGGACTGTACACTCATGCCCCTACCTTGGGGTTCGAGATTTGGGGTTGTTTTCACCAATAGTTTTTGGGCACATGGTTTTGGGTAACCCGTGGTATTTTCCCATTGTATCTCCCTTATAAAAGAAAGACATTGTAATACGGCTAAGGTTGATGTATTAGGTTTTATGCATTGAAAAGATCTCTAATATCAGGGGAGAGACTATGATACAATGAAGAGGAAGTGCAGCGGCTATGCTGCAGGTTGTATCCCTTCACTTTGTTGGACATAATAATAATAAGGACTGGCAACTTCAGTGTGGACGTAGCCCAAGTTGAGGTGAACCACGATATATCTGTGTCTCTCTTGTAATGTGTGTGTGATTATATTTGCATTTCTATTTATTGTTATTGCTCTGCAATCTTGTTTTTCTAACACAAGACAAGTACCAATTCTAGGAAGTTGTACTGAGTTGATAAAGAAGCCAACATCGACAACAAGCAAGATAAATGTTGGAAATGACACGATATTATTAGCTATATATCCTATTGCATGAATTTGAAAACACATGCAAACCAAATTTAAATGCAACAAATAAATAAGGATAAGGAAAAATCCTAACTATTGAAATTCTGCCCTTGAAAAATAGGAAAGCATCCTATTTGTTAACTCTTGTGTATCAATATTGAGTATCTGGGATTTTTCATGCCAACGAGACCATGTTAAACCCAACCTACCTACCCACCTATGAAGAGCTCTATGATAGATTCATTTTTTTAGCGGAAGGAAAGAAACCTAGCGAGTGTCACGCTATATTTATAGCTAGCTAGACAAAACAGAAATAGCTATAATTATCAAAGGAGGCTCCTATAATCCATGAATATTTTCAGTTTTGTTTTATCTCTAGATATTTCAAGGTAATAACTTTGATTAACATAAGTTCACTGATAATCATTCTTATCAAAAACGTTGTTTATTCACTGCACAGTCAGTGGTGAAGCCAATGAAAACTAAACAAAAAGAGAAATAGATAGGGTAAAAAATAATTTAGCAACCGAAACAATAACTATGGATAGGGACATTTCAAAAGTTGTTCTACCAGAAACTTGACCTTTTTTTTTTCTTTTTTCCTTCAATTGAATATATATTGGTGTCGATAACTAAGTCTTAATTGGATGGTTATCAAATCTTGCCTTATTAAGTGGTTTTTGACATAGTTAATGAATCGCTTGATAAGCCACACCTGCCCATTTTTCGGTTTCCAGGAGGATTAAAAACTCACTATGAAAGCTCAAGGAATATGCACGAATGACTGGGGATTCTGAATACTATCATATTTATTTGACCTCAATGTGGGAGTAATTAGATTTCTACAACATAATAAATAAAGGATATATAATTAGTTTTTGTCCATTTGGACTGCTCCTTTGCTTAACAACCAAAATTTGGGGTTTTCATAATGCCATTGTGAGGACCCTGTCATGTCCCAAATTTGGAATTGGGTCACAATGGCCTAATCACATTGGCCCTATTCATTAGATTTTGTCAAATTGATGCTAAAGGTCAAATAATTGCCAAGGAGGAAAATTACTAGTTTCCTAGGTTTGGGGTGGAAGCTTTGGGATTTGGAATAATGGGGATAATAAATGATGTTTGAACATTATAATGGCATAAATATTTAATAAAGGAGCTAAAAAAATACATACAAGTGAAAATAAAAGTGGCATTTGATCATGAAGACACATGGAGGAAGTGAGACCCACATATGGCTAGATTTCCCCACTACACTTGGCATCATTCTCTCACCAATTCGAATTCAAGGTGAATGGTAACATACTTGGGGGAGTCCAAAAGGTATTATTCATGGCATGACTCATCCAAGTTCGAAATATAGAGGAAGAGTAATTCCCATGGAAGAGAAAGAGGCAATTTGGAGCTAGTGAGACACTTGGGCTAGATTCCCTAGCTCTATGACAACAATGATGAAGATGCTATGACACCTATGACACAAATCAGACCTGAAGGATGACATATGACATATATGACATGTCAGGGCTAAAAATAGACTCCAAGAGGGTGCTCAAGGGTGTTAGGGAAGCTAATATTCTTCCACATGTGATTTGGTGGAAGTGGGAGACTAGGAATTGGTGTACAAGTGGAGTTCTTTGGAATCTCTTCCCAACTTGAGTTGACATGAGTCTCTTGGAAGAAATTCGACCCATGGAGGACATTAGAACTTTAAAAATGTCAATAACAAAGAATGAAACTAGATTTTGATCATTTGTAGAATTTGCAATTGCATTTGTGAAGAGAAAGAGCTAGTGAATGACTAGTTTCTTGCCTTAGCCAATTTCGAGGGTGAAAGATTCCCATCCAAGTTGGTAATTGGAAAGGCCATTCAGACATTTCATTTGTAGCTTTAATGGAGTATTTATTTGCAGGTTTAAGCTATAAGGAAGCTTATGGTTTCTTCTATTGCAGCTCACTCCTTCAACCATTTCCAGTTTTGATGGCATATTCTTGATCCTTGAGGGAGGGCGTTTTTGGTGATCTATTGTACTCTTTGGGGAAGCCTCTAATGCCCCATTTATTTTTCAATATGAATTAAATAATCTGTTATTCATATCCAGAAAGTTTCAGGTCGAAATTCCAAGTAGAAATGTATAAATCTCAATTTTAATGAAATAACAGTGCCATTTCCCCACTACCTTGTTGTGAATCAATGTAATGCTGCTGATTTTGAATGAATGGATGATTATCTGATATATTTGTTATCAATATACTGCCATGGATTTATTCTACAAGTTTCATGTACTTTAATTGAGCATTTGAAGTATTTTTACTCAGTTTAATTGCATTGGGAGAAGAAATAGTGCCATTTCCCCAAGGATCGAATTGGTTATTTTTGAAGTTGAATGGGAGAGGGTTGGAACAGATATAATAATAATTTAATGGTGCATATGAGACCTTAATAACATCCTTAATACATTCCCTACATCTGTTCAGAAATTTGAGTGGGTTTGGAGGCATTTGGGAAGCCATTTTCAGTACTTACCCCAGGGGGATTTGAACCCCAAATTACTAGTAAAATTGCATACTTGGTCCAAAATATTAAGAGAGTTTGCAGAAGTATTTTGGTGGCCATATTTCATCCCTGAAAATCATATTCAATTACTAATATCATTCATACACCTTCCTTGAATATTTGAAGGCATTTGGAGTCAATTTGAGACCTAGAGACCAATACTAGTCAAAGGGAAATCACTAGTAAAGTTACCTACATTGACCAGAATTGAAAGAGAATTTGCATAAGTATTTTAAAGTTCCAAAGGAATACCTGAAACACACATTTATATTCTAATATCATTCATATACATTCTCAGAATATTTGGGATCATTTGGGGCAAATTTGGGACCTAGAGATCAAAACTAGTCAAAGGTCGAACTAGGGAAAAAAATGTGGAAAATTGTCATTTTAATAAAATTCCTAACAAGGGACATTATAGTGGTATCAGAGCATGGTCCTTACACTTGTGGATTAGGTACATATATTCAAGAATAATTGGAAGCCATGTCTTACTATTATGATGAATCCTATGGGTACAATTCTTATGAGGAATATGCAGATGCTTATGAGCAATATGAAGTAGAATGTGAATGGTACAAGGAAGAGGTGCCATCATGAAACACTTCTTACAATTTCAAGAGAAATGAAGATTATTATTATGACTTTAAATCTGATGAATATGAGTGTGTCACACCAACCAAGGATAATTCTATGAGTGAGTTCCAAAGATGGAGAGCAAAATACAAAACCTTGCCCCAACAATATCAAAAATATCAAGAATATCTTGCTTCGAGCAAAAATACACAAAATTCCATGTCTTTTGAGTACTATGCTGAACATGTTTTTGAAAATAGGCCAAAAAATGAAGATGTGGAGTTAGTAAAGAAATGTTTATGCCCTTCTTGTAAAGAACCTTGGAGTGAGTATCATATATGTGTACATGAAATTATGTCCCACTTGAGGAGAGCTTTTGGGAATTCTTCAAAAAGAGATTCCAAAGATATTGATCATAAGGAAAACAAGGGAAAAAATGCATCACCTTGCTTGAAGGATAAAAATGAAGAGACATCACAAGAGCATGAAGAAGATTCTATTGAAAATATGGAAGATCATTTCGAGACACCTTATAGCTTAGACATGAACCAAAGAGCATCTATTGATGGATGCTTAAACTATGAAGGAGTACCTACTGGTGGGTGTTCACACCTCTATGTTAGTGACATAGAGATCACTTTTGAAAGTGTTGCTGCAAGCCCAAGTTCCATTAAGCATGATAATGAAGACCTTGTAGCTGTTGAAGAAGAACCAAGATCAACTTCCCCATCACCACTTGAGCTTCATGAAGTTGGTCCAAGCAAAATTGAAGAAGATGAGGAGGTTCATTTGCAAGAGACTCATTTTCTTGAAGGGTCCTTAAATGTGAATGAAAATAAGATCCAAGAGTCCCTCAGCATTCTCCATGACATTCAAGCATTGGTGTCAAATTCTTGTTGGAGAGCTACTTCATTGGAGGAAACATCCTTCCTTGAAGACATGGAGAAGATTCAAAGAGCAATGTGCCACATCAAAGGTAATTTCATGTCTTTGTTTTTTGATAGAAACCATTTGTTTGAGCTTAATGAATTGTTACATGATGCATAATTGAAGAATAATGAGGATAATCATAAGCTCACAATTCAAAATTAGCAACTTCTTGAAAAGTTGCAAGATACTTGTTTTTCCTCCTATGTTTTAGATTGTCAAATGGTAGATTGTTTAGAGAATTCTCATGACATGGTGGATCATGAGAAATGTGGAAATTTGAATGTTCTTGATATGTTTGAAGATGAACTTGAAGAGATACAAACACTTGATGTGGTGGAAGAGGAACTTGAATTGTCTCTTGATTAAGGTTATGCAATTTTTAAAGAAGAGCATGATTCCTCTACATTGGAACCCTTCTATGACAAAGGTTTCACAATTTTGAAGGAGCTTCATGATACTACCCATATGGATCCTTCCCATGATGAAAATTCTGCACTTTTGTATCATTTGGGTGAGTTAGTTCATTATCCTACATCCTACAATTCCATGTTTTGCAGCATTAGTCTCAATGAAGTATGGGTGAAAGGGTTTTTTTTTATGGTGCCACATGAGGAGTATGTAACTCCTAGATTTACCTTTTATGATGACATGGTTGGAGCACATTCTTATTAACATTTGCAACAGCATCATTTGTTACTTTATGATGATGCACATCTGCATGGATGCACCTATGATATTCATTTGAGTCACTTGAAGACTCATGGTTTTTCTTGCTCAACACTTGATTCATTTCATGTCGGAGGAACTTCAACCAACACTTGGGTGAATAAATTTATGATTGGAGAAAAATTCTCTTGGCAGCCACATACTTTGATATATATTTATTATTCTCACATTCATGGATGTATGGGTGAGACTTTTTTGAGTCCTTTGAAGTCTCCTTGTTTTTTCTGCTCATTATTTGGTTCAGATTTTAGTGGAGATTCTTCATTCACTTCTTGGATGAAAGAATACATGGCTGAATATTTTTATGCATATCACATCCTTTTGGAGCAGCATTATAGGACATGGGATCCTCACCTATGTCATTGGAGCAGATTTGATGGGTCACTTGAAGATTATATGCACTTGGAAAATGGTGGTCTACATGCTTGGAGGTATAAGCACTTTCATGACTCTTTAATGAAGCATCTCCTTGATGTACATTTTCATTATGTTGTTATGTACTTTGATTATATATATTTTGTACTCATGATGTTCAGAAGAATGCATACAAGAAAATGGGATCCATAAATCCTCTTATCTAATGGTATGGGTTGGAGAGCACTCTTAATTGTTGGGGTGCAATACAAGCAATGGGACCCTAGAATAATTTTTGTCTCATTGGTTTCAATTTTTTGGGGAAACAAGAAGTATGGGAGATGGATTTCCCACTTAATAAAGTGATTTTTATCAGAGTAGTGCAGCAACAATCATGGTGGTTCCTCTCTAAAATCTTCATGGAAACTCAAAGACTCAAGGTTGGGCAATTCAATGGCAACTTCAACGAATTATACAGAAAGCGGGTTCTTCAACACCCATGTTTAAAATTGCTTGAGGACAAGCAATATTGGGAAGGGAGGATTTGTCATGTCCCAAATTTGGCATTGGGTCACAATGGCCTAATCACATTGGCCCGATTTATTAGAGTTTGTCAAATTGATGCTAAAGGTCAAATAATTGCCAAGGAGGAAAATTACTAGTTTCTTAGGTTTGGGGTGGAAGCTTTGGGTTTTGGAATAATGGGGATAATAAATGATGTTTGAACATTAGAATGGCATAAATATTTAATAAAGGAGCTAAAAAAATATATACAAGTGAAAATGAAAGTGGCATTTGATCATGAAGACACTTGGAGGAAGTGGGACCCACATATGGCTAGATTTCCCCATTACACTTGGCATCATTCTCTCACCAATTCGAATTCAAGTTGAATGGTAACATACTTAGGGGAGTCCAAAAGGTATTATTCATGGCATGACTCATCCAAGGTCGAAATATAGAGGAAGAGTAACTCCCATGGAAGAGAAAGAGGCCATTTGGAGCTAGTGAGACACTTGGGCTAGATTCCCTAGCTCTATGACAACAATGATGAAGATGCTATGACACCTATGACACAAATCAGACCTGAAGGATGAAATATGACATGTATGACATGTCAAGGCTAAAAATAGACTTCAAGAGGGCGCTCAAGGGTTTTAGGGCAGCTAAGATTCTTCCACATGTGATTTGGTGGAAGTGGGAGACTAGGAATTGGTGTACAAGTGGATTTCTTTGGAATCTCTTCCCAACTTAAGTTGGCATGAGTCTCTTGGAAGGAATTCGACCCATGGAGGACATTATAACTTTATAAATGTCAATATAAAAGAATGAAACCATATTTTGATCATTTGTAGAATTTGCAATTGCATTTGTGAAGAGGGAGAGCTAGTGGATGATTAGTTTCTTGCCTTAGCCAATTTCGAAGGTGAAACATTCCCATCCAAGTTGGTAATTGGAAAGGCCATTCAGAAATTTCATTTGGATATTTAATGGAGTATTTATTTGCAAGTGTAAGCTACAGGAAAGCTCATGTTTTCTTCTATTGCAGCTCACTCCTTCAACCATTTTCAGCTTTGATGGCATATTCTTGATCCTTGAGGGAGGGTGTTTTTGGTGAGATATTGTACTCTTTGGGGGAGATTGTAACACCCCATTTCTTTTGTAATATGAATTAAATACTTTTTTCTTAATCTCCAGAAAGTTTTAGGTCAAAATTCCAAGTAGAAATGTATAAATCTCAATTTTAATGAAAGAACAGTGTCATTTCCCCACTACCTTGTTGTAAATCAATGTAATGCTGTTGATTTTGAATGAATTGATGATTCTCTTATATATTTGTGATAAATATACTGCCATGGATGTCTTATACAAGTTTCATTTACTGTACTTGAGCATTTGAAGTATTTTTACTCAGTTTAATTGCATTGGGAGAAGAAATAGTGCCATTTCCCCAAGGGTTGAATTGGTGATTTTGCAGTTGAATGGGAGAGGGTTGGAACATATATAATAATAAATTAATGGTGCAAATGAGACATTAATAACATACTTAATACATTCCCTACCTCTATTCAGAAATTTGAGTGGGTTTGGATGCATTTGGGAAGCCATTTTCAGTACTTACCCCAGGGGGATTTGAACCCCAAATTACTAGTAAAATTGCATACTTGGTCCAGAATATTAAGAGAGTTTGAAGAGGTATTTTGGTGGCCATATTTCATCCCTGAAAATCATATTCAATTCCTAATATCATTCATACACCTTCCTTGAATATTTGAAGGAATTTGGAGTCAATTTGAGACCTAGAGACCAATACTAGTCAAAGGGAAATCACTAGTAAAGTTACCTACATTGACCAGAATTGAAAGAGGATTTACATAAGTCTTTTAAAGGTCCAAAGGCATCCCTGAAACACATATTTATGTTCTAATATCATTCATATACCTTCTCAGAAGATTTGGGATCATTTGGGGCAAATTTGGGACCTAGAGATCAAAACTAGTCAAAGGTCAAACTAGGGAAAAAAGTGGAAAATTGCCATTTTAATAAAAGAGTTAAAGGCTATGGTTTTGAAGCTAGACTTGGAAAAATACTATGATCGGATTGATTGGGGATTTCTCAGGTTGGTACTTCTACAAACAATTATGTCCCTCCCTACCACAAATTGGATTATGTCATGTATAATCTTGGCAAATTATGTTGTCCTGATCAATGGCACTCCTACCAAATCGTTTAATGCTTCAAGGGGGGTAAGACAGGGTTGCCCCTTACCACCTCTTATATTCATATTAATGATATATGGTCTTAGTAGATTAATTGGTGGGGACAAATAGGACATGCATATAAAGGGTATAAAGATCACATCTTTGATCAGAATTACACATTTGTTATTTGTGAATGATGTCATGATATTTTGAGAAGCGTCTATTGAAGAATGGCGTAGATACAAGTATTTATTGGATTTTTTGTCGAGCTTTCGGTATGCATATTAATGAGCACAAATCAATTGTGCTACATTGTAAATTAACATAGGACGAAGTAACATATTTTAAGAATATCATCCTTTTAGATGCCAGTATTAAATACCTAGGGTTTTTCTTGAAACCCAACAATTATGCTGTCAAGGATTGGTACTAGATGATTAAAAGGTTTGAATTTTGTATTAAATATTACATGTCACTTGTGAACTGCGTCCAATATATTCATTTTCCAGATTATTCCATAAGGAAAAAACTTATCTTCCCTTGTGAGTTTCATCTTAGCCATCCATGTGAATAAGAGTGCTTGACACTAAAACCTACCAATAACCAATTATCCATATATCCCCAAGGCACATCATTTTCTATTCCTCCACAATCTTGCACCTATTTCTAATACTTATTTCTCCTCCATCTTGGTCTCCTGGCTGAGAAGGATTGTGAACTTTTCCTATTTGATAAGGTCCCTTGGGCCTTAATGTTGCAACTTTAGTTTTATTTCCAACCCCCTAAATTTTTATTTTCAACCCCCTACAATTATAGAAGATTGTATTCATTATTTACCAATTTGAATAGAATCATTTGAGCCAAAAAGGATTTATGGCTTCCTATTTCTTGAAATTTTAATCAATGAATTTCTAAAGGAACTTTCAGTTAGACTAAAGTCCCATAATATTTCCTCTTCCCTTTTTTGTTTCAGTGGTTTTGTTCAATGCCTCTTAGAAGGAAACCTTTCATCCTCAGAATCCTCTATTTCCTCCCTTCATGTTGTTTGCCTTCATTCTCATTACTACACCACTTGGGGTTGACAGGATTTTAACTTGTGCCGATGACATTTCCAAGTTTATTCGCTCCTATGGAAACCAAGTCGCTTCCCCCCCTTTGACATTGAAATCTTCCAACACTGGTTGCTCCTTAGGGATTGCACTCTTGATAGGGGGATCCATATTTTCTTCTTGAATTTGCATATCCAAGGGATTTTTTGAGTTGACATGCACAAGGATAGTAAACCTATTTGCTTTCTAGGCTAATACACAAGAGGGATTTGCATTAAATGGTCTCTTGCTACCCACATTCTATGTTCCCTTTTCACTTACTATGAACTACTATCTTTCTCATATGTATTATTCTAAGGTTTTGCTTGCTTACATTTTTGCAAAATTCCCATACTCATGGAAAATTTTCCACTTATAAAAAAGTTATTTGTAATCCAATTTTTAGGTGTGAGTACAGCCATCCAATGAGGGATCTATTTCTTTGGGAATCCCCTTCTCAAAATCCACTTCAACACAAATCCTAGCAAAAACATACATCTCATACTTGGGATCAGATCTATCAATATAATGTCTAAGGATATTTCCAATATCATCTAGATCTCCATGACTCCAACAGTGTAATGGAAGATGCATAAATCAGACCCAAACTAGAACTGCAAAGGGTGTGTCATTCTTGGGATCAAAATCCAATGTCCATCTATTTAAATACATTCCTCTCAGCTAGTTAGTGCTTTGACTGCACCTGCCAATTTAATGTCTCTAGACAAGGTAAGTATATCTATGCCTATGCAATAAGAAGTGGATTTATTGTTGTTATTAATGGTTTTGTAAAAATGTATGCCAAATGTGGGAATATTAACACTTCCCACAAATTGTTTGAAAAAATTCTTGAACAAAATGTTGTGCCATGGGCTAAAACAATGGTTGGTTATTCCCATACTGGCCACCCCCATGAAGCGTTGGTATTCATCAATGTATTTCATGTCTAGGGTGTAAAACCCAAATATTTCTTCATAGTAAATGCTCTTCCTGCGTGTGTTGATTTATTGGCTATGGAACAAGTTAAGCAGATCCACTACTATGATATAAGAAGTGGATTTGAATTTGATGTTGATGTGGGCACTGCACTTTTAGAAATGTATGCTATCTTTCTTAGATATCTAGTAAATACCACCGAGGTGATTCAAAGAACTAACCCAATAATATTAATTCAAGGAAATACAATCATCCTAATAGTGCACCACATGTCCATTGGATTGTGTAAGCTAACTGCTCATAGTGTATATAATATCACTCTAGTTTGTTGTTTAAAGTATGATGAGGATGTTTCCATGTAGTTTTGAGGGTGAGGCATGGGATTGGTTTGGTTTTGGGGAAAGGATTGAAAATAGAATTGATAAGGCTCTGATACACTACAAATTACATTAGTAAGGACTAACAATATCTCCATAACTCATAATGTCCTTCAGGTTTTCTGAATGTTTTTCTGTGGATTTATCCTTAATGGTGATATTTTGAACTCTCATAATCTAGACATATATTCCATATACCATCCTTTTTGTAAACCACCACCAATAATGGAGAGAAATCACTATGAATAGGTTGAATGATGCCATTGACTAACATTTTTGAACCCTATACTCAATCTATCTCTTTTTTGCATAAGGCCCACCTATATGGTATAATATTAGGATGGAGGCTTCTCGATTGCAGGTGAATAACTTGTGTTCATTCTCTCGGGTCTAGGTATAATACCTTTGGAATATCTATAAATACCTTGGAATGATTGGTGATACCTCTTTGGAGATACAAGCAGGGATAAAGGGTTCAGATGTTTGAACATCTAGTGAGCACATTATGCAATTACACCATGGTGTCCCTTTTGACAAAAAATCAGGTTGTTAGAATGTATTACTCAAGACAATTTCCCTTGGGTACCTCTAAGTTCAATTTAATTTCCTTTTGGGGAAAATATATTGAAAATTAAAATACAATATTCCAAATGCTTATAACGATTACACCGTTAAGGAAACCTCAATACCAGACATTTGGATTGAAATCATGGTCCAAGAACTTCCCTTAAGCGAAGTCAAATTTTAGACATCGCTTAAGCGACACCTATGTTAGATTTTAGCCAACAAGGATCATAAAATTTCCATTTTTTGTAATAAGAAGTCTAAAATACTTCTTATCCAACCAATCATGATTAGATTTAAAAGGAAATCGAGTTTTTCTATCCTCCTTTTCTAGTTCTAGAAGAATAAGTAGATGATCATATAAGTCATTCATATTTCCTACCCAATAGTTGTATCATTCAACCTCCTCCACCAATTTATCTACCATTAAGAATATATCCATAATCTTAGAGATGCTTGTTCTTCCATGTTAGCACAAAAACTAGCAATTTAATATTGAATTCCTAAAATCAACGATAGCTTATGGACAACTAAGAGGGAGGCCATTGTCACCACACCTAACATTTTTTGTCTCTTTAGGCTATCTCTTCTCTAGCTCAAAGGTGGATTCCCTGGGGTAGGATTACTAGAATTTAACAACGGAGTACATGGTGAAAATGAAGAGTAACTTTAGAAAAACAAAGTGTTTTGGTTTTTGTAAAATATAAGAGTTGTGAAGGAATTGGAGACTAGTGTTTTATACAATGGGAAAATGGGGTCAACTAAGGATTGCATGAGGCTTTCTTTAGGAAGATTATAAAAGGAAAAAGTTGCAATGCACAAACCTATATGCTCTCTAGTGGATGGGATGATTTTAGAGATCACACAAAAGGAAATTTCTAGAGCAAAAAAAAATCCAAATGGACTCAAGGAGGAAAGCTACATTGAAAGGAATAAAAAAAACATGATTTCTAGACACGAAATATGCACCTAAACTACACCTCAAATTGATAACAATCACATAAAATATAGAAATCCTAATCATTCATTACCTCAATTCCATTAACAATTTGAAGATCCATTCACCAACCAAGCACATAAGCAACATGAAAACCATTCAATAGAGCACTACCATCAACCATCCTACATCCCGATTGAGTATCCCATGTCCATCAAACTCAATACCTTGTGCCCTTGTCCCTTAATTTTCCCTCTGCCTCCCCTCCACCGCTTCTACACGAAATGTAATAAAATACACCCTAAATATTTGTATTTCCATATAACATAATTAATCCCCCTTGGCCGCTTAATACAGGGAAATATATTTTCTCATGTCCATATTATAGTTTATTCCCCAATATGAATGGACGTGATAGGATATTGCCTACTAGCTGACCCCCCCCGTGGGATAATTGTTGTTCTAGGAAATACCCGAGACTATGATGGCCATTTCTGATCTAGAATTCCGACCGATTAAATATGGTCACCATGTCTCAATTACGTGAAGTTGGGTAACCCTCATTTCTTTCTCATAGGTGGATTTTCCCTGCAAGTTTCAATCACAGAGTGAAATTCAATACGCATATGTCTTGTAGTAGAACTTCTCCTAGGATATGGACATAGGAATCACATTCTAAGACAAATGTCTTAGTGAAATATGGCATGGCTAACATAGGCATAGTACACATTGCCTCCTTTGTGGCGGAGAAGGCCTACTTTGTTGCCTCATTCTAGGAGGAAGCATTCTTTTTTATAAATGTTGTAAGAGGAGCTACAATCTTACCATAGTTTGGAACAAACTTACAGTAGTAGAATGTAAGCTTAAAGAACCCTCTCAATATCATGAGATTTTTTGGGTTGGGCTAGTTCTTCATAGCTTCCTCTTTATTGGGATCCACCTGTATGTTTCCCTAAATCATAATATGGCCTAATATTCAATCACATTCCACATTTGGAGCTTTTCACAAATAACCAATGGTCCTATAATAATTGAAAGGTATGGTTAACATGTCGTAGGTGGCTTTCCCAGGTGGGTTTGTAGACCAAGATATCATCAAAGAAAACCAAGACAAAATGGAAAAGAAAGGGGTGGAAGATCTTATTCAATAGGATCTAAAAAGAGGATGGTACATTGCAAATGCCAAATGGCATGACCAAGAACTCATAATTACCCTCATGAGTGCGAAAGGTAGTCTTGGGTATATCTTCCTATTTCATCCTAATTTGATGGTATCCCAAGTGAAGGTTGAGTTATGTGAAGAATTTATTGTCATGAAACTCATCTAATAGATCATCAATGACATGAATGGAGAATTTATATTTGATGGTTAATTATTGAGATCTTAGAAATCAGGACACATGCCCCATTATCCTTCCTTTTTCAAGACCATAACCACCAACAAAGAAGGGAATGTTCTAGGATTAACAACACCGCTCACTAATAATTCCTGAATGATTTTTCAATTTCATTCTTATGTGTAAAAGGGTGGTGTTAAGGGAAGACATTGGGGGGTTGACTTCGTAGATGTAATGTCCCCAGTTTGGCCCCATGGCATTAACATTATAAATGATGTAATCTTGTTATGAAATCATGGTGAGGATCTCAAGGCCAAGGCCCTGCCATCGATTTCGTGATGCATATGGTTTGCGTGCTAGCAGTGCACATTGAAAATTCAAATATCATGTAATATGCATTTTAATAAAAATACCCACAACTAGATATGCAATGCAACAAAGAGATGGGGGCATGATTTCACAAGGAATTGGGAGGGAAAACATTCAAACCCTAAACTATCCATGTTGACTTTTGTACTCAACCATTGATTTCTCCCAAGAGTTGGTTGGGGAAGTTAATGCCTTGGGAATGGAGAGGTATGGTTGTCCAAAATCGGGTATGGGCAAGCCACCCTTCATGGAAAATCGTGTTGGTCTCCTTGGGAAAGCATAGAGCCACGAAATTGCTCCCTAAGGGATCATTCACCATGGCCTTGCTCTCTCACGCAGCTCTAGCTGCCTGGGCGTTTTCCTCCCTTGGTTTTCTGGGTTTCCCTTCATCTTTTAGCTGGGAAGGGGCATTTTTGTGTTGGTTACCAGTGGGGGAAGAGAGGAGAACATTTTTGGGTCTCCCTGGAGGTTGTTTAGGCCATTGGAAAGGATCCTAACCAGTGGAGAGAAATCGGTTTTGCTCCCTGGGGATGAAATCGAAATTCCACAGTTCGTTTGGGTGAACCATGAGTTGGGAGAACCAATGTGGACCCTGTTTTGTGAACACCTCTGTTGTAAATGTGTAACCTTGTCAATAATCGTTTTGCTGTGAGAATAGGGAGTATGTTGGGGTATGGGTAATGGGTAATCCATTGTTCCCTTATAGCCTGATAAATCCAGTTGGACTGGCTTGGCTGAGATAAAATGGTTAATGGGATGTGGTTGAGCTGGAATGTTCCCTTTCCCTTGTGAGAATCATGCCCAGTTCGGGGGTGGCCTTCGGACGGACTCAGTATAAGCTGTCGAAGAGCCTATGGCTGGGAGGAACGTTGCAGCGACATAGCTAGTTGCTTGGGTAGTTGCAAAAATGAATATAAGTGTTTTGATGTCTATGTATTTACTTCTGAATTATTTTAATTAATTGATGACTGATATTGATATGTTGAATGCATATGAAGAGTGTGTGGATGTTGTTTCTGCTGTGCATAATTGTTTGTTTCACATCTGCAAACCCATTTAGTTATATGAATCTAACAATGGGCTGAGATCATGTGAAAGCCCCATAGATTGGTAGCATGTTCCCTGCCTTGCATTGGTTCCAAGGGTGGGTACATGACATTTGGTATCAGAGCTGCTGGTTGCAACATTGGACCTCTATGGGCCAAATCTGATAGAAATTACAAGGGAAGATTTCAAAAAAAAAATTAAGAGTTTTGGAAAAATTTTGATTTAAGTCTGTTTCTGGAAATTTTTGTTTTAAGTTTGTTTGAGGAAGTCGTCCCGAAACTGCGGAAAGGTTTCGCGAACCTTTCCGCAATTGCGGAAGAGTTCCACGAACTTTCCCGTTGCGGAAGAGTTCGGCGAGTCGTTCTGAAATTGCGGAAGACTTCGGCGAAACTTTCCGCAATTGCGGAAGAGTTCGGCAAAACTTTCCGCAATTGCGGAAGAGTTCTGCGAACCTTCCTGCAATTGCGGAAGAGTTTGATGAACCTTCCCGTTGCGGAAGAGTTCTGCGAACCTTCCTGCAATTGCGGAAGAATTCAACAAACTATTCCGAAACAGCGGAGAAATTTTTTTTTTTTAAGAGAGAAATTTTTTCTAAAAGTGTTCAGCGTCAAAAGGAAGTTTTCGGAAGGAATTCTCTTCCGAAAGTGCGGAAGGATTCCGCGAATTGTTCCGCAACGCGGAAGAGTTCGGCGAGTCGTTCCGAAATTGCAGAAGACTTCGGCGAATCATTCCGCAACTGCGGAAGACTTCGCTGAATTGTTCTGCAACTGCGGAAGAGTTCGCCGAATCGTTCCGCAACTGCGGAAGACTTCGCCAAATAGCAGGAACCAAAACTTGACCAAAACTTGATTTTTGGATAGCAGGAACATCCGGACTCAGAATGGAGTGATTCATGTGGGGCTCGGAGGTCATTGACGAGGGCCATGAAAGAACCAATGAAGACCCCAAGCCCATTACACTTCGATTTGACAGAAAATGGACAATAGTGACTTTTGAAGGACGGAGTCCCAAGGCTTGATGGAAGGTCAGTTTGAGCTGAAATTCATCAGGTGTGGCCATGAAGTAGGCACGATGTTAAGTTCAGAATCTTGGAGCCAAACTCCAAAGTATGTGGAGTCGGGGTGAGCAAGAAGGCCAAAAAGCACTGTTCCGGGCCACTTTTTCGGGATTTTGAAAAGCTTGTGGGCAGTAAAAGTGACCCTAGATGTGGGAATCAAAAATTTTACTGAACTAGGAATTCCATATTCTCATTAAGACGGACAGTTTCCGTTAGACGAAGATTTTCCAGAAATGCACCATTTGGAAGATAGCCATTTTTGGCCAAAATTTGGAATTTTGGAAAAATGTGAAAAGGGAGTAGTCAAACCCAGAAATTCATAGAAGATGAATGGTGCATCGGAATTAAAATCCGTGAATTGCTGAGTGTTCCTTGTTATATGGACTAACTTCGCCCGGTAGATAAGTTGTTGTGATTCCTCATAGATTTTCTTCCACAGGTGGCTAAAGTTGGCGTGCTGGACCAAAATGCAACTGTGTAAAATGTGCAGAATTGGAGTGGAAGTTGTCATTTTTGAAGAAATGCAGTTTCCGCACCTGATGTCGGAATGGAGCATGAAGACAGGAATTGGAAAGCTTGTCCAGTAGGGAACAATGATGCATGACTAGAGTTTGAATGAGGTCTACATATATCATAGATATTTAGTGTAGAAGAGTGCCAGCGGCTGTTTGACCAACAAATTTTGTTGTCAATATGGGCAATTTTTACAATTGCATGATATGGAAGAGGAATTCCATGTTACAATGAGGGATCGAAAAGGGAAGAATTCTTTAAACCCCTGTTTGTTATCATACTTATAATTATGAAATTGTCATATGGCATAAAAATGTTAAAAATGTAAGGGATTACATAGATGTATATGCACTAGATGGCACCGTAACAAACATTGCATAGTGCGTATGGAAATGCTTGTGCATAAATGGGATATTGCATATTGGTAGAATAATGAAGTCTGCTTATGCAATGAACCACTAATGGAGAATATTGTGGTTGATAATCACTATTGATGTTGGTATTGGTTGTAGGACCAAAGAAAACAAAGAGCATGGCTAAATGTGCTGAGGATGTTGTTGCATGAAGCCAACAACCCTATGCAGAAAGGATGGTGCAACAAATCTATGATCATAAAGTTGGCAAAAGGACTGAGCAGCCTTGGTAAGAGGCCAACCGATCAGGTAACATCAGGCGATGTTAATGGTAACCATGCAGGTAATGATTATTGGTGCCAAATTGCACGAACGTGGAAAGAGAATTTGGAAAGATCTCTTCAACTATGTTTGAGCTATGTTGAGTTAGTTGCATGTGATATGGAATACCGATTGGGACTGTTAACCTACCAAGCTTGGTGAGGTGTGGGTAAGTGAAGGAAATGATCCTTACACCCTATGACTGTTTAGAAATCTCAATGCATTCATATGAATTTATATCATGCCATGTGTATGTTGGTTATGTGCCTAATAACTAAAGCAAGTGAGGACTGGTGGTCCTGATTATGATAATGCAAGTTATATGAGATAATCATGTTTCGATCATAATATGCTTGAATGCATAGTACTCATGAAACAATGCAAGGTAGCATTGAGTAGATGTGCATTAAGAGATTTTATAAATCTTGTGATGCATTGTATGAATGCATAGGGATGATGCATATGTTATTGCAAATATAAATAATGAATGAAATGATGAATTGATAATAATTCTAGGATCATTTCATGGGATGTTATGAATGCAGAATAGTAAGTGCATGAAGAGCCCAATCATGATCGATGGGCTGCTAGAATGCTCTGTGGAAGGACAGAGTTGTATGAATGATATGACTGTGAGATAATGAGTATTTACGATTTATTTAAGTTGCATGGATAGTGTGACTATGTCTTGAAATTCGATTGTGATAATGATGCATATATAGAAATGTATATATTTCATTCCATTTCAAATGTTAAGCAGCTGAAGGTGTTTGAATTATTGAGTATTATAATTCTGAGATCACTTCAGTGACTGTTATGACAATGAATGATTATGTGCATAGATACTCACAACGTGTTTTGCTGATTGAGGTATCAGTTTTCAGGTAGAAAAGTCTTGCGTATGGCAATGAGGATAAGTCCATAGTAAAGACCGGGATCTACCATGTGCAAAAGCCAAAGGTTATGAGAAGGTTCTCATGGTTGTAAATTTACGCATGAAACGAATCTGAAAATTGTCTGGTTTAAGTTTATGAGAATAGTCTCATAGTTGCAAATCTAATTTCTGTAGGAAAACAGAGTTACAAATTTCAGATTTGAGAATTTGCTTATAATTGCTAATGATTGTTTGGATTATATACAATTGTGTCAGGAGGACATGCTGTAGGTGGATGTTCAGGTATGGTAGCAAGGGTGAAACCATAATGGGTAGAGTGATACCACTTACAAGAGCCAAACAATATGAGGAGAGACTCATTGCTAAGCAAATCAATTTCTGTAGGAGACAGAATTGTAAATTCATATTGAATTTAATTATTAATGCTATTGATTGGTTATGAAACAATCATATTTGAAGCTTATTGCTAAATGTTGCTGACTTTTTGGATATTTGATAAGTGCGTCAGGATGACACATTGCAGGAAGACCATGTGTGATAGCCTGCAGAAGCCAAACTAGATGGGGAGGATCTCATGCCCTGGAAATAGGTTTCGGGTGAAACGCCAACGCCATTGATAATGTCTCAGACAAACTGCATGTCAGTAAACCATGAAAGTGAGATGGTAAAGCTATGCCCAGAAGGCATGTGAGACACATATGCAAAATGAATGAGTATTCTGTGACCCTAGACAAGAACATTCATGTTTAAATTATTAGAGTTAATATGCAAAGCATGCTCTATCTTATTTATATCATTGCAAACTGCTTGAGTATGATTAGGTCCTACATGGCGCACATCAAAAAGGGGGTGCACACCTTTTATGGTGCTGGGTCATGGTAGGGTTTTCAATATTGACTACACCCTAAGGGAATGGACGCATTCTTGGTGTTTCAATACTTGATAGTGTATGATATGAAATATGATTACAATTTTTGGGCAGCAATACTGATGAGCCTGCTTATCCTTCTTGTGCTAACAACTTACACCAATGCAACTTGGTGTTGCACGTAAGAGGCAAAGTGAAGAAAGGGTGCTCAAGAGGACTGTATGGGCAGTGGTAACCTTTCTACGCTCACACTAAAGGACACTAGAGGGGATGGATAGGCTCAGGGAGCTGTGTTGCAGAAAAGGGGTATCATCCTTGTGTAGTGTGAGTGGGTATTGTGGGGCCATGCTAGCTTGCAGTCAAGTGAGTCACCTATAAAGTTCCTGGAGGGAACCACTGGTTGCACAAGAGAAGGAGCCACGTAATCATATTATGTTTCTCATATTGCCTGATAAACCCAGTCGATGTACTGGCTTGGCAATGGTTGTTGTATGCCTGATAAACCCAGTCGGCGTACTGGCTTGGCATTGGTTATTTGGGAGTTGTGGCAAAAGGTTGCTGGATGCCTGATAAACCCAGTCAGTGTACTGGATTGGCATTGGTTACTTGCATGTTGTGGAGGTGTTGGTGAAAAGGTGTTATTTCCTGACAAACCCAGTCGGAGAACTGGCTTGGAAATGGTTATTGTATGCTTGATAAACCCAGTCGGCGTACTGGCTTAGCATACTGATCTTTGAAATGCTTGATAAACCCAGTCGGTGTACTGGCTTAGCATACTGATTTTTGAAATGCTTGATAAACCCAGTCGGCATACTGGCTTAGCATACTGATTTTTGAAATGCTTGATCAACCCAGTCGACATACTGGCTTAGCATACTGATTTTTGAAATGCTTGATAAACCCAGTCGGCGTACTGGCTTAGCATATTGATTTTTGAAATGCTTGATCAACCCAGTCGGCATACTGGCTTAGCATACTGATTTTTGAAATGCTTGATAAACCCAGTCGGCGTACTGGCTTAGCATACTGATTTTTGAAATGCTTGATAAACCCAGTCGGCGTACTGGCTAGCATACTGATTTTTGAAATGCTTGATAAACCCAGTCAGCGTACTGGCTTAGCATACTGATTTTTGGGATGCCTGATAAACCCAGTCAGCGCACTGGCTTGGCATTACCTATTCGGATGATGTTGTGGAGCAGCATGTGTGCTGGCCAAGCATCCACCCCACAGGTGATCCAAGGCTTGTAAAGCAGAGAAGGAAACCTGTGGAGTAGCGAGGAAAATGCACCATACAGATAAGTATTCATTTTCATTTATTTCTTGTTTGAAATAATGAAGACTTCGGGTATAAGTCTTATGACGACCAAGCTAATGCACTGTTGTTTCTTTATTGGAAACCTTGGCCATTACAGGAAGCAGGGACCCTGAAAGAGCTATAAATGCTTGGTAAAGCCAGAGAGTAACTAGTTGGAGCTATAAATGCTTGGTAAAGCCAGAGAGTAACTAGTTGGAGCTATAAATGCTTGGTAAAGCCAGAGAGTAACTGGTTGGAGCTATAAATTCTTGGTAAAGCCAGCGAGTAACTGGTTGGGCGCTATAAAATTCTTGGTAAATTCAGAGGGTAGTTGGTGGGAACATTAACCACTTGATGTTGTGGAGCAGCGGGCGTGCTGGCCAAACATTCCCTTAAACAATTGATAAAACTAGTCAGCGTACTGGCCTGGCATTGCCTATTCGAATGGTTGTGGAGTAGCCTGCGTGCTGGCCCAACATTCATTGTTGTATCCACGGGAAATCCAATGCTTGGAAAGCGAAGAAGGATCCTGTGGGATAAAGTGAAGACATCCAATAAAGATAAGTATTTGGTTATCTTGCAACTCTTGCTTATGAATATACATGTGTATATGATTTAATTATGATTTCTTAAATTCTCATTTGGAAATAAACCCTATGACAATACACTAAACCTGTGAATTGACTCAATGTTTGAGTGTAGGTATTGCTGGAAGCAATGACTATGAAAGCATCTGGAGGATGCATGTGGACATATGACTGTCCTAAAGAGCTCAGTATGAGCAGTAATGAAAGATGGTGCTAGTGGAACTGTGTGGGTCCTAGCAGCTAAAGGTCCTGTAAGCAACAATGGGGAAGGGTTCCCTGGTTGAAAGGCATTAGACAGACCTTAGACACTAAAGTGTCATAGCCAAGAAAAGGGAAAGTCAAGCATTCACATTGAAGTGAAAGAGGCCAAGGAGCATAGAACCACCAGTGATGGTGTGGTTGAGGATTGGAACAAGACTAAGAGGGGGAAAACTCTTACTCTTCTCTTGCTTTTGACTGATGCATCTTAGAAATAAAGGATTGTTGAGTGCATGTCATAAATGAAAACAAATTGGGTTTCATTGCTTGAAATGAATTGTGAATGCTGAAATAGTTATTTTCTTGTGAAAGGATGAACATGAATGAGTTCATGTGTGTGTGGGAAAGCATGAAATGTGTGGAAGTCTCATGAGTAAAGCATGGACGTTCTAAGTCAATTAGGAAAATAATTGACTAATCTTATTACTGTGTTATGCTTGTCCTAACAGGAATTGCCATTATAAGTCTCACAGATAGTCACCGAGACAACAAGGAAGATGGCATCCATGAAATTCCAGACTTGTAGATCATCCAGAAGGGGTTACTCGGGAGCAATGCCCACTTGTGGAGCTGAAAGACCAAAGCTAGCAGGAGCATCTTGTGGAAGCCAAAGGACTTGATCGTGAAAGGTCACAGTAAAGAGACGAATTGCAGGACAGACCTGCCACCATCTGTGAATTATGAATCATGTGTAAAGTGGGTATATAGTCCGAAGTGTTGGAACACCGAGGACGGTGTTATTCCAAGGGGAGGGGAATGTAATGTCCCCAGTTTGGCCCCATGGAATTAACATTATAAATGATGTAATCTTGTTATGAAATCATGGTGAGGAGCTCAAGGCCAAGGCCCCGCCATCGATTTCGTGACGCATATGGTTTTCCGTGCTAGCAGTGCACATTGAAAATTCAAATATCATGTAATATGCATTTTAATAAAAATACCCACAACTAGCTATGCAATGCAACAAAGAGATGGGGGCATGATTTCACAAGGAATTGGGAGGGAAAACATTCAAACCCTCAACTACCCATGTTGACTTTTGTACCCAACCATTGATTTCTCCCAAGAGTTGGTTGGGGAAGTTAATGCCTTGGGAATGGAGAGGTATGGCTATCCAAAATCGGGTATGGGCAGGCCACCCTTCATGGAAAATCGTGTTGGTATCCTTGGGAAAGAATAGAGCCACGAAATTGCTCCCTAAGGGATCATTCACCATGGCCTTGCTCTCTCACGCAACTCTAGCTGCCTGGGCATTTTCTTCCCTCGGTTTTCTGGGTTTCCCTTCATCTTTTAGCTGGGAAGGGGCATTTTTGTGTTGGTTACCAGTGGGGGAAGAGAGCAGAACGTTTTTGGGTCTCCCTGGAGGTCGTTTAGGCCATTGGAAAGGATCCTAACCAGTGGAGAGAAATCGTTTTTGCTCCCTGGGGATGAAATCAAAATTCCACAGTTCGTTTGGGTGAACCACGAGTTGGGAGAACCAATGTGGACCCTGTTTTGTGAACACCTCTATTGTAAATGTGTAACCTTGTCAATAATCGTTTTGCTGTGAGAAGAGGGAGTATGTTGGGGTATGGGTAATGGGTAATCCATTGTTCCCTTGTAGCTTGATAAATCTAGTTGGACTGGCTTAGCTGAGATAAAATGGTTAATGGGCTGTGGTTGAGCTGGAATGTTCCCTTTCCCTTGTGGAAATCATGCCCAGCTCAGGGGTGGCCTTCGGACGGAATCAGTATAAGCTGTCGAAGAGCCTATGGCTAGGAGGAACGTTGCAGCGACATAGCTAGTTGCTTGGGCAGTTGCAAAAATGAAGATAAGTGTTTTGATGTCTATGTATTTACTTCTGCATTGTTTTAATTAATTGATGACTGATATTGATATGTTGAATGCATATGAAGAGTGTGTGGATGTTGTTTCCGCTGTGCATAATTGTTTGTTTCACATCTACACACCCATTTAGTTATATGAATCTAACAATGGGATGAGATCATGTGAAAGCCCCATAGATTGGTAGCATGTTCCCTGCCTTGCATTGGTTCCAAGGGTGGGTACATGACAGTAGAATTAAAGGAATGTCATGGTCATGTTCCCCATTGGATGGTGGTAGACCCTTGTGTGCCTAAAAAACATGTTGATATTGGGAGAGAAATTATAAGTCAAGTTGAATACATGGTGGGGGTATTTACATAACTTGGATATCATGGAACTAGGAAATGATACCTAAGTGGCCTTTCTTCAATAATTTCTCCATATGGTGAGATGATATAATTTCTCAAGAACCAAATGTAATTCCATGCAGGTGATATGTGTTCCTAGCCTAAGTAAATTTCAAAGAGATTTCCTTGAAATTGATTGTGACAGGAACCAAATTCTTGATCCATTCAACCCCAAAAACTATATCACAATCACCCATGTCAATATAAAAAACATGGGTTTTAAGATAGTAGTCCCCCATTTGGTGTTTTACATTTTCACAACAACCATTAAATTTCATTTTTCCCCCATAGGTTGGCTATCATAATTTGGAAATTGGAGATGGGCCCAATATGACAATGGGTTTCTATTGTAGCCACAATGATCCCATTTTTTTGCAGATAAGATGGGAGCCCCCTATTTCATTTTTTTATCCACTTAGTTTATTTTGCTCAAAAGATCTTATTATTTTCTGTTTTATTTAATATTGTTTATGTTTTTGCTTAAAGGTACTTTGAAGTTATATCTGAGGCAAATTAAGATTTTGATTAAGTTAGTTATGATCTTGGTGATGCTCTAATCCATTTAATTAAGTAGAAGAACAAATATCGGTAGTTAGAAGTCAAGATGACCAAATACTTGTATAAGCCTTCCGGACGTTCTGATCCCCACATCTCTATTTTCTAAATTGCGGGAGTCAGAAGTTGGGAGATAATTTTAAATTTAAATTCCAACTCCCGACTTCTTGACCTCGATATTTGCAGAAGTCGGAAGTTGGCTGAAAATTCAATCAAGTTTATTTAAACTTGCCGAATCCCTCACCCTGATATTTCCTTTTAATATCAGTAGTTGGGAGCCGAGAAAGTTATTTTTTATGATCAAAATTCAAAACCAACTCCTAACTCTCGACTTCTCTTATTCATGTTAAATTGTGGAAGTTGGAAGTTGGAGCATTATGAATCATTATGTTAATTTTCTCCCCGGATCCCAACTTCCGACTTTTTCAAACCCTTGAGGTCCCACATCTGCATTCCTACTTTCACATTCAAAATTTGTATTTCGCACGCGCCAAAATGTCTCAAGTCATCAGTCGAATTTAATGCAATTAATTGGTGATTAAGGCCTAACCGTCGATTTCATACCAAATTTTATGTAATTAAATACCAGTTGATTTGGTCTTAATGCAACCTACACTTAATCAATTTCTGAATTTGCCTCACCGTTGCATCACAGATAATTTGGATTCTAGCACACCGGGACTCTTTGTTTAAGCACGATTGTGTTTCAGGTTTACCTTAGGTATCGTATGCTTTTATTGGTTTTGTTTCAATTTTCTTAATTGAAGTAACTCATATGATTTTGGTTGCATTAGAGAACCACCTTTGAATGCCATAGCTAAAAGAACCAGGTCCACGGCTGAGACAAAAGAATTGAATCTAAAATACCCCAATTTTGGTTTCTATTCAAACACAGATGTGAAAGTTTCTTATACACTTTTTTGGACTGGGCCTGAGCTTATAACATATTCGACGGTGATGATTTATCATAATTTAAATACAAAGCCCCTATCTATCAGAATATCAGCAATTCTCAACTTCATGTTATCGTTGTGTGCCCAACTATTTTTCCCTATACAGACTTAATCAAATGGATGATTGACTATGCGTACATCCCAACCAGTACTTTTGGGGATTCTAACCATACTATATACGCTTATTTCAAGCTAGATACATTCGCCAAAATTTATTCCTTGAAGACCCCACAACAGCTTCTCACACAAGAATGTATAAAATCATTTGAGAAGAAATATGAGCCAGAAATTCTCGTGAAGACTTGGATGGATCCTGACACTTTTATACTTAGGCCAAACAGGAAATACTCAATTTACCTGCTCAGAGAACCCAACAAGTTTCTTGTGGCCATGCTTTGTAGGTTTTATGGTGCAGATAGTTTCTAGTATTTCAAGTTGGAATGCACCCCCTTGGCACATTATATATCAACCACGCGAAAAATATTTAATTGGGATAAAATTTTATCCGTTACTTTCAAATATGTTATTTCTCAAGCGCAAAAGACTATAGCCATTAGGAAACTCAAGTTTTGTCGATCAACATATCTGATGGATATTGTGTGTGCTTCCTTTTATTATCCTACTATGAACTCGCTTTGGACCAAAGAAAAACCACCAATTCATATTTATTGTTCAAATATCTGGTAAGATAAGTATAAATCTTATATTTATGACATCTGTGACAACTTCATTGGTGTTGTTTATTTTGTTATTTTCAAGACAAATGCTACTAGAGTTTCAGAAAATGCCATTTCTTTGGTATCAACTATGGGGGATTGGTATGTTGAAGAATTATTTACTTACCTGGGGATATGGGGTATTAAATAAGTGCATATGTTTCCCAGGTTTGTTCCTAATATGATGGTCCTTGTTGAAGTGGATTTTTAGACTGTCTATGATGGAGTTCATGGCTAGTGCAATTCCCATAAAAGAAGAGGTTGGCCCAAATTTCCTCTATATCTTGGGCATTTAGTTATCCAGAATGCATCACATGCTATCACCCTACCTAAATAATTCAATCATTTAAAATTGGGATTCACAAAGAAAAGGATGCATGATCCCAAGGGGCTTATAGCGGATCACTTTGTGCAAGCACATTTGAAAAAATCATATATACATGAAAAAGAGCCAAATGATTCCTTGTATCAAGGAGAACACACTTTTGAACAAGTGTTAATCAAAGTCATTGATTAGGTTCAGAGAGTTCTTATTCATGAATCCTAGAAGCAGCAAAAGGTGAAGGTGATGGACGAGAGAAATAGATTTTTTCAACAACAGCAAGAAGATGCTAAGGAGGAAAAGGAGGAATCTAGTAAAGATATAGTTCCCTGCGCAATTCCATCTAAGTCTAAAGTATAGCACTAGTTGGATAAGAAGCAAGGAAAGTAGCCTATGTCAGCTCCTCAGTCTTCCACTCCCATTCAAAACCTTAACACTTTGATTCAACAGACTCGAACACTTCAAGGTAAGTCTTTTTCTTCTACTCAATTTATTAAATCTATTGCTCCTATTCCTAAGATAGCATCAAATCTCTCTATGAAAATTGAAGCAGAATCAAAACCAGCTGTTGGTCCTCCCTCTCAAACACCCACTAATGTTATTATTGATTTAGAGAAGGAGCAACCTATAGAAGTCATCAATCCAATTCCAGTAGTTCATGAACCTCAACAAAACTCTACCCCTAAAGATACCCAAACTGTTGTTGGTAATGCCAATAGTCCTAACTCCCATCCACCCCCAGATAGTAGTCTATCATTGATTCCTACTGTTGAAGATCCTATTACTCAATCTAATTTGAATTCACCACACAAATCTCTGCCTCCTGCCAATCCTTCTGATTTAGGTACACAAACTACTAACCATTCCAATCAACCAACTACTAAGACTGAGTTTGACACTTTAGATGATACTCCTACCTCCCTACAACCATGAACCTCTCAACAAGATACTCAATTGGTTGAAGGTGATACGCTTACCATTCCTTTATAATCTAAAATCAATACTCCTTATACTCATCCTACTGAGCTTCATATAGAAACTATGCCCACAACCATTGATAGTCAGGATATCTTACCAATGTATCAAGACTCAACCCAATTACTAACTACCACTGCTTGTCAACCATTTCCTATTCCCAATACCACAAAACCTTAGACTTCCACAATTGAGGACTCAACGGAATTTGGTGAAGATGTTGTAATGGTGCTTGGAGACTATTGTTTTAGCAAAAGACAAAAGGAAGTGATGAGGAAAGGCTCTAAGATACATAGGGAAGGGGTGTCAAATATATGGATCTAGCTAAACTAGCTTACCTTGTTGGAATATTCTCCCCATCATCTTTCAGTTTTGCATGCATGCATGCATTCTGCATGCATCCAGTCATCTCCATGGTGGACCTCCCAGCTCATGGAGCTTGGTTCTAGCTCTTCACAACCTGTCTACAGCCCCCAGAGGGGGCTCCCACCTACCAAATGCGCCCTTCTCCATGGAAAGTTCACCCTTCTCACCTACCACGGCTAGTTATGCGCCTTTTCTCACTTACTAGTCAGTTATCACTCAGTTCTTCCTTGATAAAAGGCTAGATTGAATTCCCACTAACTTTTTCACTCCGATGGACCTCCAGTGAGAATAGACTGCTCATTTTGACTCCAGTTAGCTTCTCATGCGCCCTCCACTGAGCCTCCTTCATTCAGTTAGTACCTACCACACTCAGTTAGACTCAGTTAGCCACACTTGACTGACTATTACCATTGATGACTGATACATTGACTGGATGATGACTCCACTATCATCCAAGCCACACTTTGAGTTAGGAATTCGAATTCCCTACTTGGCCTACTTGAATCCTATATTATGCACCTTATTGTTCTATGGTATTCATTCACTTACATTCTTATTCATTGTATGATACTGAGATATTGTTCTATTCTACTATGTTTATGAGTGATCATTGAGTGTCTCCTTCTCTTCTTCTTTGCAACATTCTTGATAGTTGACTGTGAGTTGCTACAGCTGCTAGATCTCTTGCAGATTCTTACATACCTATCTTATCAATCAATAACATATCAACATAAATCAGAACAGAAAGAGAACAAGGAGAATAATACCCCAAATATACGTGGTTCACCCAATTGGGCTACATCCACATGAAGGTTGTATTCTATTATCTCCAAAAATCTCCTTCAATCTTACACGAGAGAAACTACAAATAATCCCAATGCAATATAATAAAGCTTGTGATCACAATACCATGTGTCAATACTATCTATGAGCATATACCACTTTATCACTTGTGTTATATGATGTGACTCCCTTGACCCTATTATATACCAAGAGATGTGGAGGAATTACTCTCACATATTGCATGTGGGATAATATAATTCTCCATAATAACATCTCTTTATATAATGATGGATATCAAGAGTATACTTCACCATAATGAATATGGGATATAATTTATTAATCTTTTACATAAGATTGTGGATAAATTATGACATAATACAAAGACATTATTACCTTCCAAGGAATATAAAAATATTCAACCACTCCCCCTTAATAATGGCTGGCATAAAATCCCTCACCAACACTAAGGAAGGAAGGAGTCATTACTACTCCCCCTTGATGACAACTTCCATAATATCCATAAGCTGCAAAATGGAAGAACACTTCAGCGAATGGAATTTGATGAAGAACAATCGCTTCTCACTGAATCATGAAATTTCACAAGAACTAGGTTGTACGATGAAAATACCAACAACAAGATGCCCAGATATAAAGAAAATCCTTTATGGCTACTAGATCCAACATTAAAATGTCGAGAACATGTGACGCAATCCAACAACAAGGTTCCCATATCTAAAGAGAAGTCGTCATGGTTACTAGATCTGCAACATGCCTAGATCGCCACAAGAATCATCACAACCATTACTGATAGCTGAAGAACTCTGATATAACATCCACACCAATGTACAGATACCTTCTGACGGATGATATAAGAGAACATGTGGCTAAGAACACCACAACAATGTACAAAATACCCAGATGGCCAATATACACATGGATACTAGAGTATCCCTTTTTCATAATTATTCCATTGGGACCGAAAAAGGAGTAAACCTAAACCAAACAGACGCTCTTTCAAATACTGTAACAAGCATGAAACAAAACAAGTTCACTTAGCGATCTTTTCATATTTAGGGAGTCTAAAAAGAGCTTAAAGAGACTCCACATAGTTCATTTTTTGTGTGTATCCTAATGACGTTGACAAAGGGATAAAATTTCACTCAAAAGATGAATTTATCATGGTTGATAACTGAGTACGACAAAGATAAAAAGTAAACTCTGCACAGTTCCTTTTCTGTAAATAGTCTAGCGAGGTAGAATAAAGAGATAAACCTCTACTCGCTGGACACTTCCTCATTATTTTACGAGTACGAGAAAAGAAGACTAAACTCGACAACTTTTTTTCTTAATTTTAATGAGCACGACTAAGGTATCAAAAGCACTTGGAATATTTTTCATGTTTTAACCAGAGCACGAAAAATTAAAAAGTAAGCTCAACACCTCTTATTGTTTTTAACA
Organism: Larix kaempferi; assembly: GCA_027924585.1. NCBI lineage: Eukaryota > Viridiplantae > Streptophyta > Pinopsida > Pinales > Pinaceae > Larix > Larix kaempferi. The sequence continues at coordinate 49,489,818 of BSBM01000073.1, forward strand.
AGCTCGAAGATAGGTGAAAAGAATCTTCATGGTGTCTACTTTATTTTCTAACGAGATTGAAACAAACAATGAACTATACTCGGGGCGTATGCTTCATTTGTTAATGAGATTGAAACATAGAATGAACCATGTTTGGGATGATTTTTCATTTATTAACGAGCTTGAAGCTGAAAAATGAACTGTGCTGGGAATGATACCCATTGGAGGTTTTTTCCCAACATGATATCTATAGGTTGGTACATGCCCCCCAAGCATCGTTTCATATGTCGATTCTTCTTCTGAACCCGATGAGACTCTGGGATACTAATAGGAATAGGTTCACCAAAGAGGGAGGAAGAAAGAGGATCAAGTGGGACAGGTGGATGAAATGAAGGTTCAGGTACTAATTCTGGTGGAAGAATCGACTCAATGGGAGGGGGACCTATTTCATTTTTTAACGAGCTTGACACAGATGGTGAACTATGCTCACGGTTATCTGTTTCATTTTTTAACAAGCTTGATACAAAAAGTGAACTATGCCCGTTATTATTTGTTTCTTTTTTTAATGAGCTTGACACATAAAGAGAACTATGCTCGTAGAGATTGGATATGATTCCAGCAGGTCTCCGTTAGATGGAAGAATGGTACTATGGAAGGAATACATGTCACCAAGTGATTCAAGTTTATATGGACTAGGTATGACCCAAGGATCATATGATTCAAGGTATTGTTGTATCGTCTGTGAAATAATATTAATTGAGGCAACTTGTCATGGGAAATATGGGGCAGACAAGGGGAAAGCTCCTATTATTGGAGAATCCTTAAGAATGCCTACTCCCACATCCTCATATTGAGTTTTAGAATGCCCTAAGAGAGGGACATTATGGGCAATGTTTTTGTGGATATAAGGGGTGAAAAAGTCAATTTGGTCAATGGTAACATTTTTTCCTTGATGAGGAAATTGTACCAAGCGAAAAACTGAGGATGCAATGATAGTCATCGGGTAGAACCAATTTCAACCAAGCAAAAAATTATAATCCAAAGTGGCATCGATTACTTCCACATGAATGGAAACAGTCTTTCCCTCCAATTCCATGACTAAATATGGTAAAAGTCCATAAGGTTTAAAACCATGACTATCAAAGGCCTTAAGTGTCGTAGGAGATTGATTAACTTCAAGAGAGTCGATAGCCCTCCAACATGATAAAGACATGATAGAAGTTGAGGACTACCTTCATCCAAAATGGTCCGATGGATATTCTTCCCACAAATGTTTGTATGGATTTGGAACGCAAGTATGATGGGAAATACTCATCTTAAAGTATTCTATATTGAACATAATGGTATTGGAAGTCTCAGGGTCCACATCTCCAAGAGATGACAATAGGGTTCTATGACGGGGATAGTTTTGTAGAACTTTGAGAGTCAACATAGCAAAAGGTGCATGGGCTAAGTCCTCAACAATATTGCAATTTTGGGTAGCATGAGCACTTGCATTAAAAGACGCTTTTCAAAATGTTCTCTTTGGTGGGTGAAACACTATGTCAAGAATAGGATTATCTATTTGAAGAGGGCCATGAGGTGGAGGGGTAGTGGAGGTGGATGTTTTATCCATGGGATTTCTATTGGTGTTCTTGTCTGGAATAGGTTCATATGTTTGTGACCTGGAAGTTAATCCAACCATCTCATTGCACATGAGGACTTGGGAAGCTGAGGAAATATGTGCATGATGAGGATGCCTCCCATTGCCCCCCTGCGGAGGATTATGAGCAATCATTTGTTGCTATCGACATGGGAAAGGTTCAGTTAATACTATTGGTTGGGAATTCCCTTTCAGGAACTTAGTGACCTCATCACAATGAGGGAAATCCTTCGTGTAATGGTCGTCTCCATAGATTAGGTAGGGAAACTTTTCCTTTCTCTTTCATTTGCTTTCAGTAGTGAGATCTTAGGTTTTCTTATTCTCCCGATGGTTTGAAGATTTTTTGGATTTCCCTTTGTTCTTCTTTTTACCTCCAGGTGGTTGAGATGAGTCGGATTGAACCGAATTTAATTTGGAGGATTAGGCATGAGGTTGGGTAATATTGGTGTTTGATCCAGTCTATGTTAAGGTTGGGGTAGAATCCGGTTGGCTTTGTTTCCAAGTCGAATGGGTAATAGACTATTTTTTACGAAACCTACAATACCGTCAACATGAGGTTCTATTGATGGTATTGAAGGGTCATTAGTGGGATGGGGAGCATTTGGAATCAGATCATAAAGTTTGTTGGATTAGGAATATACCAAATATAGGTATTGAGCACGACTGATTGATTACTCTTCAGTAACAACACCTCCCATAGTAACATCCCTGGTGATGGGTGGAAAAAGTGACTTAGTAAACTAATCATCTAAACATTGGTCCAAAATATTGGCTTTAATTTATCAATGTCATTGTCTCCACTCATGAATATGATCAGATATGTGAGTGGAAGTGGATTGTCTAAGCGAAGTCAAAATCTTAGTACTGATTTCATATCGAATTGGTAACTAAAAATGTGTCAAAAATGTCGTGGCAAGGGAATTGAAATCGCTAAAGAACTGTCATGGAAACTCAATGTACCACTTTGCAGTTGTGCCAATGAGATTCCTATAATAAAAGTATCATCTGAATGGAGTCATCCATTAAGGAATTGGAATAAAACCATAGATGGAAGGTCATCACATGGTTGTTGGGATCCTCTCCTGGCTTCCCATCGAATTTTGGAATATATAATGGTAGTTTGGCAGGTATTAGTGGCTAGAATTGGCCATGTTGTATGGGATAATTTGTCAAATGTAACAATTCGGGTAGATCTAATCTATCCAAAAAGGGTAATTATCAATTGACTTGAGGATACTGGTAATATTGATGGGGTATCAGAATACTACTAGGACCTAAGGTTGGTTGGGGCAGGATATTAAAACCTATTGGTCATTCCATATAATGGTTTTGGGAGGATTGGGAGGTAGGAAACATGGGGTTCATAGGTTGAATAGTTAGGCTTCCTTGTGAAGGGATACCAGTCGGGTTAGGTTGACCCCATGGAACATTTGTATCTCCCGGGTATGGTAACCTGGTATAAAGGGGTGTAGTGGTAGCCATGGAGGTACCGAATTGAAATTGGTCCTCCCATAAATGGTTGGATACAAGTAAAAGTATTCCCTAAAACTAGTTGTTGTCCCCAAACCGGTTGTTGTCCAAAAACTAAGGCTTGGACCCAAGCGCAAATTCCCCCCCAGCCATAGCTTCCCCCCCTGGGTAATACGTGGGTGGATTCATCACCAGAGTAGTTGCACAAATTGATGGAACAATTTGTGTGACTATCATAATGTTACCTACTTGAGGGAAGGAGGGTTGGCTCAATCTATTCATAACAAGACCCAAGGCCACACCTAGGTGAGTTACTTGACTAGAGGGATATGGTATAGAAACACCAAGTAAATTACTTAGTGTAAGCCTAGGTAATTCTCTAGAATTGAAGGTGTGACCTGAGTCAAATGCGAGAGGATTCGTGCACATAAATGGTAAGGACAGATTCACCTGGCTAGCCTGGGGGATACTCTGGGCCAATGAAGTTCCCCATAAAAGATAATTGATGGTAGTCTGAGCCACTGTGGTTCTTGAGGGATTTCCATAGTTGCAGTTGGTAATGGAGGTGATGTGATTAATTGATTGGAAGAGTGAGATGGTGTCAAAATCATATCTGGAGGTTTCCTAATATGTGATCTGAGTAGCAAACAACAAGCCAAAAAAACATTAAAATATCTAGTAGATGGAAATTCTATGAGTACCGGATCAATAGTTCCAGTAAGAGGGGTATTTGTTGGAAGGACGGGGCCTTCCGTAATGGTCTCAACCTCCCCTTCAAGCTAGTCATTGAAAGTATCAATACTTCCAACTTCGGAGGGGATTCCTTCATTAATAGTCCCCTCATTGGAAGAAGGATGTGAATGTTGTGAAGGTGAAGGATCTTCCTCCTTAGGGTCCAACCCTTGCATTCTACGAGATCTTCCGAGACCTCATTCATTCAGTGTGAAAAAACAACGATTCCTAAGGCCAACTACGAACACAAGAAGAACACACCCGTAAAAACGAACTAAGGGAATCAACCAAGCAATCAGTAGGAAAGGGATCTTTCGAAGACATGATATCAAGCCATCAATGAAAAAATAAGAGACAATTACCCACAACTGCTTCGTAATGGACTTCCAAAGGTGCAAGTACTAGATTCAATCAAGTATCCTCGTAAGGAGATAAAATCATGTGTTGTACGCCTTCCTCAGGTACTGACAGCACCACCACTATAGTCACCTGGGAAGGTAACCTAGGAAAAGCAACTAGGGATACCACTTTGTTCTTGGTTTTTGGGAGGAAGGGTCATGGGAGAGGGATTTTGCAAATGGGCAGGGAACGTAAGAGAAATGTATTAGACCCAAAGCAACTCAGATAGTGGTGTCACCTAGAGGAATTTACACTACTAATATTACTCCCTAAATTGCATAACCCCATTGAGAGAGAGTGTTGGGGACCAGTCCAAGTACTCTTCTCAACTTCTCCTACCGCTTGACTCCTGTGTTAGAGGAGCTTTCCCAACAAGCACTTCACTCTACTAATGGATTTTCGCTCATTAGTGTTCCTAGTATTGTTTTCGTAACTATTGGATAATTTACTCACTTTTCCTAGTCCAAGAGCTCTAATCCCTATACTAATATTGGTGTGCTATAAAAAAAAGTCTACTTGATTTTATTAGCACATTGGTTGATTTTAGGGCTATTTTTTACTTAAAAGGTACATGGAGATGAAACTTATGGTATGGTGACTCGACTCCAAACCATGCAACTAAATTCAAATATAAATATTTTGTTTCAATGAACTCTATTTAAGCAAGGGAGAGGAGTTCTTTTTCTTCTCAATGTATCAAACACCCAATGAAATGTAAACTTTTTCACCTTTCATGCAATGCACAATTTTACACTTCTCTTCTCAATGAATGAGGAAATCAATTCCAAACCAAACAAACAATATTGAAGTCCAAAATCAAATAAGAGACAAGCCTTTTCAATAAACACCAAAAATGCAAGACGTTTTCTTCTTTTCTTCTTTTTCAAAAACTTCTACAACAAATTGAAGTATATAATTCTTTGTTTCAATCTAAAGGATTCAATACTATTTGCAAAATAACTAAAGGAATGTAGACAATTTTTTTCTTCTAAAGACTCCTAAGTTGCATTTAAAGACTTGAAATGTAACTTCTTTGTTTCAATTAACAAGATTTAATTTCACTTGCAAAGACCCTAAAATCAAAGAAGATGAATAAATGTTTCTACTTTTCAAAAGAATTCCAAACTAAATGTAAAGCTTGAAATGTGATCTTCTTTGTTTCTATTAACAAGATTCAATATCAATTGAATAATCTAGGAGCAAAGAAGACAGAAAATTTTCCGTTCTCAATAGCTTTCAAATTGCATAAGGGACTTAAAAAGACAATTATTTTGTTTCAATCTTGAAATAAAAGGATTCCAATAACTTTTGAAAATGAACCAATACCAAATAAGCCAAATAAGACAAACAATTCACCCAAACTAGCAAGGCTCAAGGGGTTTGGATCACAGAGATACCTTTGAAGCTTGCTATTTGCAAAAACCCAAACTATCCAATTTGAAAACCAAACAACCAAACAATGAAAGGAGAATCTTTTTGAAAACTTTAATGTTTAATCTAAGCAAAATCAGATGGTAATGAAGAGTTGTGATAGGGATACAAGGTTCTTGGAATCAATAGGGATCAATGTTTCACCCAAACAAAGATGAAAAATAACCAAAATGAAAGAGTCCCAAACAACACACTTTGAATCCTAAACCATTCAAGTAGGTCCCAAACACAACAAAATAGGTCCCAAACTCTACCAAGTAGGTCCCAAAAACAACTAAATGAGTTTCAAGAGGTTTAGAACCATGACTAGAGAGGTTTGAATGCCACTAGATCAGATGAGTCGGATCAGGAAGATTGTGAACTTCAACAGAGGATCAATTTAGACTAGGTTGATGTCACACATCCAATGGTTGGAAAGGAAAGAAATAAGCCAAATAGGAATAAAAAATGAACCAAACACTCAATCCAAAAGCATATAAATCTTGTATCAAGCAGCAAAGTCTCACACAAAGTGTTGTTCGGGATTTTAATCTTATAGTGAGGAGAGACACTACCAACTTGGGCGGGGTTGACAGGTAAATACATTCATTATATTGCATTTAGTTCCTACAAATGAAAGAGATCGGGATATCGAAAGATGTACCTTTAACCGACAACTGGTCCTAGATTTCACTTGATATCCCGTTGTGGTGAAACCGCAACACAAAGGAAACCTTCCTCAGCGTATCTTGACTATATAAATATTGATGAATATTGAAATCAAACAAACATCAACAACAAACAGATACTAATCCAAATGAACATACAATCTAATAGACATTCGATTTGGGATAGGAAGGGTATTTCGACCTTTTTATTGTCAAAGAAACATGAATCAGTACAATATACTTGACGTGTCAAGATGTTTCTGCAACTGAGTCCTGGGCTCCTACTCTTCACAATGACTTGGGACTTTCCTCCAGCGTAACAACCCTTAAAGCATTCTTTCTAGGTCCCTCTCTCATAGATCCTCCTTGTATTTATCGGACAAGTTAGGTAGTTGGAATCGAAAGGTGGTTGAATTGGTAGGTTGGGGAAGTTGCAGAACCAACTTCAACTAATCCCAGTTCGTAATCTTAATATATTTTTTGGTTTCATCTTAAGATGTGTGCGCGTTTCTCAAGGCATAGTAGCGCACAATATGCAACTTCACTGTTTTACAACAAGTGTTTGCAACTTTTCCAAGGTGTGCGTTGGTTTCCCTTGAGTAAAGTAGGGCATTTTCCAAGATGTGTGCTAGTTTACTGCCCAAAGAGTAGCGCACATGTCAAAACATTAGGAGAAACAGGGAATTTCTTAGCTGAAGAGGGTAGTTCCAATCCATAAGTCATCTAGGTCAATCCTATCTCTTCAATCCATGTTGTCCTTTTGTGTGATCGACAAAGCAATGTGATCACGGACGGAGAAGTGCATATTTGACCTATAACAGATGCCCCCTAATGTGTGAGGTTAGAGGGAAATGATGGTCGAAATATATCATAATTCCAAGTTAGAGGAGGAGCAAGAAACCGCAGAACCAAGTCACAAAAACACTTGAAACAATGATCAAGGTCAGCGAGCAATTACAATCTTGAAATCATATAGATGTGTAGCATGATCTCCGATACATAACTAGGAGATGTATATATAGAGCATGGCCACTGAAATACAAACGTGGATCCATGTCAAAATGAGAGATCATAGCCATAACAACAAGTTGGATCTATGTCTCATGAAGAGCCAAAATGAGTGAGGCTCAGTCTTGCACAGCTTGGGTGATAACATAAATATGGTGATGCTATCATAGTCCCAAGGTCTTCATCCAAACAACCCAAGGTACAAACCCTAACCATGTGAATAAATGAGTTGAATTCGAACATGGGGGGTATCGTTTGATTACCGGTCATTGATGTATACTGTTAACAAACACGAGGACTTCCATCGATAATGATAATGGGTTCCAAGGTACCTAGTATGATCCAACAAGTGTGAATAAGTGGACTTGAAGTCAAACACTTGAGGAACCTGTTGAATAAGAGACCTTGATGTATTCCCATTTATTCAACAGCAATGGAAACTGCCACTGATGACTGCAATCCCCAAGGTACTAACCGAAATTATAAACTTCGTTCCTAGAGCATAATGAGCTAAAGTCGATGGGAAGAAGTCCACTAGAAGGGAGGCCTTAATGCATCCTCCATCATCCAACACGAGGAACACTCAACAGGTATGAGCTGATGTGGAGTAGGACAAGTAACAAGATGAAACAAACTGACACCAGGATGGCTGACACATGAAGTCAAGGTAAACTGTAGAATGGCCGACACAGGCTGTATCCTTGAACAGTGAGCACAACATGAAGTGACATGAAGTGACTTAGGCAGTTTTCAACATGAAGGGGAAATGATATAATCGTGCAATGTAGGAGACATTGACAGACCCTCCATATGGTTGGAAGAATAACCAACCGGGAAAGTAAAAACTCAGAGATTAGGTTCACCCTAAGGTCAAAAACTAAAACCCAACTGAAATGATAGACTCAAGTAGGTGTTGTGTTCAAGGATATGAATGACTTAACTGCCTTTGAAACTGAGAAATATGTGATATACCCTTCTTATCCCTTATTCCTTTTGGTAAAAGAATGTCCTTCTTGTTATTTTAATGAGTCCAAGAAAGATAGAAAACTCAATAAGTCCAACCATGTAAAATTTTTAACAATCCTATGGGAGGAAGACTCGAGACCTTCTTCATTTTTTAAAGAGTTCGAAGAAGAGATAGATGAATACTCTATAATACTGATCTCTATATTTTAATATCGAGACGAGATATGTTCTTGCTCGCCGGTGTTTTCTTGTTTAAGGAGTCAAAAACTTAAATAATCCTCCATACACTTACTCGTGGATTTTAATATCTAGCCCAAGTAGGTTAATGCTCGCCGGTGTTTTCCTGTTTATAGAGTATGAAAAACTTAAACAATCCTCTATATACCCTCTCGTGGATTTTACATCGAGCGCGATTAGGTGAATGCTCGCTTGGTGTTTTCATGTTTGGAGAGCCTGAAAACCCTAAAGAAGGCTCTAAAAGGTCCTTTTTCGTATAGTTAGTCTCCTCCCCCGAAAAAGTATAAAACAATGGAAGAAGAACTCTTCTAGCCACGTATGACTAGAGTATTCCTTTTTCGTAAGTAATACGCAAAAGTTCGGAAAAGGGTTAAACTTATACTGAAGCGGATGTCACTTCAAATCCTTTAACGAGTCTGAAAAGACAACTATACTCGGCAATCTTGTCATATTTAAATAGTCAAACAAGAGCGTGAAAGAACTCTATATATATCTTTTTCGTAAAGTTTTAATGAGCCCAAAAAAGTAAACTCGTGACCTCCTTACTATTTTTAATGAGCTCAAACGAGACATAGAAGAATGCTCATAGCCTCCTTACCGTTTTTAACGAGCTCAAAGAAAAGGTGGAAGAATACTCGTAGCCTCCTTACTGTTTTTAACGAGCTCGAAGTGAAGGTGGAAGAATGCTCGTAGGTGGATCAATGTCCAAATGAATGGCAGACTGCATTATAGACTCTAGGAAAACTTCATCAAAGGGAAGTATATCATCCCAAATAGAACGCATGTCTAAACATTCAGATGGAGTCATCACCTGGTCAATTGTTGGGACCCAGTCCCGAGAAGGTAAGCATGAATTTAGAGGCTTCTTCTCAGTAGAAATTGGACTCAAGGAACAATATGCCACATAATTTGATTGTTACATGGTAGTTCCTACTGGCGATGGATATAATTGGTCTATAGTTGGGTAATAAGAGGGATCAACAAGTGTAAGTTGATCGATAGTGACAATGCTTTTGTTGTGAGGAAAATCCATCACACGAAAGAGCGCAGACACCACAGCCTGCATAGCATATACGTAATCACTGTTAAATTTTTAGTATTAAATCACAATACTATAGGATCTTTGCTGAGAGAATAACATCTACAGTATATCAATGCATGACAATCATAATATGACAAGCATCACAAGCATCACAAGAATCAAAAGCATAGAGACAAGAGACACAGAGTTTCCGTGGGGAAAACCCTAAGGTGAAAAACCCCACAACTTCCTCAGAGATAGAGAGAGCAATGGCTCAACCAAAATACAACCAAATAACACTGAGATAGTCTCCTAGCAGATGATCCTCCTCCTCCTCACTAGTGTGCTACTTTTCAGAGAGAGAGATAGATACTTTTCCGAGTGAGTAAAATAGAGATATCCTATCTCTATTTATACTCACCTTTTTTCCCAGTGACCTACTAGGGCCGACTTGTCTACTTGAGTACATCCACATTATATTATATATTAATTAGGGCCGACCCCATAAGGTGGTCTAATAACCCATCGGCAAGTACACACACTTGCGACACTTGTCAATCCACATGACGACACTTCCTTATAGAGGAATAACACATCTCTTATAAGGGTACAATAAATATATATATAATACACAGATGAAATACATTCCGAAGTTACATATACATCAACACTCCCTCTTAACTAGGAAGGTATTTCTCGACACAGATCTGCTAGACAAGTCTTCTTCTCTGGATCATCGTCATCGATGCATTGTCATCATCATCGTCACTGCTGCTGCTATCTCATCCAATCTCTGTCTCTACTCGTCATAGGAAGTTCTACAGAGCCAGTCCTTTTTCATACTGGATGTAGGCCCACCACCTGCAGGTCTTCGTCATCACTGGCCATACTGTGGAATCCTAAGGACTTTTACGTGCGTCACAAAACCTCGCAAGAGCATCCCAGGCTGTTACGAGCACACAGCTCTACCTATAGGATCTCCCAGGGCAACAAATTACATGTGACCTCACCACAAAACCTCGTAAGAGCATTCCAGGCTGTTACGAGCACACAGCTCTACCTATAGGATCTCCCAGGGCAACGAATTACATGTGGTCATGGAAAAACCTCGCAAGAGCATCTTTGGACTGATTACGGGCACACAGCCCAACCTATCGGATCTCCCAGGGAAACGAATTACATGCCATAGGACAAAACCTCGCAAGAGCATCTGCCAGATATCCCAGGGCAACGAATTACATGCCATAGGCAAAACCTCGCAAGACTATCTGCAGATCTCCCAGGGAAATGAATTACATGTCCTCCCAGAGCAAAATCTTGAAAGAGCATTTGCCAGATGTCCCAGGGCAACGAATTACATGCCATAGGAAAAACCTCGCAAGACCATCTGCAAATATCCCAGGGCAACGAATTACATGCTCATCTGCACAACCTGATCCACGGCCACAGAGTATCAACCTGATACTCACCATACATCATCCTGATGCATCCATGATCATCCTGATCATCATCACTGCAACGTCCTGCTGCATGTCATCTGGAGCAACATCCTGAAGCTCGTCATCTATGATCATCCTGATCATCACTGCAACATCCTGCTGCATGTCATCTGGAGCAACATCCTGAAGCTCGTCATCTATGATCATCCTGATCATCACTGCAACATCCTGCTGCATGTCATCTGGAGCAACATCCTGAAGCTCGTCATCTACGATCATCCTGATCATCAATGCAACATCCTGCTGCATACCAAGTATCTACCTGATACATATCATCATACATGATCCTCCTGATCATCAATGCAACATCCTGCTGCATACCAAGTATCTACCTGATACATATCATCATACATGATCCTCCTGATCATCAATGCAACATCCTGCTGCATGCCAAGTATCTACCTGATACATATCATCATATATGATCCTCCTGATCATCAATGCAACATCCTGCTGCATGCCAAGTATCTACCTGATACATATCATCATATATGATCCTCCTGATCATATCCAGCATCCAACATGATGCGTACATACATACATAAAATGATCCAACTGATCATATCCAGCATCCAACATGATGCGTACATACATACATAAAATGATCCAACTGATCATATCCAACATCCAACATGATGCGCACATACATACATAAAATGATCCAACTGATCATATCCAGCATCCAACATGATGCGTACATACATACATAAAATGATCCAACTGATCATATCCAGCGGAAACTAGAACATCATCCTGATGTTCATCATCCAGCGCTTACATCCACAGCCATGTGAAGGATCCTCCTTCCAACATGCTTGGAATGGCTTCAGCAAATGTGTCCATCACTTCTTCCTCGAAGTGTCCTCGATCTGAATAACGCCAAGCCTCTCTCTGAAGTACTCGAACTTCACCCTGGCTAGTGGCTTCGTCAACACATCTGCGATCTACTCGTCCGTCGCAACATACAGGAGCTTCACAGCTCCTCTCTGCACCATATCCCTGATATAGTGGTATTTGATCTCTATGTGTTTTGACCTGTCATGAAACACTGGGTTCTCGGACAGCTTCACACAACTCTGGTTATCACAGAAGATACCAGTAGCTTCCAACGGGAGATCAAATAACTCAGACAGTAGCTTCCGTAGCCATACTGCCTCACAACTAGCTGAACAGGCTGCAACATACTCTGCCTCAGCTGTACTCAGTGCTACGCAGGATTGCTTCCTGCTAAACCAAGAGATCACACCTGATCCCATACTAAAGCAACACCCAGATGTGCTCTTCCTATCTGCAGCACTGCCAGCCCAATCTGAATCAACATAACCCTGTAGGTTAAACTTTTGATTCGCCTCATATCTGAGCCCATAATCCACTGTACCCTTCAGGTACCTCAGAACATGCTTTACAGCAACTAGGTGAACACTCCTCGGATCCGTCAGGAACTGGCTCAATGTGTTCACAGCAAATCAAATATTTGGTCTCGTGTTCGTCAGGTACATCAAGGACCCAATAATCTGACGATACATAGAAACATCAACTGGCTCAGATGAAGCATCACAAAGAAGCTTCAGATTCGATGCCATAGGTGTGGCCATGGCTTTGCAATCCATCATCCCAAATCTCTTCAGGATATCTACTGTGTACTTCCCTTGACCAAGGAAGATCCCACCTGCATTCTGCCACACCTCCATACCTAGGAAATAGTGCATCATTCCCAAATCTTTCATATCGAATTCAGCTGCAAGCTTCCTCTTGGTATCTGCAATCATTCTGTCATCTCCTGTTACAAATAGGTCATCCACATATAGTAGTAGAATCACAGGATTCCCTTCCTCAACCTTGTAGTAAAGGTTGGAATCTGCTTTACTCTTGGTAAATCCCAAACTAGATAGGAAACTGTCCATCCTACCATACCAGGTTCTGGGGGCTTGCTTCAAGCCATACAAGGCTTTCTTCAATCTGCATACATAAGATTCCCTGTCATGTATTTCAAAGCCGAGTGGCTGTTCCACATATACTTCCTCTTCTACTACACCGTTCAGGAAAGCAGTCTTGACATCCATCTGGTGTATCTTCCATTTCATTGCTGCAGCCAGGGAAAATACTGTTCTGATGGAAGTATATCTGGCTATAGGTGCAAAGGTTTCTTCATAGTCTATTCCTTCCTTCTGAGAGAAACCACGAGCTACGAATCTTGCTTTATATTTTTCCACACTGCCATCTGCAGCATGCTTGATTTTGTAGATCCACTTGGAAGTCACAACAGACTTCTCTTTAGGTCTTGGGACAACATCCCAAACATCATTCTTCATAATTGATTGATATTCCTCAACCATAGCATCCTTCCATTCTTTCTTTTCTGCTGCCTCTTCATAACTGGAAGGCTCTTTGTTCATGATGTCACAGAGTAAAGCAACATAACTGGTGTGTGATCTGGTTCTCTTCTTTGCTCTGTGTTCTTCTTCTGGAATGCCAAATCTTTCTGCATCATGAATGAGCTCTCTAGCCCATACAGGTTTCCTTTTGTTAGAGTTATCCTCATGGGGTGGATCTACAGGTTCTTGTGGATCTTCAAACTCACGAGCAGTTTCTGGAACTGCTTCAGTCATGGTAGTGTCCTGAAATCTTGTTTCCTTAGGTTCTTCATAAAGTTCGGTAGGTGCCTTTCTTGATTTGATGAATGTTGAATTCTCATCAAATGTTACATCCCTGCTGACATCAATCTTCTTGAACCCTGGAAAATATATTTTGTAAGCCTTCGAGCTTTCACTATAACCCACAAAGATGCCCTTCTTTCAAGAAGGATCTAGTTTAGTCCTCTTCTCCTTTGGGACATGAGTGTATACTGGACAACCAAATATTCTGAGGTGGCTGACTTCAGGTTTCTTACCAGAAAAGACTTCTTCTGGTGTCTTGTTGTCCAAAATCTTGTGGGGTGTTCTATTCTGCACATATACAGCTGTTCTAGCTGCTTCTGCCCATAGATGCATAGGAAGATCCTGGTCATGCAACATTGCCCTTGCTGCTTCCATGATAGTTCTGTTCTTCCTTTCTGCAACTCCATTCTGTTGAGGATTATAAGGAGCAGTCAACTCCCTCTTAATCCCGGAATCACTACAAAGCTTCTTGAAGTCATTTGAGGTGAATTCTCCACCATTGTCAGATCTGAATGTCTTGATTTTCTTGTCAGTTTGATTCTCCATCAAGGTTTTGAATTCCTTGAATTTATCAAACACCTCATCTTTGCCCTTCAAGAAGTATACCCAAGTCTTCCTGGAGAAGTCATCAATAAATGATACATAGTAAACATACCCACTTAGGGAACTGGATGACATGGGGCCACATACATCTGAGTGGATGATTTCCAGGATGTCTTTTACCTTGCTTTCACTGCTTGGGAAATCCTTCTTAATGTTCTTACCTTTTGCACATCCTTTGCAAACACCTTCATGTTTGGTCTTGATTTCAGGAAGACCTTCTACAGCCTTGCTTGCAATTGGAAGTGCTCTATAGTGCATGTGAGCAAGTCTCCTATGCCAAAGTTCACTGGGCTCCATGGATTCATGTACCATGGCATGTTCAGGTTGACCCTTTAATTTAAACAAGCCTCCCTCTTGCTCTCCAATCACTACTGCATCATCAATAGTCTTTCCCTTTGGCCACATTAGAACTTGGCCATCAACAAATGCAACCCTCATACCTTTTGCATCTAAAGCAGAGATGGAGAGTAAGTTTTTCTTGAGCCCAGGTACATAGAGGACTTCCTTCATCTTCAGAGATTTTCCAGAATCTAGGTTGTAAGAGGCTTCACCACTTCCTTTGATTGGGTATTGATAATCATCCCCAAGTTTCACCTTATGGGGTGATTCATGTTCAGAAAGGTTCACAAAAGATTCCTTGAACCCAGTCATGTGTTTGGAAGCTCCACTATCAATCAACCAATCATTACAACCATGGGAGATGGTACCAGTGACTGCAGAGATCAGAACATACTCTTCTTCACTTGATGAATCATCATCACTACTACTTTCTGCCTTAGCCTTCTTCTTTGGGGGTTCATCATCTTCAGCAGCATGAGCATGAAACCTTCTTTTGCTGCCCTTCTTCTTCTTACTAGGATTTTTGTTATTATCCCTTTTGTTCTTAGGACAATCTGAAGCAAAGTGACCCTTCTCATTTCATGTGAAACATCTTAGGTCTTTCCTGTTCTTCTTTTGATGGGACCTATTGAGGCGAGAGGGATCCTTCTTGATTTTGCTTCTTTTGGTGTGAGCTGCAAGAGCTTGATCTTCTCCTCCCATCTTTTCCTCACGAGCTATAATTCTAGCTTCTTCTTGAGAGCATTCTTCCCGAAGTCTACTGAAGGAGATCAACTTCTTCCTTGCACAAATTCCTTGAATAAAGGAATCCCATGACCTGGGTAGGCCATTTAGAGTAGTCATCACCACCTCACCATTCTCCACCATTTCATCTACTACTTCTAATTGTTCCTTGATCTGAGAGACCCTTGAAAAGTAAGATTGAATGGTTTCTCCATTCTGAAACTTTACTGCTTTCAATTGGTTCCGTAGGGTCATCTTCCGATTTATGTTCTTTCCTTCAAATAGCTTGGTCAAAGATTCAAACATCTCTTTGGGTGTCTTGAGAGAAGACACATGGGGTATAAGATGGTCTTTGATAGAATCAGCAATGATTCTCTTTGCCTTGACCAATTTCTTCTTGTGCAATGCCTTGGCCTCTTCATCCTCTGGGATAGGGATGTCTTCTTTCACATATGAGTCCAACTCATTCTCTTCCAGGATTAGCCCAATCCTATACTTCCAGGCTCGGAAGTTATCAGCCCCTTCAAGCTTATCCTCAAGCTTGGTGTGAAGAGACATCTTTAAGAGTACTTCAAATGGAAATAGAAAAGATTTAGAACTTACCACTTGAAGTGCTGAAAACTGGATCTGGTCTCGGATTAGGGTTTGTCAGAGAAACCCTAAAAATTCAAAATGTGAATTTCAAAATTCCGAAAGGATAGAAATATGCGCCTTGGAGAGCTGATCAGCCTAGTACATTCAGAATTTGAGATCAGCAAAGTCTTGCCCTTCAGAATTGCCTTTTTGTCCTCCCGGGTTCACTAGGGAGAGCCCTGAATTAGGGTTTGAGTTTCCCGGAGATCTACCCAGCCAAAAATCTCGATCCAAAGCTCAAACCTTCGATTTTTGGAAGGAGCTTCCAGCTGTACCTTCAGTTTCCAGAAATTCCTATTTTTGTGGAAACCCTAATTTTTAGGGCCAAAACTGAAAATGCTCGGAACTGAAATCTGATTGGACAGAAAGATGCGCCTTGATGAATAGATCCAATCTACTATATTGAATTTCAAAAATCTGTGGAGAGAAACCCAATAAACAAGGAATACAAGCTTCCGTCACTGCAAAATGTCTTCTTCTCAGTTAAGATCTGACACCATGTTAAATTTTTAGTATTAAATCACAATACTATAGGATCTTTGCTGAGAGAATAACATCTACAGTATATCAATGCATGACAATCATAATATGACAAGCATCACAAGCATCACAAGAATCAAAAGCATAGAGACAAGAGACACAGAGTTTCCGTGGGGAAAACCCTAAGGTGAAAAACCCCACAACTTCCTCAGAGATAGAGAGAGCAATGGCTCAACCAAAATACAACCAAATAACACTGAGATAGTCTCCTAGCAGATGATCCTCCTCCTCCTCACTAGTGCGCTACTTTTCAGAGAGAGAGATAGATACTTTTCCGAGTGAGTAAAATAGAGATCTCCTATCTCTATTTATACTCACCTTTTTGCCCAGTGACCTACTGGGGCTGACTTGTCTACTTGAGTACATCCACATTATATTATATATTAATTAGGGACGACCCCATAAGGTGGTCTAATAACCCATCGGCAAGTACACACACTTGCGACACTTGTCAATCCACATGACGACACTTCCTTATAGAGGAATAACACATCTCTTATAAGGGTACAATAAATATATATATAATACACAGATGAAATACATTCCGAAGTTACATATACATTAACAATCACGCCCTAGAATCATATCAAATTCCATAGGGTCCTTTAAAACCATAAAATCAACTAAGACTATTTTTCCACCCAAAGTAACAGGTACTTGAGGGGGAATCCCACCAGTTCACTAGGTATTTTATCGATAGTCAACGGCCAATTAACAGGTGGAACAAGGTTAGGAAAACCTAAATCTCTCTAAGCATAAGGGGATAATATACTAACAGAGGCTTCTTCATCTACAATACATCAATGAACCGTGTGGTTTCTTATATCAACCTTTATCTGGAAAGGTGTAGAAGAAGGAAGGCGAGGCCCAGTTAGACTATTCCAATCAAAGGAAATGATCCTAGAGTTTGGTAGGGGTTCACTCGGCATAGATGAAGTGCCCCCATTTTCAAAAACATCTGAACTGGTAGTGCAGAAGACTTCAGGGACAGGTGCAACAGTCTCTGAAGTACTGATGGGATCAGTCGAAGATTGCATCGATTCAATCCCTTCACTCTCTGAAGAAAGAGTGGGCTTGACCAAATATTGCATTGGTTCGACCATTTCATCAACCAAAGGTTGATCCAGCTGTTGGGAATCTATAGACATTCAAGACCATACGATCCTTTAGACATGGACCACACTCTCCGCACCTATGGAATAGCAAGGCACAGGTGAGTAAGGTGATCTCCCTTACAAATTTTACAAGGGAACTTTGGCTTCCATCCTATAAGCTTAGACTCCTTTACAACAACAGTACTCTCAGCATGACTAGCATTGGTTGATGGATTTCCCTCAACATGACTTGTAGTGGCTAGTTGCTCAAAAGCATAAGACTTTTGAACTACGGACCACACTCTTTTCACTTCTGGAAGTACAAGGCACAAATAGGTCAGGTGGTCTCCCTCACAAAGTTTACAATGGAACTTAAGCTTCTGTTTATTAGGTTTTTCGACAATGTCAACTTTCTCAGCATGACTTGCAGTGGCTAATTTAGTGTCTCCGGTATAACTCACAATAATTGGTGACTTGTCATTAATATGACCAACAGTGATCAATGACTTGTCTTCAACATGAGAAATAGTGGTTGAAGAGATGCTTTCAGTATGATTTGCAGTGGCTGAAATTTTTCTCCCAGCATGACCTCCATAGGTTGGGTAGGTGCCCCCAACATGACTTCCAGAGGCTAGGTGGATGCCCTCAGCATGACTTCCAAAGGCTAGGTGGGTGGGTTCAGTATGATTTACAGTGGTTGAGTGAATTCTACCAACATGACCTCTAGAGGTTGGGTGGGTTCCCCCAGCATGACTTCCAGAGGCTGGGTGGGTGCCCCCAGCATGACTTCCAGAGGCTGGGTGGGTGCCCCCAGCATGACTTCCAGAGGCTGGGTGGCTGCCCCCTTGCTTTGGCATCTTCTTCCTATTCTTCCTCTGTCTATTCCTTTTAGACTGTTGGTTACTAGTATTACGACTTTCACCACATGAGGTAGAAGGAGGAGGATAAGATGTTACTGGCGAAGCAAGCATAGGGTTCTGATGCTCTTGATGTGAGGTGCTTACTTAAGAAGCATCAAGAGCATACAAAGCATTCAGATTGGAAAATAACAAAACCAGTATACCTATAGTGAATCGCGGAAGATTCAAGGTAGCCATTAAGGGAGTACCAATGTTCCCAATGAATGGAAAATCACAAGGATCCCCTTGAACATGGGCCCCTTGATTGGTTCCCACTGGGATGTTGTCCATAGTTTTCGACTCAACGGGCCAAAAATATCTAAGGCCAACTAAAAACAAGTGACACAAAGAGCACACCACTAAAAATTTCATAAGTAATCAAACCAGGAAAACAATGGAAAATACTCTCAGAAGTAAGTCTGAGATGATTAGGGCCCATAACAGACCAACAAAGTATCAATGGTCAGTTACATGGTGTCCTCCAAAGGTCCATTGGGTGCAAGCGTTTGAATCACCAAACCGCCCTCCTAGGATTACTGCCAAAAGTTTACCTTCCATGTCTGTCCGAGGTGAATTGGGAATAACTGCCCACTCTACTTGTGTAGAGCCCTAAAAGGCTGATACTAAGGCTACCAAATAACCTGGGGGGACAGTCGTCATCCTAGTCGAAACGCATGGGTAGGGTAGCAAATCCTGAAGTCCGAAAGGACCCCCGTATGTGAGACAACTCCGGTTTATGGTTGAGAGGAAAGTGAGGGGATATTCTCAACAATTCCAATCTCCCATAGCCTCATGCTTAACTCTGGTTTGAGTAGAGCATCCCAGGACTATTTGATAGAGATGGATTTACCTAAGTGAAGGTCGTACTACGATTGTTGAGTAATGAAGCCAATTTTGGATCGTTTAAGGTGATTTAAGTCCGAAACTCTAGCCTAATCTAGTTGATGATGTGTATACCTAAAAAGAAAAATGTTGCTAATAAATTTTATTAATATTTCTTTTTAAGGGCTACTTGTTACTCAAGGGTTGTAGTGCGGTGTGTGCAATGGTTTGTATGAAAGTAAAGTGCATTTAAAGTAATGCTTTCAAATTCACAAAAACTTTTTCTCTTTTCCGTTTATATTTTTTCAAAAAATAAAAAACTAGGCAATACTAAAATCAAACTTCTTTTTGTATTTTTCTTTTAATATTTCAAAGCAAACTATGCTACCTTAAAATAATGAAAGACCTTACTACTAAGCTACTTGAACAATTTTTTGTCTTTTCTGATAATTGTAAAAGAAAGAGAACTTGTACAAAAGAAAGAGACACTACCAACTTGGGCAGGGTTGACAGGTAAATACATTCATTATATTGCATTTAGTTCCTACAAATGAAAGAGATCGGGATATCGAAATATGTACCTTTAACCGACGGTTGTTCCTAGCTTTCACTTGATATCCCGCTTGATCTCCCGCTGTGGCAAACCTGCAACACAAAGGAAACCTTCCTCGATGTATCTTGACTATATAAATATTGATGAATATTGAAAGAAAACAAACATCAACAACAATCAGATATTAATCCAAATGAACATATAATCTAATAGACATTCGATTTGGGACAGGGAGGGTATTTCGACCTTTTTATTGTCAAAGAAACATGAATCAATACAGTATACCTGACGTGTCAAGATGTTTCTGCAATTGAGTCCTGGGCTCCTACTCTTCAAAATGACTTGGGACTTTCCTCCAGCATAACAACCCTTAAAGCATTCTTTCAAGGTCCCTCTCTCATAGATCCTCCTTGTATTTATGGGACAAGGTAGGCAGTTGGAATCGAGAGGTGGTTGAATTGGGAGGTTGGGGAAGTTACAGAACCAACTTCAACTAATCCCAATTCATAATCTTAATATATTTTTTGGTTTCATCTTAAGATGCGTGCAAGTTTCTCAAGGCATAGTAGCGCACAGTATGCAACTTCACTATTTTACAACAAGCGTTTGCAACTTTTCCAAGGTGTGCGTTGGTTTCCCTTAAGTAAAGTAGGGAAATTTCCAATATGTGCGCTAGTTTACTACCCAAAGAGTAGTGCACATGTCAAAACATCAGGAGAAACAGGGAATTTCTCAACTGAAGAGGGTAGTTCCAGTCCATAAGTCATCTAGGTCAATCCTAGTTCTTCAATCCATGTTGTCCTTTTGTGTGATGGACAGGGCAATGTGATCACGGATGGAGAAGTGCAGATTTGACCTATAACACAAAGAGTTTTGAGACAACAAACCAAGCAAAGATAAGCAAGAAAGGCTCAAAAATGCCCCAAGTAGAGGATTATCACCCCTGTAGCCTCACAGGCAGAGTGATAAAATGAAATTATTTCCCCCTAATAGACTATAAGGGAGTGATAAAATTGATTTTATCGCTCCCTAAACAACTGGTAGGGAGTGATAAAGTGGAATTATTGCTTTGTAGGCTTCTTTGGGGGAGTGATAAAGTCCTAACTAGTAAAATAAATGATACTTATTACTCAGATCTAAGGGTGGATCGACTTGTTGACTCAAAAGGATTCCCAATCATTATTAGGAAATTTGAGAATTAAAAAGAATACACACACTTGAAGAGATTCAATCATCCAAACAAGCACTCAAAGGGCTAGGTAGAACTTCTCTTGGATTTAAAATGGTTCCCTATTCCCTAATACAAGATAGAGGTCAACAAGTGGACACTAACATCCTCCTAGATCTAGTTCATACACAAGCAAACAAGCTATGAAAGAAACAAGAGAGATAGATGACCTACCTCACTTCTGATGCTTTTCCTCGTTGCTCCTAGGTTTATCCAACTCCTATATTTGAGATATGGGCTTATAGACCCGTTCACAAACCAAATACAATACCTTATCCAAAGAAACAAGTGTATAAACAAAGATCTAACTATCAAATGATAGACACATTCATGCATTCACCATGAAAGACATGAAATGGGGAGAAATAGTCTAAGTTTATATTGAATGGAAAACCATAAAGAAGTACATACAAGCTTATACCTGACTTAGTAGCATCATCTCCTCCAATCTCTCCTTCGATACCCCCTGATAATTAGGCTTGCATAAGGATGGCATATTCAAGCTCTTTTTTCATGTATCACTCTACAATTGAGTAGAGTAAGGATACTCTCTTCTTCCCTTTTCACCCAAAGATGGCCCTCATTATATAGGATTTGGAGGCTTAACTACTATGGAGAAAAGGATGGATCAAGAAGGACTATCTTCCTTGAAATGGAAAGGGAGGAAGTATTTGAAGCATGGAACCTCCTATCCAAAACCATGATCCTATATACATGCCCAAGTAGTTGGATCAAAATTATCCCTCCCCCAATGAAGGCCACAAGGTGATAAAATGTGAAATTATCACACCCCTAACCCATGAAGTTGGATTTTATCCCTCCCTAAACAAGGTAGGGGGGTTGATAATACTCAAAAAACGGCTTAAAACATGGTCTAAATTGTGAGATTTTGACCCCCTAATGACGCATTTCACTTCCCAACATGGGTAGGGATCATAATAGGCTTTAGGTTTCCAACTAGAATATGCCTAGGAAGCATAATAGCCACATTCTCATGGTGATGAAACACAAAACTCAAGGAGGACACATGAGTGTGACATTTTCAGGTGTAAGAAATCTATGTCGCAATATACAATCAAGATGACAAATAGCTGCATAAATAGTGCTCATATGGTCCTCATACATAGTCATAACTATTGATATAAAATCCAATGCATCTTGGGAGGGGAAACAAGGCTAAGTGATGCAACCCATAAACCCAATATCTTTATCTCAAACCTCGATGGTGTTATTCTACAACATCTGAATAGATATGTCAATATTGAACATGTGAGAATACGTCTGATTACTGGTCAACGATGTTCACTGTTAACAAACGTGAGGAAATCCATCGATGATGATAATGGGCCCCAGGACACCTAGTGCATTCTAGTGAGTGTGAATAGATGAGTTGATTTTGAACACTCATCGAATCGCTCAATTAAGAGTAAATAATGTTTACCCCTTATCAAACACAAGGAAAACATGCCATTGATGACTGCAAGCTCTAGGGTACTATAGTTTCTCTAGACTCACTTCCTAGATAAGGAGTTGGAATTGATAGGAAGGAATTATCGAATGAGGGACTTCATGTATCCCCTGTCAATCGACACAAAATGGACATCGAGAGATGTGATAAATAGATAATATCACCATGTACAAACTGACATAGGGATGGCCAACAGACAAGTTCAATGGGAATAAACAATGGCCAACTCAGGCCGACATTCCCTTGAACATATAGCATGACAACTATGTGACTAGGTATCATAAACTCAAGAACACCACATAGACCATAGTGAAATGACGCAAGAGGCATCGAAGCACCGTCCATAATGATTGGAAGAGTAACCAATCAAAGAATTACGTGACTCATGAGGTTGGTAAGGTTCTGACGCAAACTATAACCCAACTATAAGATAGATGCAAATAGGTGCCATGTTCAAGGGTGATGTATTGGACTACTGCCACTTCTTGAGATAGACAATAAATTTCTCCCCCTCCCCCTTTTTTTCCTCTTTTTAAACATCGTTTTCATTTTTAAATGAGATCAAACAAGAGATAGAAGTATGCTCGATAAGGTATTTTTCGTAGGAATTTAATGATCCCAAAAAATTAAACTCGATTTCTTCTTCATTTTATAATGAGCTCAAAGAAAATATAGAAGAGTGCTCGGTGTAGTGTATTTCCAGTTAAATTTTAATGAGTCTAGAAAAGTAAACTCAATTCCATCTCCATTTTTTAATGAGCTCGAAGAAGAGAGAGAATATTGCTCAATATAGGTTTGTTCCATAGAATTTTAATGATCCCGGGAAAGTAAACTTGATTCCTCCTTATGTTTTTAACAATCTCAAATAAAGGATAAAAGAGTGCTCGATATGCAACCTTTTTTATAGAAGTATAACAAACCTGGAAAATTCAATTTGAGGCCTCCTTTTTTAATGAGATTGAAGGAGAGAGAAAATCATGCCCGTAAAAATACATTTTTTGGAAGTTTAATGAGCCCAGAAAGTTGAACTCGGATCTATCTTTATTTTTTTAGGAGCTCAAAGAAAAGAGAGAAAATTGCTCCATAATTATTATTTTTTTCGTTCAATTTTAACAAGCCTAAAAAAAAGATAAAAGGATACTTGACAGGAGAAAATGAGTGGTACTAGTGGGTGTCAATAGGTTCCTTTGTGCGGAGAACTAACTGGGTGATAGGTGGCACAAGTGCATAATCATGAGAAAGAGGGGACCACTCATAGTAGTAGTTCTCTCCCCTGGGTAGGATATTGCAATAGGAAGTGAAGCGAGGTATCAAGATAGTAGTCGATTGCAACTGTGATAGAATAATCATAGTATCAAAGAAAGCATCAAGTAGCAATGCATAAGAAACCAAGCATGCACAACGATATAAGTAATAAAAAACTTGGGAACCCCAAGGGAAGGTCAGAATACTAATGATGAGAGAGAAAAAGGAAACTCAATCTTCTTGGATTCATGGACTAAAGTAGTTCCTAATCCTACCATAGCAATAGCATGGGAACCAAATAATAATCCAAGTGCTACTCTAGTGTACCCTTGTGGGGAATTCAAAGATACAACATGCAAAAAGAAGGCATGGAAAATGTCACAATCAGATGGGATCGACCATATGGAAAAATAGTGGGAATGGTAGTGGATAAAACATGCAATGAGAAAAGGGAAAAAATTATCCCTATATGCCAAAGGTATAAATTACGTACCATAATTGGACGTCACCAAAAAATCCTATGTCTCATTTTTCAAATCCTGAAAAAAATAGTCAAACCTATCTCCAAAACACACATCAGTAGCCCAAAAAGATAAAAATAGGAAAAAATGCACCCATGTAATGTTTTTATATTTCTAAAATTTTTAATGTTTTTGGGTTTATAATGTTTTGTAATAGGCCAAGACATAGAATACACACAAAAAAATGCACACCACACCACATTATGTTACATTAAATACAAAGCATTACGAGGCAATGCAGTGTATGCATAGTACTTTCTTGAGTAAGGGATACTACGGTGCTCTAACAAAGGATCACCATCATAATTGGATAACTCATATGCCCCCTGATGTAGCACATGTTTAACTTTGTAGGGATAGTGCCATAAAGGTTCAGTAACCAAAACGATATGTTCATGCATATTCACAATATTCTAACATGGTACTAGAGATGGTTACTATGCTCTACCTTCTTCAGTAAATTTTGTTAACAAAATTTTACAAGCAACATTTTCTTTAAGGGCACTCCATATTTAGTAGATTTTCATCCAATATATTAAACCCTTCTAGTTATTTCTTAGATCTGAACATTTTCTACATGTTTGATATTTTTTTTCAAACCCTAACCCTCATCACTAATTTTCAGGATTTTTTTAAGTTTTTCTTGATTTTTTTTGTAGATCTGAATTGAAATCTATTATAGATCAACTTAGAATCAAGGATCTACCTATTGGTTTGTAGATATGGTTGTTTGTCTATTTATGGTACAATTGTTTGCAGGTTTCTATCCAGACGGCTTCAACTTCGACATTTTCTGCATTTTCTAGGATTTAATAGATAGAGATGCACCCTACCTTCAACTCGGGTGCATCTACCTCAGATCCAGATGCCCCCTACATTTAGACAATTTGCATCTTCCCATTTTTCGGCAAAAATTCCGTTGTTTGGTGATTTCTTGTCATTGTTTGGTGTTGTAGAGTTACAAATTCATCAGTTAGGTATAGTAAGGTTTCAGCATTGGTGAGAAATGTTTCGTTTATTCACTCTTATATTGAAATTCTTTTCATTATCTCTTTTTCTATTGCATTAGGGTTTATGTTCTTAGTTTAATCATCATGTTTCTAGAGGTTATTTTGTTCCCTGTCTTACTTGTCTCTAACCTTCTTATGTGGAATATTTTTTGACATTTTAACGGGCATATATCTCCAGTATGTTATCATGGTGACTACAAGAAATGGACCTATGTTGCTTAATGGCTATATTTTCATATCTATAATTGATCTCATTTTTTATTTGATCATATTTTGCTCAATATTCTATCATAGTATCTTATTTTGCTCCTTATCTATTTGCATAATCTTGTTAACCCTTGTTGTGTAAAATCAATTTCATATGCTCCTCTATATTTCAAATATCATGTCACATATTTTTTTCTTGATCATTATGGACTTATCATGTTCAATATATGATTCACTCTTGGAAGTTATTTTGTGCATATTATCTATCTATTTACTTCACTTTCTCCATAGGAGTATTTTGTGAACAGTTGTGGGACAACTTGATTATGTCGTTCCTTCCTATCTTAAGCATATTGTTTTGGTTATCTCTTGTTCTTTAGCATTGTTCATATTTTCAGCTTATCCTTAGCAGTAGCAAAGTTGAAACCTTCTGTTATCCGAGATGGTTGAAGTTGTAATTAAGAAGAAATGTAATGTGATTGAATACAATATCATATCACCTTATTCCAATAATAATGTATGAAATGAACATATATCTCAATAGGAACAGCTGCCCAATAATGGACATCACCAATCCAAATTTGACAAGTCACGATCTCGATTTTTCCTAGGCATTTATATATAGGATAAAAACCCAAAGTGACGAGCGTCGGACAGGGACGGGAGCGGCGAGAGGATTGAGTGGCAAATGAGCTCAATATTATATAAAACTATCAGTATAGTGCATGTACACTGTTTTGAAGATCATTGGTACTGATAATATTTTTAATTTATATATGTCTGGCTTTGGTATAGTACAAACTTCATTTAACTTGAGATCCACGTTGCCACATAAAATGTTTGTTTGTACGACTTGACTTTTATCTTTAGAACCCCACACAAAACCACCTGTACTCCAGTGGAATCTAACCAGCCATATGCATCCAACAAGAGCATCGTAAGAAACTGATACTCATTTTGTTGTTAAAACGTTGACTCGCGTAAATCATTGGATGCTTTCTATCTAGGTTAATCAAGTATCTCTTAATTTAAAATTAAAGTAAATAATTATATCGATAGGTGTTTATATCTTAGAATTTGGGGTGGACTATAATCTATACTTTTCTTAGATCGAAAAAAGATCAAGGAAGTACTTTCCCCATAATAAAACATCATTGTAATCTGTCCCCATAATAATGTGCTTCGAAATTATCTCTATAAGTATAAAGATAGTTTTATAACAGCTGTGGCCTCTTTTACCAATATATTGCTACTCTGTCGATAATGGAACATCATTGTAATCTGCCCCATAATAATGATGTGCTTTGGAATTATCCCTATAAGTATAGAAATAGTTTTATAACAGCTGTGGCCTCTTTTACCAATATATTGCTATAGATTGGTTGAAAGTTTATATAGTTTTCTTGGGCCTAAAATATATTGCTATAGATTGGTTGAAAGATTATAAGTTTTTTTGAGGTTTAGGCTGTGTGTTACGAATAGAAGTAATATATTTCAATTAATTTTTTAATTATTTTTATTTTAAATTTATTTTAAAATGTAGAAAAAATAGTTGGATTATTAAAATTTAGAAGAATTATTAAATTATTAAAATTGCATAATCTAGATATTCAAGCTAAATTTATTTATACATTCAATAGTACTCATTATTTTTATGCATTAAATTAAGATCCAAATCTCAGAACATGTAAACTACTTACCTTATGCATATATACTTTATAATCAAATTTACTGAATATTCTAAGATTATAAAATTTCAAAAACTAAATTTATTTATACATTCAATAGTACTACTCATTGTTTTTATGCATTAAATTAAGATCCGAATCTCCGAACATGTAAACTACTTACCTTATGCATATATACTTTATAATCAAATTTACTGAATATTCTAAGATTATAAAATTTCAAACCTCTCTGACAAAGTTGGGGTGAAACGTTTTTAATTAAAATTACTTTTTAATTTCACCGCACAATCTATGTCAACAGTTTATTAACGCTCGTTGCAAATTCAAAATTCACCATCCGTGGCATTGTTTGCAGCCTACAAATTCACCTCAATAGGCTGTCTATAATTCTACATCTGCCTATGTCAATAATGTGAATACTATTTTGTAGTTGTAGAAAGGAGTGGGTTTTTTAATGATGAAAACTGGTAAGCTGCTTCAAAATGAGGAGGATACTCCATATTTGTAACATGTCTCTCTGAAGAGTACCTGTGTTTGAAGCATGATTATGATCTTCAAATCAACAATTCACTGAAAAGGGCAAGTCCGTCCAGAATTTGCATGACCTCAATCAACTTGTACAAGTAAATGATTTGGAAAGTGTTGAATATATGTTAGAGGATTAAATTATCAAATTGCAAATATCTTAATTTGATAAGTATGATGCAATTTTTAAGAGAGACACTTCGTGTTAATAAGCTCGAAGAAATCAATGCTTGCAACTTTGATTTGAAAAGTGTTGAAAACTATTGAATATATGTTATTAAATTATCAAATTGCAAATATCTTAATTTGATAAGTATGATGCAATTTTTGAGAGAGACACTTCGTGTTAAAAAGCTCGAAGAAATCAATGCTTGCAACTTTCAAAACATCTGGATTAATCAAAAGAGAAGCCTAAAGCACTACCTGTAAAATTGGGTGACAGTGTTCTATCCTTTATTGGGACTCTAATCCTGCTTCTACATCTATTCATGCATCACTAGATAGGCATGGATTACCATCTCCTAAGTTTGAAAAGCATATTGGGGACACTGTTTCAACTCCGTTGGATGGGATATACAAGTTGTGGACTTAGTAAGCACGGGCATGGAATAGTCTATTCTGCATTTGATATTTTGATACTTCATCATCAAATGCAAGACATCATGATAATAAACGAGATAATGCACTATTTATGGATTCATCTATTGATAATATGTCTTCATTTGACTCTAACAACTCTAATGATTCTTCTACTATTTAGTCCAAAGGACCACAACCTGCACTTTTGTTCATCGAGCACCGAATTCTGTCATCCACATCTCAATCATGCCAACACCCTTATCATTGTGATTGGAAGCATTCTTGGATTGAAATTCCTACTAGTATGCTCGTAGTGCCTTATCAATCGTTAGTGAAGAGGCGTGAAAGGCCAAAACTCATATCAACACTAACAAGTAGGCCTTATGGTTGGATTGACAATTGGCCATGGCAACAATACACTTGATTTGTTCATTGTACATACAACAATATAATCCTCATCATTTTTTTTAATTTATGGTGCCATTTTTATTGTTACTTTGAGCAAAAGACTTTATGAGAGGACCATCATGGTACATATAATGTTTGGAGCACTTGTTGAGCTATGCTGCTTAATGGCTATATTTTCATATCTATAACTGATCTCATTTTTTATTTGATCATATTTTGTTCAATACTCTATCATAGTATCTTATTTTGCTTACTATCTATATGTATAATCTTGCTAACCCTTGTTGTGTAAAATCAATTTCATATGCTCCTCTATATTTCAAATATCATGTCAGATATTTTTTTTCTTGATCATTATGGACTTATCATGTTCAATATATGCTTTACTCTTGGAATTTCTTTTGTGCGTATTATCTATCTATTTACTTCACTTTCTCCATAGGAGTATTTTGTGAACAGTTGTGGGACAACTTGATTCTGTCGTTCCTTCCTATCTTAAGCATATTGTTGTGCTTATCTCCGTTTCTTTAGCATTGTTCATATTTTCAGCTTATCTTTGACAGTAGCAAAGTTGAAACCTTTTGTTATCCGAGATGGTTGAAGTTGTAATTAAGAAGAAATGTAATGTGATCAAATACAATATCATATCACCTTATTCCAATAATAATGTATGAAATGAACATCCATATTCTATTGCAATTCATGATGATTATCTACAGGCCAAACATTTCGATGGATAGACCATTCAGGTATTGTATTCATAATGTAATCTTCAATAGAGTTCTTTGGTTTTGAAGATTGTCTCCTAGAAGCATCTCAAGATATAGATATGTGGTTCTCATATTCATGATGAGGTATACTGCAGAATTCTTGCATCTTTCAGCTTGGTTTTGAAGATTGATTGCTTGACACATTCTTGATGTATAGGCCATTGAGGTCTTGTATTCAAAATGTCATCTTCAGTAGATTTTTTTGGTTATGAAGACTATATGCTAGAAACATTTTGATGTATAGATATGGCGTTCTTGTATTCGTGATGAGGTCTATTACAGAGTTCTTTCAGCTATAAGTTGAGTTACGTTTGTGATGACTATCTACTAGCCACATTTTTTGTTGTATTGGCCATAAATTGTTGTGGTGTTATGCAAGAGTTCATCATACAAGTTGGTTCTAGTGCAGCTTAATGACTCATTGAGAGGCAGTTGTTATCTTCATCAAGTTCATGAGGTGAAGTGTGTTCTCATTCGCATCTTATGGAGAATTATGGAAGTTGTCATCAAGGGGGGTGTTAAGGTGATGCCACCTTCTTCTATTTGTATTATTTCTCCTAGCCATCATTAAGGCGGAGTGTTGGACTATTTAATCATGAAATGTGGTGTATTGTTGGTGTAATATGAAATAAATGCAAAAAATAACTCTAATATTATAAATTAGAGTTATCCAACATGCATCATGTAATAAAATATATTATTATCTTCCTTTATATAAGAGAGGTGGAAAGCTATTTATCCCACATGTGTTATGGGATGGGTACCCGCACGAAGCTGGTACCCAAAAAGGCCACAACAGCAACGCGTGAGCAAAAAAAAAAGAAGCGGCGTGCACGCGCTTCCAAATGCGTGCACGCGTCGTGGCTTCGTCAATGCCAAACATCCACATGGTTGAGCCCACGTGGATAAAACGCGCGCGCATGCGTTATTAACGTGTACGCCCAAAGGCGCGCGCACGCGTTTATGACGTGCGTGTGCCCCTGTTTTTTATAATAATAAAACAGAGCTCACAGATTTGTCATTTTCAACAAACTCGCGAGCGCACGGTGGCTAAACAAGCACCCCGCGAACGCGTCCTTGAGCACCCGAAGGCCTCCTCAACGCCACCATTTTGCACCTCCACCACCTTGCCAATGTTTTCTCCAGGTAGGTGCCCATTGAAGCATGAATTTGTTGTTGTTTTTGGTTTTTTTTTCCATTTCAATTTTAATTTAAAAAAAAAACACATTCCATTAAAAAACAGAAAAAAATTCATTGCAGACGATCTACACCTAACAAGATGACAAACACACCTGAACCATCAGATGAAACTAATGAAACCAATGAAATCTGATCTTCCGAAGACAACATTGGAACGAACAATGAACCGAATGAAAACCCCGAAGATCAATTGCACCAAGATTTAAATCAATTGAGGGTATTAAGCGATGAATTGAAGAGCACCAAGGAACCCTCTTAGGTTTCCTTGGCTTCATCATTGCAAAACATTATTAATTCCATCAACATGGCACATAGTGAGATCACAAACCTGAGCCAATACAGGGCTCAAATGAGGGAACACTACTCCACTAGGATGTCCAAGGAACAGATAAAAGACCTCAACATCACCAAAGCCCAGTTGTACAACAAATTCATAGTTTCCTCGATAGGAAAACCTCCAAATGTGAGGAAGAGACGGGTTAGCATGGACTAGTGTATTTACCAGCCATGGAGAGATAACTGGAGAAAGAGATGGTTTATGGTGTTTGATAGGCCCACATGCAACAATTTGGAGGTCCCACAGTATTTCCTTCAGAAATTATGGGTTGAGTTTGAGCTAGGCTACCATGTCAACTATTTTGACATCACTAAGTTTCAAGGTGTCGGTCTTGGCTCTTCCCAAGATCGACCTCAGGCCCGCTGTAACCCACTTAGAGGACTTCCTGCACCCAGGAAAGAGCCAAACCCCCCTCCTCAGCTACCCAGGTTTGGTAGCGGCCTAGATGAGATCAATGACTCGTTAGACGTGCCACACATCATTTTCTTAAACATACCACATTTGTGGCTATGTCTTCACAAATCCGGGAGGCCATCGATCAGACAGACACAGTTGCACCGTCTATGGGTGGTGGCCAAGACATGACAGGTACAGGTGGAGCCCAGGTGGGGCCTTCTAGTTCTACTGGAACAACAACACATCGTTGTTCTCACTATGGTCATTCTTACCATGGTCCTATGCAGCATCATGCCACAGAGAGCTACATGGATCAGGTTAGCTATTGTTTTATTTAATGTTCAAGTATTTGTTATATTTTATTTGATATCGTATTGTTTAATATATTTAACTTTGAATTAGACATTGTCTTTATTTGTTTTAATGCACAGTTATTCAAGGCCGAGTCTCCACCCTCCAGGTGGGAGGACATCGGTTCCTTTGACCTCGACCGAACCATGGCAGTAGCAAGGATATTGCGGCACCATACACACAGATAACTTCTTTACTTTGAAAAATTAGATCATGTTACGAGTAATTTGTGTTCCGTAATTACAAATTAATTAGAACTGAGTAATTACCATATTATCATCGTATTTTATAGTTGTGTTTATCATAGTGTCTAAATTATTTGAGAGTTATAAATTCATATAATCCAACCAAAAAAAAATGAAACCTTATAAAACATGAAAACCTAAGAAAACTAGAAACATATGTTCATGTTCACTTTAGGCATCCTAGCCCTCTAATGATTATAGAAATTGGAGAGAAATTTCCAAAATTTGTCATTCTTACTTGACCAATGATGAGCCCGCAGCTGGGGTTTTGGGGATGCCCGCAGTGTCCTTCATCCTCAAACTACCATCCAATGCTTGCTTGATCTTCCTGTGCTTGACCAATGCCATGTGTGTTATTGATGCTTTCCATTTGTTACCATGTCATCCAAGTTATTTTTTCCATGTACTCTCCTTGTCCAAATCATCTTCAAATGACCACAGTATGGGTCATTTGACTCTTGGCTCAATGGGTGTGCCAATGGCTCCAATGGCCATCACTTTGTCCACCAAATCAACCTTTACTGCCATGTCCTTATGCCATGTGTTCTTCAAGCTTAAATTTTTTCATTAATGTTGTCATCAATGACAATAATAGACAACCATATTCATCAAGCTCTCCTCAATCTCCCAAAATCTTCACACATTGCTTCCTTAAAAATGAAACTTGTCTTCTATTTATGTTGTTGTCTTCTATGAAACGTGTCTTCTATTTATAGTTTTATCATTAAGATGATTAAATAAATCAAATATGATTTATTTAATTATGGCCATGCCATGTCACCTTATTTAATTTTAATTCCATGCCATGTCACCTTCTATCCTTTCAGAATATTAAATGTGAGACACACATATGCCCTTAAGATGCACGCAATGCTCTCTTAAAAATGCCCGCAGTGGGCTCCACTTTGATGCCCGCAAGTGCCATCAACACATGCCTGTATTGGTCTTGGATTATGCATGCAATGGTCTCATGTAAATTCCTGCAAGCCCTTATCAATATGCCTGCAATACACCACTAATTACTGCAATGGGTGCTTCAAAGAATGCCCACAGGGTCCTTTTGATTATGCCCACAATGGTGCTTTGAAATGCATGTAAGGGGCCTTCCAAATTCCCACACATCTTCCTTGTCCACCTAATCATCTTTTCTTTGTCCTCTAATCTTATGTTTTCCAATTCATCGTCCTCCATGTCACCAAGTTATCAATCCTTCTTGTCACCAAGCATGTCCTCCTTGTCATGTTCCATGTCATTAAACACCATGCTTGACAAGTCATCAAGCTTGCTTGCTTGTCACTTTTCTTTGTCTTATCCTTAGCTTGCCATGTCCTTCTTCCATGCTTGTCATAAACACTTGTCATGCTTGCCACGTTTGATGCTTGCCATGTTTGT
Source organism: Larix kaempferi (assembly GCA_027924585.1). Lineage (NCBI taxonomy): Eukaryota > Viridiplantae > Streptophyta > Pinopsida > Pinales > Pinaceae > Larix > Larix kaempferi. Next base: position 49,523,282 of record BSBM01000073.1, read on the forward strand.
CATGCTTGTCACCTTTTCCATCCCTCAATCCATGTCATCATCTCCATTGTGCTTGCCATAATGTGTATGCTCCATGTCTTTGTCATTAATGTATTGTCATCAATGTCATTTATCAATTCCTTGTCATCAATCCTTTGTCATGTCTCCACTTTGTCAAGTCTTCTACACTTGTCATGCTTTCTTGCAGCTTGTCAAGTCATCAAATCTTGTCATGTTTACCATTTTTCCACTCAAGTCTTTGCCATGTCATCACTTCCCCCTTTTTCCTTAACGTGTTGTCATCAATGACAAATTCGGCCATCAAAAACTTCAAGCATAAATTGTCAACCTTCTTTGTCAAATTATCATGGGCCCAATCCATTTTGGGTCAAAGGACAAGATCCCCACAACCATGTTCTTTAGCAAGTCATGAACAAATATACTGCACCAATACAATAAAAACGTTATATAATATCCAAAGCCCATCAAACCATTATCATCTAACTTGAATATAAATTAATTGCAGTCATGTTTTTTAAGTACCATCATTGTCATTCTCATTTGCATTGTGTTTAATATTGTTATTATTGTTTTTATAAATTTAGTCTAAAAATTGTAGTGTTCGCACAGGTGTCCGCAGTCTCCAGCGACCAGCCATCGCCACCGGGGATCAGCATATCTCCACGTGCGCAAGTATCGTGTGTATTAAAGCATAAATTTAATTTCTAATATGATGACTTGTCCGTGTATATTTATATTTTTCTATATTAAACTATGAGGTTATAAATGTGTATGCGGGTGCGAGCACCTTGGCCTGGCAGTGCCGTTATTCCTCCCTCCCTGGCCTTTTGGCCACCTTATATTCCAGTTGTATCCTCTGCATACATGCCCCATTCCATGCATCCCTCCCCGCCCTCTTCCATCCAGCTCCCCCCTCCTATATAGCACCACAGTTCCATCCAACTCCCCCTTACGTTTCATATCCAGCTTCACCTCCGCATCAGTTTCCCATGTTCCCACCCTCCCCCATCTGACCACGACACACCACCCATCCATAGTCACCCATCCCTCCACCGCAACACATACCTATCCCCCCCCACATTCCCCCACAACACTCGCTTCCTCTTCCAGGGTGCCCCAATCCATACTACAGCCAGTTGGGTTTATAGCCATAGACATGCACCTCCACTTCGCCCACCCTAGTCCATGCATCCATCTGCCACCCCCCCTTCTTCCACTGTGCCCCCCAGTGGTGTAACCACCGTCGATGTGGCTACATCCTCCCCTATACCGTCCACCCTAGCATCGGAGAAGGTTGTCCAGCCGACTACTCCATCCGCCAGCCCTAAAGACCAGTCGATTGTGTTCATGGTGAGATTAACTAGTTTATGAAAATCTCGTTGACTTTTAACAAAAATTACTGTATGCATCTAATTTCATCATTTATCTTATTGTTCTAAATGTTGCAGGGTGGCATTGATGAGAGACTAGGAGCACGGAGGAGGGAGATCCCCTCATGACTTACAGTCTCGCATGCGGTGAGTTATCTAAGAATTGAAAACTATTTTTATTTTTAAATTATGTTTTATACTTGTATAATTGCTAGGAAAAGTTGACATATTATTGTTGTTGTTTGAGGGCTCAGGGAGACACGGTCCAAGACACCCGAAGGACCCAGTGTCCTCTAGCACAAAGAAGAGGTAGATCGATTTTGGAGATGCAACTAGGAGCTCTTAGGGTGGGCAGGAGGATTGAGAGACCCTCCTATGTACACTATCCACGATGTGGCATTTTGGGCACGAGTTGCCATAATTTGTATAGGGAACCATGGGCCATATTTTGTATAGGGCATGCGTTTCCATATTTTGTATAGGGCATGAGTTTCCATTATATAGACGTTGGGAAAGATGTTCCATTTTTCCAAAAAATGTACATGATTGGATGATTTTTTCATATTAATAGACGAATCTGCACTTGTCTATATGACTTTGTCTTTGATTACATTTTTGCATACATGATTTTGTCTTCAATAACAATGTCATGGAAAAAAATTCACATACATATAGATGTTATTTCTAGACACCAAGTGACCTCAATATGAGTCCCTTGTATTTGAATGGGTCTTGCATCTTTTCCTTTCAGCAACAACATACCTAACCAAGCAAACTAAGGAGTGATATTTACATTACAAAGTGTTGTGACTTTATTGCTACAAAAACAAAAAAATAGGAGACGATGACCTCTTCCATACTTAACCTTGTAATGGTTATAATAGTCAATTCTATCAAGCATTGCATCACATATTATATCAAATTAACCTAGATATATGAGAAGTTCATATGTGTGCTTGGATGGAAGGGTTAACCAAATCACTTGAATTAGTTCAAACATGAGGAGCGTGCATAGGTGCAATTGGATTGAGAAATAAAAGAGAATTGTTAATGTAGTTACATATGGATCGTTCTTTGTGTGTTAGTATGTGCCTTTAATGAAAGCATGGTTAATGTGTTGAACTAATACTTGCACAAGTTGGCATAGACCCTTAGTGTTGATAATGTCTTCAATGTTTTGTTAATATTGATAATCACTCTTTGTAATTTAAGTATCTTGGATTTTTTGACGTTAAGACACATATTGAACATAGTCAAATCAATGGTTCAAGACATCATTTTACCCCATGATCCATGGAAGATTCATTGGATTCATATGAACCTCATTGTCATCACCTCAACCATGGTCAAGATGGCAAGATCCTTAGTAGTCAAAACCTCATGTTGGTACCCATATCACACTCAAAGATAAAAAAAATTATTTTAAAGGGCATGTCTGGGGATTGAGGGAATCTTGATGGATAATATCCTTAAAACATTTATATTCGATTTGAGGCCTCATATGTCCTCACCTTATCATTGTCAATACCTAAAGACCCATCCTTAGTAGACAAAACCTCCAAATGACATCCATATCCAAAGCAAAGGCCATGTATCCCGTCTAGAGAGCTTGTGTAGTGATTCAAGGACTTGTTCATGGCTCATGAGCATGCAAATATTCATTTAGGTCATAATAACCTTTATATTTTTTAATCACCATGCTCGAGGTCTAGAGACTCATCCCTTGTGTTGAAAATCCTCTACTGGCATTGTTGTAGGAGCTTTATTCAACTAGTCAACTAGGATAAAGAGTTGGCTGGAGGTATACATTGTAAAAATAAATATTTGTTAGGGATTAATAAAAGGCTAATTATTTATGGCTCTAAAGTTACATTCTCCCCTTTCTCACTTTCCATTTATGTGTATGAATATGTAGATATATCTTGGATAATGACATATAATGACACTTGGATAGATAGATTGGGAAAATTTTAGATGAATGCCTAGAACTCTACACACAAGTTAAAGAAAAAAAAAGAAAAACTCCTAACATTGGGAACAAATATCCAAAACCAACAATGCAACTAGAACACTATGACCAAGGGAACTTCAAAATGCAACACCACTCCACAAAAGAAGTTTCTTTAGACCTACCTCATTTGGTATGAGAGAAGCTTTTTTAGAGACCTAGAGACCTACCTACCACTTCTCTCATTTGGTATGAGAGAAGTTGCTTTAGACCTACCTCACTCATGTCAATGCTTGAGTTTTTGGAAGTCGACCTCCCACCCCACATGTCCTCTTCAACATTTTTTGTTCTCTGAGTTTTGTGCCCACCCAAACTTTTTTCATGCTTTGGGTACCTTGAGGTATATCCCCAACCCAAAAAACTATTATATTATGTTGATTATGTTGGTTATTGGCTTCACCCAACAAAATTATATTTAACAATACACATATTCATAGACTTGGTTCCCCATGCTCAATGCTCACTATATTCAACAATACACTTCTCTTAAATTTAATTCATGTCTTGTTAAATATTTCATAATTAAATAGCTATTTGAGAGCACCACCTTATACCAAGCCATACCATTAATAAAAAATGTACATTAGAGAAATGACCTAATTCAATTTCCTTCTATAACTCTAACCCTAACCCTCACCCAAACCCTAGCACTAAACCATCACCATCACCATCACCATCACCATCACCATCACCATCACCATCACCATCACCATCATCATCAACGTCTTCATCATCATCACCATCATCATCATCATGAAAATCGTCATCATCATTGTCATCTCTAGGTTCCTCATCAACATCTCCATCATCACATCTTCTTCGTCATCATCATCGTCATCTTCATCACCATCACCATCATCATCATCATTAACTCTAACTCTAACACTAATTCAATTTCCTTCTATAACTCTAACCCTAACCCTCACCCAAACCCTAGCACTAAACCATCTTCTTCATCATCACCGTCACCATCACCATCACCATCATCATCAACGTCTTCATCATCATCATCATGAACATCTTCATCATCATTGTCATCTCTAGGTTCCTCATCAACATATCCATCATCACATCTTCTTCTTCATCATCATCATCATCTTCATCACCATCACCATCACCATCATCATGAACGTCTTCATCATCATCACCATCTTCATCATCATCATTAACTCTAACTCTAACCCTAATTCAATTTCCTTCTATAACTCTAACCCTAACCCTCACCCAAACCCTATCACTAAACCATCTTCTTCTTCATCACCATCACCATCACCATCATCATCAACGTCTTCATTATCATCACCATCATCATCATCATGAACATCTTCATCATCATTTCCATCTCTAGGTTTCACATCAACATATCCATCATCACATCTTCTTCGTCGTCATCATCATCATCTTCATCACCATCACCATCACCATCATCATCAACATCTTCATCATCATCACCATCTTTGTCATCATCATTAACTCTAACCCTAATTCAATTTCCTTCTATAACTCTAACCCTAACCCTCACCCAAACCCTAGCACTAAACCATCTTCTTTATCATCACCATCACCATCACCATCATCATCAATGTCTTCATCGTCATCATCATGAACACCTTCATCATCATTGTCATCTCTAGGTTCCTCATCAACATCTCCATCATCATATCTTCTTTGTCATCATCATCATCATCTTCATCACCATCACCATCATCATCAACGTCTTCATCATCATCACCATCTTCATCATCATTGTCTTCTCTAGGATCCTCATCAACATCTCCATCATCATCATATTCTTCATCATCATCATCTTCATCACCATCACCATCATCATCAACATCATCATCATCATCACCCTCATCATCATCATCATCATCATCAACATCTTCATCATCATTGTCATCTCTAGGTTACTCATCAACATCTCCATCATCACATCTTCGTCATCATCATCATCATCTTCATCACCATCACCATCATCATCAACATCTTCAACATCATCACCATCTTCATCATCATCACCATCTTCATCATCATTGTCATCTCTAGGCTCCTCACCAACATCTCCATCATCATCATCTTCTTCGTCTGCATCATCATCATCTTCATCACCATGACCATCATCATCAACATATTTATCATCATCACCATCTTCATCATCATTGTCATCTCTAGGCTCCTCACCAACATCTCCATCATCATCATCTTCTTCGTCTGCATCATCATCATCTTCATCACCATGACCATCATCATCAACATATTTATCATCATCACCATCTTCATCATCATTGTCATCTCTAGGCTCCTCATCAACATCTCCATCATCATCATCTTCTTCGTCATCATCATCCGGAGGGCCCAGGGCGTGCGTGGCCACCGTGGACAGGTCCACAATGGCCACGTGGACCTGTGGGAGCCGACGGAATCCAAGTCCACTCGCCGGTTTGGGTTCCGTGGCCCCTGAGCAAATCGTCGAACTGTCCCTGAATGGCCCCGAGGTGCCCGACTAGAATGCCCGTAGCAGCCAAACCATGGCTCCATTCGTGAATTTGACGATTCTGATGGCTCTGGGATGCCGGGTTTCAGCTGGGGGACCCCCCATAGTGTATCTCGAAGACCCGGAAGCGGTGCCAATAAGCCATCTCCGGATCTAGGGTTTTTCTCGGTGAGAGCCATTCCAAATTCGCTCAATGGGGCCATTTCTCGTCCAGAGTCCCCTGGGCATGCATGGCCACCATGGACAGGTCCACAATGGCCACGTGGACCTATGGGAGCCGATGGAATCTAAGTCCACTCATCGGTTTAAGTTCCATGGCCCCGGAGCAAATCCCCAAAGTGTCCTTGAATGGCCCCGGGGTGCCCGACTAGAATTCCCGTTGCAGCCAAACCGTGGCTCTGTTCCCGAATCCATCAATTCTAGTCGATCCAAGATGTCAGGTTTCAGCTTAGGGAACCCCCACAGTGTGCCTCGCAGACCCGGAAGCAGTGCTAATGGGCCATCTCCGGAGCTATGGTTTTGCTTAGTGAGGGCCATTCCAAATTCTCTCAAGGGGGTCATTTCTCGTCCAGAGGCCCCGGGCGTGTGTGGCAACCGTGGACAGGTCCACAATAGCCACGTGGATCTGTGGGAGCCGACGGAATCCAAGTTTGCTCGCCATTTTGGGTTTCGTGGCCCCAAAGTGTCTCTAAATGGCCCCGGGTGCTCGACTAGAATGCTCTTAATAGCCAAACCGTGGCTCCGTTCGCAAATCCGTCGATTCTGGTGGATCCGGGATGTCAATTTTCAACTAGGGGACCCCCCATAGCGTGACTTGAAGACCTGAAAGCAGTGCTATTGGGCCATCTCTGGAGCTAGGGTTTTGCTCAGTGAGGGCCATTCCAAATTCGCTCAAGGGGGGAATTTCTCATCTGAAGGCCCCCGAGCATGCGTGGCTAGCATGGACAAGTCCACAATGGCCACATGGACCTGTGGGAACCAACAGAATCCAAGTGTGCTCATCGATTTGGGTTCCCTGGCCCCGAAGCAAATCCCCAAAGTGTCCCTGAATGGCCTCAAGGTGCCCGACTAGAATGCCTGTAGCAGCCAAACCGTGGCTCTGTTCTCCAATCCGTCGATTCCAGTGGATCTGGGGCACCGATTTTCATCTAGGGGATGCCCCACAATGTGCCTCGAAGACCCGGAAGCGGTGCCAATGGGCCATCTCCGGAGCTAGGGTTTTTCTCAATGAGGGCCATTCCAAATTCACTCAAGGGGGCCATTTCTCGTCCGGAGGCACCCAAGCATGTGTGGCCACCGTGGACAAGTCTACAATGGCCATGTGGACTTGTGGGAGCCGACAAAATCCAATTCCGCTCGTCGGTTTGGGTTTAGTGGCCCCGGAGCAAATCCCCAAAGTGTCCTTGAATGGCCCAAGGGTGCCCAACTAGAATGCTCGTAGCTGCCAAACCATGGCTTTGTTCGTGAATCCATCGATTCCGGTGGATCCAGGATGTTGGGTTTCAGCTAGGGAACCCCCCAAAGCATGCCTTGAAGACCCAGAAGCGGTGCCAATGGGCCATCTCCGGAGCTAGGGTTTTGCTTAGTGAGGGCCATTCCAAATTCGCTCAAGGGGGCCATTTATCGTCCGGAAGTCCCCGAGCATGTGTGGCCACTGTGGACAGGTCCATAATGGCCACGTGGACCTTTGGGAGCCGATGGAATCCAAGTCCGCTCAACGGTTTAATTCTCGTGGCCCCGGAGCAAATCCCCAAAGTGTCCCTGAATGGCCCCGGGGTGCCCGACTAGAATTCCCGTAGCAGCCAAACCGTGGATCTTTTCGTGAATCCGTCGATTCCAGTCGATCCAATATGTTGGGTTTTAGCTAGGGGACCCCCCACAACGTGCCTCACAAACTCGGAAGCAGTGCCAATGGGCCATCTCTGGAGCTAGATTTTTTCTCAGTGAGGGCCATTCCAAATTAGCTCAAGGAAGCCATTTCTCGTCCGGATGCCCCAGGCGTGCATGGCCACCGTGGACAGGTCCACAATAGCCACTTGGATCTGTGGGAGTCGACGGAATCCAAGTCCACTCGCTGGTTTGGGTTTCGTGGCGCCAGAGCAAATCCCCAAAGTGTCCCTAAATGGCCCTGGGGTGCTCAACTAGAATGCCTGTAGCAGCCAAACCGTGGCTCCATTCACAAATCCGTCGATTCCGGTGGATCCGGGATGTCGGTTTTCAGCTAGGGGACCCCCCATAGCCTGCCTCGAAGACCCGAAAGCGGTGCCAATGGGCCATCTCGAGAGTTAGGTTTTTGCTCAATGAGGGCCATTCCAAATTCGCTCAAGGGGCGCATTTCTCGTCCGGAGGCCCCCGTGCGTGGCTACATGGACCTGTGGGAGCCGACGGAATCCAATTTTGCTCACCAGTTTGGGTTCCGTGGCCCCGGATCAAATCCCCAAAGTGTCCCTGAATGGCCCCGAGGTGCCCGACTATAATGCCCATAGCAACCAAATCGTGGCTCCGTACGCGAATCTGTCAATTCCAGTGGATCCAGAACGCCGGGTTTCAGCTAGGGGACCCCCCACAGCATGCCTCGAAGACCCGAAAGCGGTGCCAATGAGCCATCTTCGGAGCGAGGGTTTTACTCAGTGAGGGCCATTCCAAATTCACTCAAGGGGGCCATTTCTCATCCGAAGGCCCCCGGGCGTGCGTGGCCACCGTGGACAGGTGGATGTGGCCATCGTGGACCTGTCCACAGTGGCCACGATCACCCAGGGGCCTCCGGATGTGGACCTGTCCACGGTGCCCATGCACTCCCAGGGGCCTCCAGATGAGAAATGGCCCCCTTGAGCAAATTTGGAATGGCCCTCACTAAGCAAAACCCTAGCTCTGGAGATGGCTCATTGGCACCGCTTTCAGGTCTTTGAGGCATGCCGTGGGGGTCCCCTAGCTGAAACCCGACATCCCGGACCCACCGGAATTGACAGATTCACGAACGGAGTCACGGTTTGGCTGCTAAGGGCACCCCAAGGCCATTCAGGGACACTTTGGGGATTTGCTCTGGGGCCATGGAACCCACACCGGCAAGCGGACTTGGATTTCGTTGACTCCCACAGGTCCATGTGGCCATTTTGGACCTATCCACAATGGCCACGCACTCCCAGGGGCCTCCGGACAAGAAATTCCCCCCTTGAGCGAATTTGGAACGGCCCTCACTGAGAAAAACCCTATCTCTAGAGATGGCTCATTAGCACCACTTCTGGGTCTTCGAGGCACTCTATGGGGGGTTCTCTAGCTGAAACCCGACATCCCGGACCCACCGGAATCGTCAGATTCGCAAACGGAGCCACGGTTTGGCTGCTACGGGCATTATAGTCGAGCACCCCAAGGCCATTCAGGGGCACTTTGGGGATTTTCTCTAGGGCCACGGAACTTAGAGCGGGGAGAAGAATTGGATCCCGTCAGCTACCACATGTCCACGTGGTCATTGTGGACCTATCTACTGTGGCCATGCATGCCCGGGGGCCTTCGGACGATAAATGGCCCCCTTGAGCAAATTGGCATGGCCTTCACATTAGGGTCAAATTTGCAAAATCGGCGACCGAGCATGTATGGCTAGCGTTCCTAGCTAGAACCTTCCTAGATACACTTGTAGGACTCCCCGAAACCCAGTTTTGTTGCACGGTTGGAATTCTATGCCCTCGGTAGGTATCCAGCAGGTGTCCCTGAAGACCTTTTGGATGCGAGACGGAATGAGCCATAGAATGACGACCGTGGCTCGGATCGACAAATCGTCAACTCCGTTGGATTCAGGACATTGGGATAGTTCTAGAGGTGTCCCTCTTCTCTGGTCTCGTAGCCCAGGTGTTATATTGTACGTCCATTTTGGAAACTAGGGTTTTGCTCAGTACGGGAGTGTGCAATTTTTGCACATTGAGGTCAAATTTGCAAAATCGTCGACCAGGCAGGTATGGATAGCGTTCCCAACTGGAACCTTCCTAGACACACTTAGAGGACTCCCCGGAACCCGGTTTTGTTGCATGGTTGGAATTCTATGCCCCTGGTAGGTATCCAGCAGGTGTCCCTGAAGGCCCTTTGTATGCGAGATGAAACGAGCCATAGAATGACGACCATGGCTTGGATCGACAAATTGTTGACTCCGTTGGATTCACGATGTCGAGATAGTGTTAGGGGTGCCCCTCTCCTCCGGTCCCGTGGCCCAGGTGTCATCTTGTATTTCCATTTTGGAAACTAGGGTTTTGCTCAGTATGGGAGTGTGCAATTTTTGCACATTGGGGTCAAATTTGCAAAATCATCGACCGGGTAGGTATGGCTAGCGTTCCCAGCTGGAAACATCCTAGACACACTTGCAGGACTCCCCGGAACCCGATTTTGTTGCACGGTTGGAATTCTATGCCCCCAGTAGGTATCCAGCAGGTGTCCCTGAAGGGATTTTGTATGCGAGATGGAACGAGCCATAGAATTACGACCGTGGCTCGGATCGACAAACCATCAACTCCGTTGGATTCAGGACGTCGGGATAGTTCTCAGGGTACCTCTCTCTTCCAGTTCCGTGGCCCAGGTGTCATCTTGTACGTCCATTTTGGAAACTAGGTTTTTGCTCAATACGGGAGTGTACAATTTTTGTACATTGGGGTCAAATTTGCAAAATCGTCGACCAAGCACGTATGGCTAGCATTCCCAGCTGGAACCTCCCTAGACACACTTGTAGGACTCCTTGAAACCCGGTTTTGTTGCACGGTTGGAATTTTATGCCCCCAACTGGTATCCAACAGGTGTCCCTGGAGGCCTTTGGATGCAAGACGGAACGAGCCATAGAATGAAAACCGTGGCTCGGATCGACAAACCGTCGACTCCGTTGGATTCAGGACATCGAGATAGTGCTATGGGTGCCCCTCTCCTCTGGTCTCATGGCCCAGGTGTCACCTCGTACGTCCATTTTGGAAACTAGGGTTTTGCTTAGTATGGTGATGATGATGAAGATGTTGATGATGATGGTGATAGTGATGAAGATGATGATGATGACGATGAATAAGATGATTATGATGGAGATGTTGATGAGGAGCCTATAGACGACAATGATGATGAAGATGGTGATGATGATGAAGACGTTGATGATGACGGTGATGGTGATGAAGATGATGATGATGATGACGAAGAAGATGTGATGATGGAGATGTTGATGAGGAACCTAGAGATGACAATGATGATTAAGATGTTCATGATGATGATGATGATGAAGACATTGATGGTGATGGTGATGGTGATGGTGATGGTGATGGTAATGAAGATTATGATGATAATGATAGAGATGTTGATGAGGAACCTAGAGATGACAATGATGATGAAGATGTTGATGATGATGATGAAGATGTTGATGATGATGGTGATGGTGATGAAGATGATCATGATGATGATGAAGATGTTTTAGTGCTAGGGTTTGGGTGAGGGTTAGGGTTAGAGTTATAGAAGGAATGAATTAGGGTTAGAGTTAGATTTAATGATGATGATGAAGATGGTGATGATGATGAAGACGTTGATGATGATGGTGATGGTGATGAATATGATGATGATGATGACGAAGAAGATGTGATGATGGAGATGTTGATGAGGAACCTAGAGATGACAATGATGATGGTGATAGTGATGAAGATAATGATGATGACGAAGAAGAAGATGTGATGATGGAGATGTTGATGAGGAACCTAGAGATGACAATGATTATGAAGATGTTCATGATGATGATGATGATGGTAATGGTGAAGGTGATGGTGATGGTGATGGTGATGGTGATGGTGATGAAGATGATGATGATGATGATGATGTTGATGTTGATGAGGAAGAAGATGATGATGATGGAGATGTTGATGATGATGGAGATGGTGATGGTGATGGTGATGTTGATGGTGATGGTGATGGTGATGGTGATGAAGATGATGATGATGAAGAAGATGATGATGATGGAGATGTTGATGAGGAGCCTAGAGATGCCAATGATGTTGAAGATGGTGATGATGATGAAGACATTGATGATAATGGTGATGGTGATGAAGAAGATGATGATGATGACGAAGAAGATGTGACAATGGAGATGTTGATGAGGAGTCTAGAGATGACAATGATGATGAAGATGGTGATGATGATGAAGATGTTGATGATGATGGCGATGGTGATGGTGATGGTGATGGTGATGGTGATGATGAAGAAGATGATGATGATGGAGATGTTGATGAGGAGCCTAGAGATGACATTGATGATGAAGATGGTGATGATGATGAAGATGGTGATGATGATGAAGACATTGATGATGATGGTCATGGTGATGAAGATGATGATGATGATGAAGAAGAAGATGATGATGAAGAAGATGATGATGATGGAGATGTTGATGAGGATCCTAGATATGACAATGATGATGAATATGGTGATGATGATGAATACGTTGATGATGATGGTGATGGTGATGGTGATGAAGATGATGATGATGATGACAAAGAAGATGTGATGATGGAAATGTTGATGAGGAACCTAGAGATGGCAATGATGATGAATATGTTCATGATGATGATGATGGTGATGATGATGAAGATGTTGATGGTGATGGTGATGGTGATGGTGATGGTGATGGTGATGGTGATGGTGATGAAGATGATGATGATGATGATGATGATGATGATGATGATGTTGATGAGGAACCTGGAGATGACAATGATGATGAAGATGATGATGATGATGAAGATGGTGATGATGATGAAGACATTGATGATGATGGTGATGGTGATGATGATTTTGATGATGATGATGACAAGTCCCTCTAAGTGGTTATCTATAGGAATCAAGCATCAATCTCCAACCATAAATGAGCATGTCTTAAAATAAATGGCTAGGATACATATCTAAGAGTCTAGAAGATCTCTATGCATTTTTCCATCAAATTTGGTCAAGGAGATTCTAGTATGTAGGTAGAATATATTAGTGGAAACCCTAGGTTGATGACACGATGCTTGGATAAGGGAAAAAACCCAAAACCTACCTATATTTGGGTGAGCATTGAGCATGGGGAACCAAATCTATGAAGATGTGTATTGTTAAATATAATTTTGTTGGGTGAAGCCAATAACCAACATAATCATCATAATATAAGAGTTTTTTGGGTTGGGAATATACCTCAAGGTACCCAAAGCATGAAAAAAGTTTGGGTGGTCACAAAACCAAGAGAACAAAAAATGTTGAAGAGGACATGTGGGGTGGGAGGTCGACCTCCAAAAAATCAAGCATTGGTATGAGTGATGTAGGTCTAAAGCAACTTATCTCATACCAAATGAGAAAAGTGGTAGGGCTAGTTTAGGTTAGATTAGTGTTTCTAGGGCTGGTTTAGGTTTCTAGGACTAGATTAGGTTTATAGTATTCTAGCTTAGTTTTCTAGTGTTAAATTAGTGTTTCTAGGGTTAGTTTAGCTTTCTAGGATTTCTAAGACTAGATTAGGTTTGTAGGGTTGTATTATTGTTTCTAGGGATAGACTAATCTTCTAGGGATAGATTGGGTTTCTAAACATTAGTTACAAAGGGTGAAATGAGGACATGGTAGATGGATGTATCTCTATGTATGTATCTCTATGTATCTCTACGTATCTCTATGTATGTATGTATCTCTATGTATGTATGCATGTGTGTATGAAAAAGACATGTATGTATGTATGTATCAACAAAAAATACATGTACCAACAAAATAACATAAAACTACACATACCTTGATGTAGAACATAACATTCTTTGATGCAATTATTTCTCTTATGTAAAGTTGACTGGCCTCATTCAATAAATCCATCTGGATCCTCTCTGTTGCTAATTGTCTCCATCAATATCTCGTGCTCTGAATGAGGCAGGTAGTAGCGTACCTTGGTTGAGCTCTTGCTTGACATTGTCCGAAGATGGATGTTTGTGCCAACGATCAAGTTTGTGAAGTGATACACCACTGAACCTGGTCTGTAATCCATGAATACATGCCCACTAGTCTTTCCTGACTTCTCATCTAGTGTAAGATATTCCACCCTAATCACCATCGATCCAATAGGAAATTCAATTCCTTCATCCTCGATTAATGATGCATAAAGGGTTTGCTTACCATGGATGCACCGTTCCAACCAATAATTCGTTCCTCATTCATTGGCTTTCGGGGCAACAAGTGCGTGTATGTGTCCTCGTTGTACAATATCTGAGATATGGTCGTAGTCTGTCGAAATCGCTGACTGACCCTCCTCCAACTGGGTTGTTTCAACAACTGCATGTTGGTCTACTGTAAGTGACACACGATCCCATTCATCAATCTAGTCCATGTATTTGCATTCATCCCATTCGCCACTGCTGCAAGGGCTACAAAAGCATGTAAGCTTTCGCGTCCATATTTCAAATAAGGGGTTGTTTGAGCTTCGAACTGAATGAAATCCACGTGTTCCTTGTACTATGCCACAACTCTAGGAACGTGATCGGTCTATGTCAACCACTCGCCAAAAATTTCTTACCACACGTCCTGCCACTGATGATGTTTGTTGATCTCTTGCTCGGTCTGACATTGTTGCAGAACACCATTGAACTATGGATTATGCGTCTTGGATATGAGGTTCCTTGTCAAACCTCATCTCTTCCCTTCGTAGTGCGGTCTTGATGCATGCACCGGCCCCATCATGCTCTCCTTTGTCGTGCCCGGTCTCAAAATAGTTCCAAATATGCGACACACTATAAGTCTTATGAATAATACTCATCCATTGGAATACTCGGGCATTTTTGAACTGGCCCACACAACCATCCGACCATATCCAATGTTGATCCATCTGTATATATCTCTCCTTCAACTAATCATAGAATCGAAAACAATGTTGCACATAATGCAGATCATGGGTTCTATCATCACTTATGTAAAAGTTTGTCTCCTTTAGCATTATCCTCTTATCATTGCTGCTCTATGGCCCATGCCTATACATCATATATACCATGGTGCTGACTTGGTATGAATGGTAGTATTGACTCTGGATTTCATTTTGTGGTTGAAGGGTGTAATTTTCTACAAAATCCACAATTGACACTATGGTTCCAACATGAAATGTGTCCCTGCATTTTCTGTGCTGCTTATCTTGCCATCGCACTACATGCACATGTTGAACATACTACTCTATTTTCTCATAGAACTCTGTCAAGAAGTGACATACCGGTACCTGTTACCATGAAAACAATGGAAATATTACAATGTGGCCTTTGGAAAAATGTATATGTCAAAATTGAACATGTAATATGAAAAATATGCAATATTCATTTGTACCCGTGACTTCACTAATGTAATATTTTTACTTTCCCTAGAACTGTCTAATTGATAGGTTACGTACTTGAAGCTCTACATCTCCATGCCCATCCTGCCAAATCATGCTTCTTGCTTTCATGAATGCAACGGTTCAAAAGAGAAAACCCACTGCACATAGAACGTGTCCCATATAGACACGATTTTTCATAATATTTTTGTCCTTCGGGCCTTGGAAACATAATGTTGTGGATAAAGTCTCTTGATGCATTCAGTGGTAGTATGGATCCATTGCATCCATGCATAATGTTAGTATGCAAATCACATAATATATATTTATATGTGTCATAATAATATCCATATTCTACGTGGTATCTACAACAACGGGTCTTCTGATCAATGCATATACGAACGTACCATGGTTTGCATTTCTCAAAGGACCTTTGGCCCAGGTTCAATTGTGTGTGTTCATTCTTGAATCTCTCATAGAGTTCAGTCTGTGTGGTGTCAAGGAATTGTTTAACATGGGGTTCATGTTCAGTAGAACCTTTTCTCAGCTTTAGCACGTCTCTTTGGTTTGATGAAGGTCTAGTATGATCATGCCAAAAAAAATTGTACTAACTCCTTAATAGCATCAATTAGCTTCCTGTTTGCATAAGGAAACCTACCAACAAAAGCCCAACAATCATTTCCACCCGGAGTGTCAAAATTTTCTCTTATAACAGAGTACTTTTTAATATTTTTTTCTATTTAATTTGAGTATGTGAGAAGTGTGTGATAGCAGGTGATGTTGCCTTGTGGACTTGCTTACAACTGATTCTGCTAAAACACGACGAGCCGCACAAATATATTTTGTACGAGACGTCTTCCCAATCACATTAAATGCAGATTGGATATTTCTAACAATATGATTGCTAGCCTCTGAACTTTTAACCATCTTTATGCCCACAATTCTCCTAAGAACAGCTAAACAATGTGACTTTAACAAACATAGCAATAATTGACATTTACCTGCATCACCTTTGGATTCAAAATATTCTTTGACAATTTTGTTGCATTGCCATTCGATAGTGCATTTTTCCAACTTACCTTCAAACCCCGACATAGCACTTTCATCCACATGAATACGTCTAGGAGTTCTTCTTCTTGCACTGGACAGTCGAGGTAGGGAGGGTGGACATGAGACATGAAAACCAGAGCTTGTTTTTGTGGTGCTTCGTTCACAGATTGGACCATAATGGAAGTGTGGTCAACATGGTTGTGGTCTTCTTAGGGATATTGCAAATTAAGCAAGGCTTGTATGTCCATCTCTACACATGCAGCATCTCCCAAAATTTCTGTGTAGTGAGGAACTTCAGCATGACTCGTTGATGGATTGTTGGTTGGAGATTGTGTTGATGTTGGAATTTGAGTTGGGTCTGTTGGACACGATCGCTTTACCTGTGGTTCTGAACAAGAGGTTTTCATGTCAACAACTGTGTTAGGATCAATGGCAGGATCCGGGGCAATGATAGGACCATGTATCAATATTTCCATTCCCAACCTGGCCTTTTCTTTTAATTCATTGACCTTTTCAATGGGAAGATTCCTTCTATATTTTTTTGTTGTGTTGCATGAGTTTCCCATCTCCATGTTAGGAACCCGTGTCAACCCTTCTCTTTACTATGTTAGTATATTGTTGTTGGTTGCATATGCTTTATGAGTCGTCCCGTAGTATTTGTTGATCCATAGTTTATATTAGCCCATAGTATTGACCCATAGTATTGGACGTATATGCTTTGTAAGTCGTCTCGTAGTATTATATGTCCCATGGTTTTGACTCCTAGTATTGGGCATAGACTTAGTATATAAGTGTGTGTTGAGGTCATTGAAGGCACCGTGAAGTTAATTGTATTGAGCTTGCTCAAAGGAGGTTGCCCCCTCGAAGTTGTCCATGATCAATATAAAAGTGATTATGAGTTCTATTATTTATGATATCTCATGTATTTGCATTAATTAATTATTGCAGGTTCATCACATCTGGTATCAGAGCACTTTCTTGGGCTCGTTGGGTGGAATTTCTGCCAAATTTTTATTTCGCATCTGTTGCAAGTTCAGATCTGGGGATAACCCTTATTCGCTTAACTGTGGGAAGTACTTGGGAATAAGCCCTAAAACTCATTGTGAGGAGTACCACAAGAACCCCAAAGTAGCTATCCCATTGAGAGGATCTTCCAGTGAAAAGGGCAACGACCCCTACTTGATTGACTAGTTCCCACCCGTGAGGTAAACCAAGAGCTGTCATTTGTGGCAAAGCAGTTATCAGTTTTACCTGAGCCGTGGAGTGAGGGGTACTGCCCCAATACGCAATCCGTCAGATAGCATTGGTGGCCGAGTGAACCCCCTGAACTGATAAGAACCCACACATACCTGGGGTCCATATTTATTTTCAGTTGAATTGTTGCCAATCACTTCCGCTCCAGATCCAGCCGTTTCAGATCTATTATGAAAGTTGTTCTAGATCCAGTCACCATTTCAGATCCAGTTGTTTTCGATCCCTTCCGCGCCGTTGCATATCTATCTGTTGCAAATCCCTTCCGCGCCGCTGTTGCCGATCCATTTCTGAAAAACAAAAACAAAAAAAAGGGATCCCTTGTTTCAACTCTGTTTTCCCTAAAACTTCACTGACATTATGTTTTTCGGCCATATCTCCCTTGTTTCAACTCTGTTTTCCCCGAAACTTCACTAACATACCTGCAATCCCATTCTGCATATTTCATTCTTGAAGACCTTATCCCAAATTCCACTTCCCAAGACCAGAAATCCCACATTTGTCTATTTTTAGGGTTTGTCATAACTCCTTCAATTTTCACCCAAAGGCCTTCAAATTTTGCCACCATGTTCCTTTCCTAATTCTGCTTCTTTGTCCCTCTCTACCAAATTTTCTCATTCTTTCACCCTGCTTCTGAAATCCGCATTTTTTGCTTCCGTGTCCATCAAAAAGTGTCCAAAACCTAGTCAAACCCCAATTACCCATCCGAGTTTTTCCCAAATCCAAATCTTCCTTTACTAAATAAGCTTTTGTTTATGTTTTTCTATCAATTTCCAAAAAAAAAAACTCTTAGTTGTGGTTGTCACCCGCGTAGGAGCAAAAACTATGGAGGAAGCACTTGTAGCCATCCAAACCAAACTCCAAGATCTGGATAAAAAAATTTCTCAGCTTCCATCTTCAGCATTCAGCCATCAACAATAACCGGCAGCCAGAATCTTTTGCAGCCACCGGGTTCTCTTCTTCCAGCAATTTTCGTGGGTCGAAGCTTGATTTTCCTCACTTAAATGGTATTGATCCGACTAGATGGATATACCAAGCAGAACAATATTTCAGTCTACATAATACTTTTGATGTCCAGAAAGTTCCACTTGCATCCTTTCATTTGGAACAAGAAGCCCTTCAATGGTACTGTTGGTACATCAAAGCTCATCCCGAGCCAAACTGGACAGATTTTTGCCAACTCCTTTTGCCACGATTTGGTCCTAATGCTTTTGATGACTTCACAGGAGTACTCACTAAACTTCACCAAATTGGCACAGTGAGAGAGTATCAGACAGAATTTAAGAAACTAGCCAATCACACAGAAGGATTGTCTGATGAATTCTACAGGAGTTGTTTTTATCAGTGGTCTCAAGGATGAAATCTGCTATGAGGTCAAAATGTTCTGTCCCAACACAATGATGGAAGTCCTAGGGTTGGCTAGTTGGCAGAGAACAAGATCGCAGCTCAACAACGCTCCAAACCCACCTTTGTTCCCTTCAAAAATATGGGTTCCCAACGACCTCCCATCACGCCTGCTCCTCAACCAACTCCTATCAAGCATTTGTCTGAAACAGAGATGCAGGCATGCAGAGAAAAATGGCTTTGTTATAATTGTGATGAGAAATTCACTCGGGGAAATCGATGTGTTCAACAAAAGCTCTATCTCTTAGATGTGGATTCTCTGCCTGCCTCGAAACTTGATGAAGAATCTCCATATACAGTAGATGATCAGGTCGACATTCAACACCCGCCTATTGATACCCCATCTCAGGACAACCCACCCGAGATCTCTCTTCATGCTGTAAACGGCGTCACCACCCCACAAACAATGTGAGTCAGGGGATACTTCAAGAATGTCCCTCTTACCATACTCATTGATTCTGGTAGCACTCATAACTTCATTGACCCTCGGATTGCAAACAAGCTTTTTGTTTTGTCCATCCTTGCTCCAACTTTGAAGTCATGGTTGCCAATGGGGGCACCTTACCTTGCAAGGGGAAGTGTCACAATGTGCGTATCTCTATGCAAGATTATAACCTGCTCTCTAACATGTTTGCCTTGTCCTTAGGCGGATGTGATGTGGTTTTGGGAATTCAATGGTTACGCACACTTGGCCCCATCTTATGGGATTTTGCGGAACTTTGGATGTAGTTTTCAGTCAATGGGGCACAACACAAATTAATGGGCTTACAACCAGGGTCTCTCCGCATCATCAGTTCACATCGTCTGGAAAAAATCCTTAAGAAGAATTCACATGGTGTCATCGCTCAGCTCCATTCCATTCAGATGCACCCATCAACGGTCTCCACTACTTCCTTGGATAGATATGCAGGTTTCTTTGTTGAACCAATGAGTTTTTCATATTTAAGAGACCTTTCTAGTAAGAATTTAGTCGCATCTACCTCTTAGCAAGAACTGATGGCTATTTTGCATGCAGTACAAAAGTGGCAGCCATACTTATTAGGGAATTATTTCTGCATCAAGACTGATCTCCAAAGTCTGGAAAATTTTCTAGAACAATGGGTCTCCTACCCAACACACCTGAAATGGGTTATCCAACTCATGGGTTATCCCTATGTGATCACTTACAAGAAGGGTAAGGACAATATTGTGGCAGATGCTCCTTCTCGCACAATTGATGACCTAGTTTCTCTTACAGCTCTTTCTCTGCTTGTTCCACATTGGTTGCAATATGTTCAACATGGCTATCTCTTCTATGAACTCCATGCTTCTTCATCAGCAGGGCACTCTGCTTTCTTCAAAATGTATGACCGAGAACAATGTAACTTCTTTTGGCAGGGACTGAAAATGACAATTCAACAGATGGTGGATAACTATGATACTTTCTAGGTCAACAAGGGTGAAACGACACTCCTTTCAGGATTGCTCAAACCCTTGCCCATCCCTACACAACTTTGGCCAACTATTTCTATGGATTTCCTAGCAGCGCTCTGGTGGTACAATACCACATCTCAAAGGACACCATATGAAGCAGTCTATGGACAGACATCGCCAGTTCTTTTTAGTAGCTCCCCAATTCAGGAAATTGACTCGGTTCTTCACAACCGTGATCAGATTCTTCTCATTCTGTGGGACAATCTTCACATGGCCAAAATTCGCCTGAAACAACAAGCCGATCAACACCATTCTGAGCACATTTTCCATGCAACTGATAGGGTTCTTCTTCGTCTACATCCTTCCAAGAAATCCTCCCTGACACTCCAAAGGCATCAGTGACCCGAAACACTCCAAAGGCATCAGTGACCCGAAATGCAACCCGAGGATGCTACCGGGGAACCACTCCTTCAGATTCTGCAGCAATTTCTCCAACCAAATCTTTGAGGACAAATATTTTTCTAAGGGAGAGGGGATGTTAGGAACCCATGTCAACCCTTCTCTTTACTATGTTAGTATATTGTTGTTGGACGCATATGCTTTGTAAGTCGTCCCGTAGTATTTGTTGATCCATAGTTTATATTAGCCCATAGTACTGACCCATAGTATTGGACGTATATGCTTTGTAATTCATCCCGTAGTATTATATGTCCCATGGTTTTGACTCATAGTATTGGGCATAGACTTAGTATATAAGTGTGTGTTGAGGTCATTGAAGGCACTGTGAAGTTAATTGTATTGAGCTTGCTCAAAAGAGGTTGCCCCCTCGAAGTGGCTTGTGATCAATATAAAAGTGATTCTGAGTTCTATTATTTTTGATATCTCGTGTATTTGCATTAATTAATTATTGCAGGTTCATCACACTCCAAAAGTCTCTTTAACAAAACTATCAGGCCTACCCTTGCAAAAGAAACAACAAATAAGATATTAGTGCCATTAGACAATGAACTTGACACATTCCAACATAACTTACCACTTTACAAATTAACACATACAACTACAGACTATGTTGGTTTATTTGTGTTCGAATAAACATCATTATCCCTTACAATTCCAATCAATATAGATGATGGTTGGTCAAGTGTAGAGTGGAGAAAGTAGTGTCTTTCCTAGTAATGCATTCATAAAAATTATGGTATTAACACCCTACAACAGAGATGGGTAGAGATGCCTTGGGAATAGTTTGATAGTTTTTCTGCATCATATAAGGTAAAGAGAATAAGTTTACTAATTACACAATGAGGAGGTTGCAAATTCCCCCAAGGAATTCTTATTGGTTTACATCATATTTTTCACCTTAATTAGTTGCATTTTTTCCTTTCTCCCTTAATGTTATCAATTCTAATTTTTGCACCTAGTTTGATTGTTTTGTCTTCATAATGGAATGGTATATCCTTCCATTTGAGGCAATGTCTTTTACCATCATAAATTACTAGGTTATATAACACCTTAAGGAGTTGAAGAAACAACAACAAACTATTTCCTTATCTATAAACCTTGAGATGATAGAATGTGATTTTGAGTTTAAAATACCCATGGTTGAATTCAACAATGCATCACAATAGAATGAATGTATACTTTGTATTGTGAAAAACCTTAAGGAGGAATGCAAAGGTTTCTAACAAGGATCATGGTCTTGGGAAGGGTTATTAGGGGGAATATAATTTGACCCTTCAATGTGCAATATCTAGGATATGGAGGTGTTGGAAAGTGGGGAACTAGGGACTATACCAATGATCATGTTGGATAGAGCATGAAGTGAGAAAGTCTTGGTTTTTTGAAAAAAAATCACTATTAAAGGTGAGGGGATATTGTAAGGAGGGTAAATATGGATGAATATTATCATATTTGGATTCATAGAGAAAGGAAAGGTGCATATACTTACAGATATCCTCCTTCCATACAATGGTATTGAATAAGAGATGAGAGAGTTGAGGTTTTGTGGATGAGTTGAAGTGATATTTTTAGTCATGTTTAGTGAGTGTGTAATATTTTTTGCTAGCATAATATGAGGTGAAAAGAACAAAATTAACTTGGGAAATAATTACACAATGAAGAGGTTGCACACTTCATCTTGTCTAGTGTTCATACGAGTTTTTTTAGATGTGAACTTGGGAATTCTTCTTGTCAAATTCATTGTTTTCTATGCATGGATATTGCTGTAGGCATATGATAAAAACAAAAAGGCATGGGAGAATCTCAAGTCATGTGAATGAAAAGAATTGTTTACAATTCACCATACCTATAGAAATGATCTCCACTTGCAATGGAAACTAGTAGCTTGAATGTGTCCACTAGATTCTAAGACCACTGAAGATGTTTGTTAGATTCCAAGGGTGATTTTGTGTCCAATAGATCAATGAGTGTGAGCCAATAAGAAACCTGTAAGAGCTTGAAACCCGCGGAAGAAATGAAACCCATGTTTTTTGGTAGAATTCCCGGGAAACAGAGAACTTTGTTTTTTTTTAACCAGTAATAGGCATGCGCACACGTGTTTGTAGCGCGTACATGTCACTAGCACGCACGCGCTAAAACATGCGCACACACCCCCGTATAACGTTTACACCATTTATTCCCCAACGTTTACACCATTTAATGCCAAACCTTCCCACACTTCGGAAATATTTGCATAAATTGGACTCGGTGATGAAGTTTGAAGGGTGGGTCTTAATTTTTATTGGAAGGGCTTAAGGTGAGAATGTGCATGCATAATAATCCTTATTTATGACTATGCGATGAGGATTTAAATGGAAGAGGATGTAAATACATGTTATTTTTATACGTATTTTGATGGCGAGTGTCGAAGAGAAACGTGGTGATAAATCACATATGTTTGGAAGGACGGAGGGAGGTTACATGATCATGATCATGCCACCCATGAAATTGAAGACAATTCCTGAGCCAAAAATAGGGTTTTTAAATTTTATTAATAACCATTGTGGTACTTTGGTCCAAATGTTTTTTCTAACTCATTGTTTCTCCATATTGTGTGCCTACTGCCACCTGTATATATCAATGCATAAATCAACCTCTGCTTGGTTTGTGGTTATATTTGCATGCCATTATTAGTAGTTGCATGCCATTGAGAGTTGTTTAGAGTGTTCGTGAGTCTATGGCATTCATGCAATAAATGAAGTCTTGTAGAGGAGGACTCATCAAAGAGGTAATTTGAATTTCATTTTGACAAAAAGCATATTTTGTAAAGATCAAATGCCATGAATGCATCCTCAAACTACCATGCAAGACCATGGATATGTTGAAAAGCATTGAACATCATCGAAGAATGAAAACAGGTTCCTCGAGATCTTATTGAAGCATATTGAGCTCAATTGAATTCCACTTGGGCCTTAATTGAAAATTCTAGACCTCAAGTGTCATCAATAACACATAGAATCCATGACACTATCCCTCTACAAGGAGTCTTTTGCATATGAATTGAATATTGATGCCATTATAATGTCTTGGACATCAAGGATTTATCTTGGCTCTTTAACCATGGCTACTAGAGGGAAACAAGAGCCTCCAACACTACTCTTGCTTCTTAGGCACAAACACCATGAATGAGTCCTTGGACCACCACATATGAAATATATAGGGTATTAGTCAACTTCAAGTGTGTTATGTGTGCGATGACTAGGCTAGTTGTGAACCAAAAATGGGTCTCGAGGTCTGACCAAGGTATATGGACAACAAAAAGCTCCTCATGCCTTAAATGAAGCTTCTCAGGCTTAAGCAACATGAACAACACCTACAACTCAAGAAGCTTCTTAGGATACGATGTTGAATGCATCTTCAAACCATCACACATAACCCTTGTGGGGTTTCTCTAGCAAATGTAGAGGGATACATATACCATGATTAGGCT